>CM036252.1:25193205-25553205 GCA_020698575.1 Bostrychus sinensis
CGTTTCTCTGATTGGTTACTCCGACTGTCTGACTGAAATGAAACTTTAGCAAAGAGGTACCAGACTAACTTCTTTGTATAGAGTAGGAAAAGAGTTTGTCTGGCAGGCCAGGCTAATGAACAACAACTAGAAAGATGCTACACTGGCCATATGTTTAATGTAATGTGTTTGTTTTTCACAGCAATGGCGTCTGATCCCATACCTCGCAGCGAGTTATGTTTTGGAGCACTTCGGCAAAACTTTCTATATGAACTTTATTGAGTTCCATGTGGGGCTGTTGCAGGGGGACAAGAGTGAGAGACAGGTACACGCTTCAATCACTACTTTCCATGCAAAATGTATTCTGTTCTTACTATAGCTTGATTAATACATACTAAGTCCAACATTGTTTGTGTTTACATGCATACAGAGAATTAAAAATTACAGAGACAAAATGCCCACTGTTTCACGCATGCAAATTAGAGTAACACAACATGCTATTTTCTGAATGTATTTACTTTGATGTGGAGTGATGTGCATGCTGTGTTACAGTCAGAGCTGGGCAGAGAGATCCACGCCATGGCTTGTGCCAGTAAACCACTGGGCTCCTGGACTGCACAGAGAGGGATCCAGGAGTGTAGAGAGGCCTGTGGAGGACACGGATACCTGGCCAGTCAGTATCGCTCGCACACCTTATTTCTAGTTTTTGGTATTGCTCTCTTGTCATGGCTGTACGCACCATAGAGGTCACATAGAGGTAATTTTCAAATGATTTACTGTATGGAATCTAAGGATGAGAGCCTACAATTTTTTAAACAAATTATAGAATATTTATTTAAAAATGGGAAAAAAATTATGGATGGATGGAAATTTTTGTGTATAGAGTTCAAAGTCTAGACAAACACTCTCAAAGCTACAAGGATAAACCAAGTCTAAACCAGATCTAAAACAGGACTAAACCAAGTCTAAAGTTATTCTGAACCAGGACTATATCAGGAAAAAAACAACTAAATTAGGAATACTGTAGATCTAATCTCAACCAAACACGATGGCCCTCAGTATTTTGTAAAATTCTGTGTATGACCCTATCTCTTGTTATGCTAATTGCCAAGAGAAGTTTTTTGAAAGGATTTAAGGACTAGATACTAACCTGTGCCATACTACTTGGAAAATCTAAAAATGTTGGAGATTGCACATAAATACCTGGTGGGTTACCTCTCTGCTACAGTGAACCGTCTTGGAGATCTGAGGAATGACAATGATCCAAACTGCACATATGAGGGAGACAACAATGTCATACTGCAACAAACCAGCAGCTACCTGCTCAGCTGGCTCCATGTCAAACTGCACAGTGAGTCCATCCATATGTTGTAATTATTTAAACACTAAAGGTAACCAGTAAAGGGACACTGGCAGATACAAACTTATAATATGGACATGTCTTATAGCAATATTGTTTGTTGTTACAGAAAAAGGTCGTATTGAGTCTCCTCTTCACTCTGTGGATTTCCTGGACAATTTCCACCAGATCTTAGAAAGCAATTTCACTGCAACAACAGAAGAAGAATGCATGGATTCTGCAGGTTAGATGTTCACTATGCACTTTCAGGCTGCCAACTTTTACAAGTCATATATATTTTTTATAGTAATCATCTCTTTTTAAACAGGCTATACTAATAATGATTCGATAAAGGTTCCAGTCAAACAAATCTTTTTTTTTCTTTACTGACCTCTTGTGGCTGGAGTTGATATCTATGCTCTGTATTGGAATTGTACAGAATTGTTTCAAAAATACCTGGATACATATGGAGTTCTGGAACAACACCAATAACGACTAATTCATTCATATGCATTACCAACCTTTCCTATAAAGTTCTTCAGAATCTAACCATGCATTTTTAGTAATGGTAATAATTTTATAAACAGTATGGTTTAATTATGCGGCTGACACTAGATCACTAGATCATTACATGCATGTTGTTCACTTATTCTCACCAGTGTCTGTGGCAGCCTACAAATGGTTGGTTTGTTTTCTCTTGGACGAGAGCTACAAGAGACTGGAGCAGCAAAGGAGCATGGGAAAGGACGAGTTTGAAGCTCGTAACAACAGCCAAGTAAGACACTAAATGTAATGCACACACTTGGACTCCGAAAGCCATAAGTAAATGATCATCATATGTACTCTCTTCTCATCTGTACATGTTTGTCTAAAGTTGACATCTGGCTCTAATTAATGAGTCAGGGGTAGAGACTGTTTTGTTTGTGGGAAATGTGTCACCAAATTTAGTTAGTTTCAATAGCCTTTGTTTTGACCATAGACTCAAAGCAAGCACGTTTTGTTACCACGTTTTCATAATAGCAGTGATTATATGACTTGCAAGGTACAGGATTCTAGCCCGCCTTCCCATTGCAACACAGATTGCTTGTATTCAGATCTCTGTAGTGGTGTAGATTGGCTTAAGAGAGAATGTATAGGAGAGTGATGTGTAAATACCATATATAATTTTTTATATTAGATATAGGTTACTGCAGTTTGAATTTATGCATTATATTCAATATGGTGTATCTTAATATCACATGCAAAAAAATCATAATGTATAGTCATAAACTAAAGGGTTTGAAAGTATACTTTTCTATAGGACATTTAATTTTACCTTGGGATTATTATGAGTGTAAATGTCTGATTCCTCTGTGTTGCTTGATGTGTTCAGGTGTACTACTGCCGCTCTCTGTCCTTGGCCTACATTGAGCTGAGCTGCCTGCAAAATTTTCATGAGCTGACCAGGGACGAGGAGACTCCGGCTGATCTCAGAGCAGTTCTGCAGAAGCTCTGTGGGCTGTACGGACTGTGGAGCCTGAGCAGCCACATGGCCACACTGTACCAGGGTCAGTATTCAAATCGATTTACAAATACCATATGAATGAGAGGCTCAATGTTGTTCCTCTGTAGGGGGTTACATGAGTGGACGGGAACCGGCAGAGATGATCCAGAGGGCCATTCTTACTCTCTGCTCACAGGTAAGGGGAATTCACTGTAAATGGTGCCAGGTTCAGTAGGCCAAGTCAAAATGTCTCTTCTGAATTTAATTTTACTCTATTCCAAAAATGGTTGGGATACTACGTAAAATGTAAACAAAAATCATACAGTGATTTGCATAGCTCATAAGACCATATTTTATTTACAATAGCACATAAACAACAAATCAGTTGAACGGTGTAAGTCAAACCATATGGCTGATAATGAGAAAAATGTCCTCAATTGACAAAAAGTTTACTAGTGTATGTGTAAAATTTGTGAACAGAGAAGGCTTTGAAAAGATAATTATAGACTGTTCTGTTAGAAATGATAGGTCTCATACTGTACACAGTCAATTGCAGCTCATTCCATCTCAGATGTTTTCTGGAGAAAGCTGCTGATTTGAATAGTTGGAATAGCCTGCCTTCATTTTTCAAATTTTTTAGTTTCTCAAAGACAAATATGAACACTTTGAGGAATGCAGTGTTATGTTTATCCACATTTCAGTGCTAATTTGTCTTAAGACACTGAAGTTTTATCTTATTTAAGAACTGGCTAATGTTATAATGTTGTATAAGTCAGCATATTACTATGAGTGTTTGGACCCATCTGTTGTGTTCTGTTTTTTGTCTGTTGTAGCTGAAAGATGATGCTGTGGCGTTAGTGGACGTTTTGGCTCCTCCAGACTTTATCCTCAACTCTCCCATCGGAAACGCAGACGGTCAGGTGAGGACAAACTATTTATCACCACAGGACCACATTTTTAAAATGAACTTAGCCACTACTTCCACTGTAACCACACCCACAGACATACGGTATATGACAGAATAGCCCCATGAGGTCTAGTATCTGAGTCAGTTGGGCTAGGGCTACTTACTGGAAGAAGACTGTTGCCCATGTATCTTCCAGTAACATGCTGTGTTAATTAATAATAATAAATGGTGTTTGACAGTGGCTGATGATGATGATGTCTGAGAACTTGTGTTTTTACGTCAGAAGGATTATCAAGTGTTTGGTTGAGCAATAAAAACGTCAGATAGACTCAAGTCAGTATAAACCTGAGCTAATCCTGTTAATGTAAAGTGGTATATTTCCTGGAACTGACCTTACTTTGTTTAATCTCATTCATTAAAAAAAAAAAATCCCCAAACAGTAAAATATTTGCAGACTTTAAGAAATCTCTCCCACAAACATTAGTATGTATGACTGTCAAACATTTAAACACATCATTGATAGTTGAGGTTATATAATTGAGTCTAGAGAGATCTGCAAAAACAATATAATCTAATTATGGTATTATGCTAGTTGTAAAAAGAACATCTTAATGACTCATTATTTTATGCTAGAAACATAGTGGCAATCATGATCCTACAAAGTGAATTACATGTATAAACACATTGTGGGTATTTTGGGATAAAATGTTGATGTTCTTCTGTTCAGTTTCCCATAAACATTAACAAGGTGTCTGTTATCATCAGGTATCTACATCTATAGTAACTTGTGATTGTGGTATTGTGCTTTCAGAACTCATAATCTGGCGATAATTAGCATTTGTTCAACAATATGGCCACTTAGGTTTAAAACTGGTTCAGGGCTCCACAATAAAAAAAGTTGCAAAATTATCATTATGGGAATTTATTAATACAGTATTTATTATTGTATTCTTATCACAAATGCTGTCAAAATAAGCATTCAATCAAATTACATTATGACCAAATAAAAAATACATATTTCTAAAGTAAACCAATCTTGGTCACCTCTAGAACAGCATTGTTTTACAACTTTTAAAACCATTATGTGACTAAAAGAAAGCATTTTAAGTAATTACTTTACTGCTGCTCTAAAGAAAGAATGTGAAGAAACCAGAAGAGGGCAGCAGAGAGCAGCTTCACTTCCTTAAACTTCTTGTATGATTCCATTTTACAGAATGAAAAATAGCTGAGGAAAGAGTGGAAACAGAGCTGTACACCTTTTTTTTTTGATAAATGAATGAGGGAATGATGTAGAGGGCTTGTTGAGGTTTATGGAACCAATCGTCCTGCGGCCTCAGAAACTCAGCGTCAGGGACTACAGGATTACTGCATGTTTTTGATAAGGGAACTTTATAACATGGTAGAAAGCTTAAAAAATATTTTACACAATAAATCCCCTTTTATACCTCATTTAGTCTTGTTTTTTAGTTTTATTAGGGTATTGAAATTCAGCAATCATATTATCACAATATTCAACTACTACTATATACTTCTGTCACGTCTACAGGGATATGAGTAACTGGTTTTGTCTGAGCGCTTGTAAATGTCTTTACCCTGTAATAACCTGCACTATACGCAAATTCTGCCTTCTGTACCTTTAAGAACTTGAACTCACAAATTTTCAGCAGACCACAGTGAGCCTAGTCCTCTGGGGAATGTGCTCTTGTGGCTAGGATAATGGTGTTAATGGATGGGATAATAATTCAGTCAGATTACTGGTGTGAGTGTGTTGTGTTTGTGGTCCACAGCTCTACAAGAACCTGTGGTCTACAGTGATGCAGGGCAATGAGGTTCTGCAGAGGCCGTCCTGGTGGAAGGACTTCTGCTCAAACAAACCTGAAGTGGGATCTCTCCGGGCCAAGCTCTAAAAGTGGAGGAATATTACAGAAATATAAGCCTATCTACAACAAGGGAACAATGTGCCTTATCATGGATCATGTTTAAAATACACAGATGCACTTGAAGGCAAACAATTATATTACTGTGCATTAAAAAGGCTGTGAAGTTAAGGTTACGACTTGATTTTATTTCCAAAATGTTTCTATAATTGACAGAAAGCAATAAAGAATATGTTCACTTTAGTTTAATAAATGTGCCAATATACAACTATAACAATCTAAATATATTTTTATGGGTAATGATTTAAATTGTATATCACACAAATGTATGATGGACTTTTAAAATGTACTATAATTATGTAAATGATGTAAAGCTTAATTCGAAGATAACTGTTAGCAGTTGTAAAGCAGGGGTGTCAAACTTATGAGATGAAGAGTTGTTGACATTGAGGTGAATGTGGCCATAGCCTAATTAAGCATGAAGGCATTAAGTCTGGGTGATTCAGCAAAACTCTGCAAATGTAATTGCTGAAACATAAAAAAATGTATAGTTTTGGTATTTGGAGATAAAATGAAGATTCTCTTGTGTACCCAGAAATATTGACTAGATGTCAAGTAATATCTTTACAGGAGAAGAGAGTACTTTAAGTATGAGTTCTGAGATGACATAAAGGAACAGACCTCTTGGGAGAAGGAATTATAGACAATACTTACTGTACACAGAAGAAGCAACCAAAGTAGCAGCAGCTATGAAGCCATTTTTTTCAGACGGAGACAGCACAGTGGCCCCCACAGTGACGTGAGTTTGACAGCCCGCTCTAAAGACAGCTAAATGTTATCTATTTTGTCTGATTTCATGCAAAATAATGTTCTTATAATTGTGTATGCTCTATTTATGACCAAATTTTCCTTCTTACCTCAGTAAGTTAACATTTCACCACATACTCTGAATCAGGGTGTCTGTTCTCTAAAATAAACCTTAACACAAGATACTGCATATCCATAGTGTCATTTTATAAATGTCTTGCATACTTTTACATTATTAAGCATTAGTAGTTGTAACATATCTAACAATGGCTGTATACTTTAGTTTTAATGTCACTTGTGTAACATTAAAACAAATAGTGTCCTGGTGTATTGTGAAGTATTAGACAGCTCAGTCAGCAGGACCACGTCTGCTTCACTGACTCAGACTGTGACCGTGGCCTCTATGAACACACGCTCTCTAATCAAAACCCACTGGATTATGGAAAAGGGACTTTCCCTCTCTATGGGGTACGAAACACAAATAACTTTTAATACCATCTTAAACATCTCTGCATTCTTTCAGACCAGCTCAGACTGAGGTTAGACATCAACCACTGACAGTGAATGGGAGCAGACGCTGCACTGGCAGCCACAAGACCCATCTATAAGAGGGCTCTTTGCTCCCATTGACTTACATTCATTATCTCATTTTGTTTTATTTCAGCTATTATCTGGAAAGCCTTTGGCAAATATATTCTTGCTTATTTTGAGATTGTAGCACGCTCGCTCTACTAGCACACGGACTGATCCTAACATACAGTATCTGCTAGCTTTAAAGATGTTTACATACTTCCATCAGAACCTTGGGCCTTACTTTGGCAACTTCTGACTGACTCCAGAAACTCAAAGGCCAACAAAAGGCACCCATGCAAATGATTCACTGTGGCAACAAATCTAACTCATTTTAGTTAACTTTTGGGGAAAATTTAGAACCCCCCCCCCCCACACACACACACACTCACAGAAATTCAAAGCCACCCTAAATGACAAATTTCATCAGTTTAATGTTTTTACACAAATTTAGGACATATTGCTTTCTCTGAAAAATGCATTTTAACCTGAAACATTTATCAGTAAATCTTAATTGAAATCACTTATGTGGTGAAAAACAAAACAAAAAAAACAAAACAAAAAAACAAAACAAAATGTCACCCAAAATTCTGTCATAGTACAGTCTTATGCTTTATATTATTTATTGTTTCCATAACCCAAATTTAAATCACCTTTGGGCCAAAATTTAGGGTTACCACTAACGATTAATGGTAGTCCAGCTCTTTTCAAAGATTTGGTTATTTTGGCTAACCTCCCTTAGAAGAGCCATTTGGGAGCTCGAAGCATTTTATTTAGGTCTATTTTAGCAATTACTGTATAAATGTTTTGTGTGTTGGTAAACTATTTTAATCAGGGTGTTTGATAACAGCCTCATGTTTGCGAACACAAAAACACACATTTTGCTAAGTAATGTCTTTACTGACACTTTATTCATTGGAATAAAAAAGATGGAACAGAAAAAAGACTGTGTTTGTCTATTGTTGTGACTTAGATGAAGATCAGATCACATTTTATGACCAAATCATGCAAAAATCCTAGTATTTTCAAGGGGTGCCAATACTTTTTTTTCTCCACTGTATTTCCAATAGTAAAACAATGGAGCAATTTAGGCTATAAATTACTCGAGTTGGCGTTAACACAAAAGTATTTTATACATTAGTGTGTGATAAATATTTACCAAGAGTGACAAAGCAGTTAAAAGATTTGTTACAAGGCTTGTTTGTTTACTTTTTTAGGCCACTGTTTCTAATGCAACTCTATGGCATTTCTCTGTCTGTGACCACCAACAAGGCAGATTCATCACTCAACAGTTGTTTTATGATGTAGGTTCCCAATTGGATGCTTTAATTTATGCATAAAGACTAAATCAGTTTTGAGGTAAAATCTAAGTGTTTTTTTTTTATTATTATTATTACCCACATCACTCCATGAACATTTAAACATTCAAAAATTTAGGTTTATACCATATAGGGAGTAGGATTGTCCTAAATCAACAAATTACATAAATTCCAATGCAAACCAGGTGGAACCAAGTTAAATATAGCCTAGTCTGTTTTGTCTTAACGTCTGCAGAATGTAGGTCAGTGTTACATCACTGAGACAAATATACAGAATGTCTCAACACTGAAAGGTTAAAGTTGACATAATAAAGACAAATAACAAGAATAATAATTGAAATGGTATGTAAGAATGAATTATGGTTGACATATATATATTATAAACATACATAATTTGGAATTCCAGTGGCTGAAAAAAAAAAAAAGAAAAAAAAAAATGTACGTGCAGACTAGAGAGTGCAGGCAAAGAAATGTAGCAAACTGTGTGCACTTGCATCCTGGATTTGATTTTTGTTTGTTTGTTTGTTTTGAGGAAAAATATGTATTTTATTTTTCTATAATATTTATTTTGGGGTTGCCAGTCTTTCAGATTTTCTGACTGGACAATCACCAATGCAAGGGTTTTAAAACCAAAACAAAAAATGTAAACAAAAACAGCTTGGTCATTATGTAGAATATATTTTAATTGTGAATAAATCAGCTGGACCTTTGTTATCAGCTGTTGTTTACCTCCTATCTGGGGAACATGTGTGGGTAATTTTTATGAAAAATAAAAAATAAAATAAAATAAAATATCTCAAGTAGAAGTAAAAGTACTCCACAACATTATTACTTAAATACTCTGAACTCTGTTTTTATTTTTAGGACAAATTAAGTGTTATTTGTTCAGCAAAAATCTACTAACTACTACAGCTCCTACAGCTGCTGCTACTACTACTACTACTACTACTACTACTACTACTACTACTGTTCATACTACTGCTAATACTTCTACTGCTGCTGCTATTTCTAATACTGTACACAAGTACTAGGCTCTTTACCCAAACCTGGGCTGATTGTTGTTAGTATACAACACACGTAAAGTAAAAAAAAAAAAAAAAAAAAATACTTGAGAAATTTTTTATTATTTTCATTTATTTTCAAATTTTACTCAAGCATAAGAATGTCCTTTTCACCTCTGCTTTTAGGAAAGGTGTCTCTCACTCAATTTTGTGTGAAGCCTAAAAAGCATTATCTACAACCTTATCAGCATCAATAATGCTTTAGCTACAGTACAGTGGCTGGCTTACACAGTAATATTTGGTAGTGCTTACAAACAGCTATAAACATCTTTTTTCAGAGGCACTAATGATCTCAGTGTTTCCTAGAGCCACTGTTGGGAGGAGGGGTATTAAAAGTAGACCACAAGCAGCACCAAAAGTATCTGAAAATGTTGACCATGTGTGTTCAGTGAACCCAAACAGACCTGCGGAGAAGACATTTCCACTCAGGAATCTTTATGAGCAGCCACTAGTTCCCACAAGTAGCTCTTCTCATTGGTTGCATATGACCCTGAATTTAAACAGTGCCTCAAGAATCATTGGTCTTCTTTTTGGAATACGTCCATAATAAATCTAGTGGGTATGGTGTAGAGGCATATGCACCCCTTATAACATTTTACATCGCGGAAACTTGGGTCAGGGATGGCTTATTTGGGTTGTAATCATTTAAATGTGGTTGTAAAGGCTTAAATGCATACAGATGCACATACATTGTGAGAATATTTAGGCATTGGTTTACTTGTCTTGCTTGTGTTTGCAAGATAAATCAAAAAAAGTTGGATTTAAACTGACAGATTTTTTTTAGGAAAGGTCAGTAATGAGCCATGAGAGATATAATTAGCTTTTTTTTTTTATTGGCCTGTGGGCCCAGAAATTCTGTACCATTGCAAGAATGGGCCAGATATACAAACTTAATCATACAAACCCACAAGGGGTCAGTAAAGGAAATGGTTTGATAGAGATACAATAACAAAAAAAGCAAATATATATTGATATTCACCTGCATGTTTATTGGCAAAAACATGTACAGTTCTTCATGTGAGATAAATATGAAACAAAGGATGGATGGATACATAGTCCCTGTCAAAACAATGGAATATTTTATACAATGTCCCAACAACATGGCTTTTGGCACACGGCTCTGATGGGTAAAGTAACCAGAGTGTTTCTCACAAGCATCCTTCCCAGGATGAAGTCCTTTTAAATTATATTATTCACATGCTCGAAAAGGACCATTCCACCACTGTCCAAAGGCTTTGCCTCACTCCACATTTCCCAAAATGCACTATTATGAGAAGAAGTGCAGCAATTTTATGTAAGTTGGTTGTAAATTTGACTCATAAATTGCACAGTGCTATTTGTTAGCATCACTGTTATCATCATTTATTTAATAATATTATCAATGCATGCTGTTGTTTACAACTAAATGTGTAGATGTACACAGTAAACATGGTACAGTAATGTCTGTGAAGACTCTCACTCGTCCAGGGTAATTGCATTGCAACAAAAAGTTAAAAAAGCAGTCATCTGGATTGAATTTTTAAAGTTGAAGACGTTTAAAAATCCAATCCAGATGACTGCTTTTTTAACTTTATGGTACAGTAATAGGACTTTTTGGTTTCAGAGCCAGGCGTCTAACTCAAAAGGCATCCACCCATTGACTGTCTGCAAACTTTGTATGTGTAGTTTGTGCTGAAGGTTAGATCTACTTAAAATGTTGTTTGTTTGGCTTACTCAACAGGTAAGAGGGCATGGATTAGCAATATGCTGACATGCTAGCCTAGTTGAGAGCTTGTAAACTTAAAATCAAATTTAACTTTTTTAAATGATTTCTTATTTAACCATTCTTTAACCAGAAAAGTCCCATTGAGATTCACAGAGCTCTTTTTAATGGGAGTCCTGGCCATGAAGCATGAACAACACAACCCAGTAACTCCTTCAAAATAAAGTCAAAATGATCCAAAGGGGCAAGATTTTGGAATTTAAAGGTCCAGTAATTTTTCCACTCTCTGTCCTGACGTTGGGAACAGTCAGTGTGTAGAAGTAACACTAACATGAAAGAAGAAGTGGTTGCATCTCCAGGATGCTCAGTTTACATAATGCAGTTTCTCAGTGGTCACTGTGAGTGGGTATTGGACCTGTTTTATGTCAAGGAACCATCCATGTGACTTTGATAAAAGTTGTGTTATGTGGTCTAAAGTAGATAACACTGCATCCTCTAATTTAGAAGAGAAAAAAAAGAAAAGAAAAATAACTACATTTAATACATACATCTTGAAACAATAACTTGAGGGTGGGGCTTCTGATTCTGCACACTGGCCACTAAGGGAAGGATCCTGGCAATAGAGAAACACTTTGTATAACCATTATGTACCAAGTATGCATGTACAGTATGTGTAACACTTAAGTTTCTTGCTGGTGTCTCCCACTTGTTGTGCTCTTTTCTGCTGGAGGTTTACAGTTGTCATAAGTACCATAAGAGGTTGCCCATAAGTCCCCACTGTCCTGGTAAACAGTTTGTACAGCATTAGTCCACAGTGGGACAGTCCAGTCATAAACACAGCCTCATCTGCTGTGAGCCCCAGCACAAACCTCTGACGCACAGTGGCTGTCTACTGCATGATTACATCAGGCTCAATGTTAAACAGAAGGTCGTCATTGCCCCTCCGGACCTCCAGCAGCAGGGCCGTCTCCTCCTGCAGCGCCCCATACAGGTCAGCAGTGGTCAGGAGAGGTTTACCGTTCAGTTTGACTAAAATGTCTCCATCTTTAATGCCACCTCTGTTAAAAACAAAGAATGTCCATGAAGTGTCCAGATTGACTACAGATTATTAAAATAAAGACTGAAGCTTACTTCTGAGCCGGTGAGTGAGGAACTACCTCCTGCACATAAATCCCACTGGAGACATCAGGGAAGTCTGAGTTCTGCTGTTTCAGCTCTTCTATTAACCTGTCAGAAATATCACGAACAACACACAATAAGTTATTTTTGTAAAGGGTAATCTGTGTTTTAATACACAAATTCAATAATGCATTGCATTGACAATGAAATGGCAAATTCTGTTTAAAGAAGTTGACAGAAACTTCTAGATTTGCTTGTTTGCGCTGTTCCCAAATAAGTATAAGACACTGGTAAGTACTATTTACACAAGCCTATAAGTACTGTATACAACCAGCTCTAAGTTATTACATTTCCTACATAATAGAGAAGTAGCTTTTTTTAAAGACTATAAAAATATACAGAGACTACATCTTGGTTTAGGGTGTTATTTAATTAAAAGAGTTTATTACTAAAAACAGCCTGTTAGTTTTCTTTTAATTTACCTCATAATCTCTCCATTGGACACCTCTAGTTTATGACCACCCACAAAGACCAAAGACACATTTTAGAATGAATGAAGAAAAACATGATTAAAATCCATATTTTCAATCAAAATAGCTTCAGACTGTTAGCCTTTCATACATTAGCAAGCAAATGATAGAAGTTCATCAACTAACTTGCAATGCTTATATTATAAGCATTGCAAGTTATATCTTTGTGTTTACTGAGACTTACGCTGGTGTAATGGTAAACATCCGTATTCCAATGAATCGCTTCTTTATCAACCTTGTATCTAAACAGAAAATTGAGTTGGTCAGTTAACATAGGTCTAGATACTTGTTTATTGATGTTTATGGACAAACCTTTGCTGAATTTATCCAGAGAGTCATTGAGGAAGCGTGTGATTCTGTCTGAGGGGATGGCAAAGGAGATCCCTGCTGCAACCTTCAGTGTGTTGATCCCAATTACTTCTCCATCCTGGAACAACAGGACACAAGACACACTATTTCAAGTTAATTCAGTTACAAGACCAGCTTACAGCAATGCACTGGGGAGAGCATAAGCTTACCAAATTGACAAGTGGTCCGCCTGAGTTCCCATACTGCAAAACACAGTACAATTAGACTCAAAAGTCAATTCAATGCATGAGTGTTGCAGTTATCAGTTGGCTTACGTTGATAATGGCAGTCAGTCTGAATGTAATCCATGTCGGAGTCCCTGAGCCCCAGCTCTTTGCCGTCTCTCTGGGCGGTGCTGACGATGCCGGTGGTGACAGTGTTCTGCAGAGCGAAGGGGCTGCCGATCGCCACCACAAACTCTCCAGGCCTCAAGTCGGCGCTGTGGCCTAGGAATAGGACCTGCAGTTTGGACTGGTGGATAAGTAAAAGACAAAATGTTACTTCGCACAAACACAGAAACACAAGGCATGACTGAGTTAAGGTGGACTGGCAGACGTGTTCAGAGTGTCAGAGTAGGTTAAGTAAAGCCCCAAAGTCTACATAACATATTAGGTTAAGTAGCCGTCAGCTTAAGGATTATAAAAACTATGAAAAAGACAATATTTACAGTGTTCCATTATTCTACAGGCTGATTGTTATAAAGTTATCTTGCTTTATTAGATGACAAAGTTTAAGAGGTATGGCCACTAATCACTTTACTGGATATGATTTTCACTTATGTAAAGGTTGAAATTAGGAAAACACAGGTATCCTCGAACAGTTTTGTCCAATTGTCTAAGCTTGGCAACGCAATAGTTTAAGATATGCTGTTAGTAAAATAATCTAAGAGAGACATTTGATCAGAGTGAGTTACTGAAGCTGGGAGTGTCCTGAGTAGAAACACATGCTGACTGGACCTATGTGACGGACTTCTCTAAGGTGGAGCTCTGTGGACTCTGTTATTCTTTCTCTCTCAGTCCTCCCTGTCATGGTCCCGGCCCGGTCCTCCAGGTCCAACACGCTAAGGTCAAACTGGGGTCACACAATATCTCTGCCATTGTTGTCTTTTACCAACAGAGTCTGAAGCTCCAGCTGGAGTGAAGAAAAATAAATGTGGTTTTCATTTGGCAGCAGTGAAAAGTAGTGACGTGTCTTTAGTCCAATCTGATCTACATTTGTTTTTGCTTTGGGGGAGTATACCGTTCAAGTTGTTCCTTAAAATGTAATAGATCTTTGTGAACTTGGTTTTGGTAGGAATTAGATGACAGTCAAGAACAACTCATACAGTCCAGACACATAATATTAATGGTTTGCAATAGTAGGTTTTGGACCAAGAATTTATGTTACACACTATTTATACTAAATCTGTTCAGCCAAAGGTGGATGTTATTTGGCATTTAAGGCTTTTTCCTTGTCTTTTTGTCTCCCTCTGTTACTAGGTTTGTCATCATAAACTACCTCAAAACATTCTTGTCACATTCTAGTAGCTTGTCTCTCTGAGGCCCCTTTTCTGAGGTATTGATAGACACAGGGCACTCACCTGAGGGTTAATTTTGATAGTAGCAATGTCAGATTTCTTGTCTATATCTTTAATGCTGGCTTCATATACATCCCCATTCTGCATCTGGACCTTTAAGAAAGAAAGAAAGAGCACATTGTGATGCAAGAACATTTTAGTGAAAACATATTCTATTATAAACTACTCCTGCTACTACAAGAAAAGTAAAAATATGGTATGTGTAGATCTTCTAAAAATATGATGCAACATAGTGACTGAGGTCAGGAAGGGATGGTCTCATGAAGACCCTGGGACTTCTTCAGAGGAGACCACCAAACTGGCTCTGTAAGTTTATTTGTGAGGGTGGAGCGCTGGCACAGCAAGCATGTTCCCCCAGCTCTCTCCTAGTGATGGACAGCACTGCTCTCCAGGGAATACTTAAGGATTTAATGATGCCGTACACTGTTATGCTCCCACTCTCACTACTATAATGTGCATGGTTTGCAGTTATACAAATAATATATCAAGAATTATAACATAATAGAACATACAAAACAAAATAAGTAGTAGAAGTTTAAATATTTTTATTGAAATATTTTGATTTGTTATGGTACCTTGAGGTGCTGCTGGCCCGTCACTTGTGTGGTGCTGGACACTACATGTGCATTGGTGACAATCAGTCCATTTTCTGACATCACAAATCCTGAGCCACTGGCCAGAGGGATGGTCCGACCAAAAAGTGGATGCCTTTAAAAGAAAAGGATTTTTGAGTGGAATCTGGGGTGGAAATTATTCATTGCAGTTCCACAAGAATGAGTGCACCTATAGTAGCTCTGCAGGGACATGCTGTTGTTTGATTAAAAATAGGTTTAACTTAAAAATGTAAAAATGCATTTATTGCATTCATGTATTTCATAAAAATCCTAAACTTTCATCCATGAATGTTCAACAAGAAACATAAAGAGACAGTAGTTCTTCTTACTCTAATAGTGCTCAGATAGTCTTCTCTGTGTAGCTGTATATGGATAGGAACAAAAACAATGTCCTCTTCCTCTGGAATCCATTAAACTATCGTATATCTGACATTCTGAGAGTTCAAGTTCAAGAAATTATTATTAGTTATTTTGATGCACTTGGACAATGTATCAGTTGTTTGTATCAGTTGATACTATAACATTTAAAAAAATGCCAAATAACAACTGACACTGACATTTCACTATTTTCTCTTGCAGTTGCAACTGTACGAATTCAAAGGCGCCCCTTAGAGTATGCCATTTATAATAAGGCCTGTATAATGTCTTCACAGATGATTCCTATTGTGATATGCTATTAGATAATTAAACAGTTCAGCTTCAAGAAATAAAAGATCAGGCAGTTTAGCTTTAAAGATAAAGGATGAGTTGTGTGGCGCGTGTACTGACACTGACTGGTCAGACATACTTTAGAAAGAGTTCGATGTGGACCACAGCAGGAGCAATCTTCTCCACCACGTCAGCGATGAAGTTGAACTTGTACCGAGGACTGGTGACATGTGAGGGACCTATACTGGCAAGAAGAATTATATATTTTAATAACTCATTCTGTGTCTCAAACCTGGGTGTTAAACTGTAAAATGTCAGCTTGAGGGATTAAGTGGCACTTTCCTAGGATGTACCCACTGGGCCCCCACCCTGTCATATAAAATGAATGAAAACATTTGTGCTAAAAGGTTGTTCAGCAACCCACATCTGTTAGGTTCTGTACAAATGGGATCATAAAATAGATCCATGACAGGTGGCCAAAAACTAAGAGACATTGATATAAATATAAAAAACACAAATCTACTGAGTTGTCTGCCAACTGGAAAATCAAACATTTGGAACAGTAAATCTTACCACTGCTGACTGAATCATTCCTTAAGAGGTAATATAGGGCAGCCTATAAGTTGGCATATCTATGGAGTTTTCTTGTTAAAACAAGACGCTTATTTGATAGATCATAAAGAACAGTTGTGTTCAGAATAATAGCAGTATGTATCAAAGTGAGTAAACCTCAGAATGCTTATTCTAGTTTCTAATTTTAGGATTGTGCTGGCCACTCCATAACGTTAATCATGTTGGTCCTGAACCAAGATGCTGCTCTTTTACTGGTGTATTTTGGGTTATTGTGTTGTTGAAACATCCATTTCAATGGCATTTCCTCTTCAGCATAAGGCAACATGACCTGTTGAAATATTTTGATATATTTAAACTGATCTTTGATCCCAGCAATGCGATAAATAGGCCTGACACTTGAGTATGAGAAACATCCTCATATCATGATACTGGCTCCACCAGGCTTTACTGCCACAGTGTCCTGGGGCTTGAACTCTGTGTTTATGGGTTGTCTGGCCTCTAGACCCAAAAAGAACAATCTTACTTTCATCAGTCAACAAAATGTTTCTCTTTAGGCCAGTCAGTGTGTTCTTTGGCAAATTGTAACCTTCAGCACGTCTTTTTTTTAAACAATGGGACAGGGGCTTCTAACTGAAAGCTTGGCTTCAGAAAAACATCTTCTAATGGTTACAGGACTCAAAGGAACTTTTAGATCTTCTTTAATGGAGCTGATCATTGGCTGAGCCTTTGCCATTTTGGCTATTCTTCAGTCCATTTGAATGAAGATTTTTTGTTTTCTTCCACGTCTTTCAGGTTTTGGCCACCATTTTAGAGAAAGTGAGATCATTTTAGCTGAGCAGCCTATGATTTTCTGGTCTTCTTTATATATTTTTCCCTCCCCAGTTGACTTTTTAATCAAAACACTGTTCTTCTGAACAATGTCTCGAATGATCCATTTTACTCAAATTTTTTGAAAGAAATGCACTATTACCAGCATGCACAACAAGTGCTGCCTTTGTCCTTACATAAGGGACAGCTGTTTAACACCATACTGCTATTATTTTAAACATGCCTCTTTCAATTAATTATACAAATACAAAGAATTAACAGCAAGCATTTCATGATTGTTGGGACTATTGGTTTTCTATTACTCAATGGACATCATCAAGCATTGGACATTAATTTTAATTCAATGTGTGGCATAAAACCGCTAATACATAGTTTAAGCATTCTTGTAAACATTTGCAGACATGACAAAAAGTACTAAATGACAATAAATGCCTTAATGTTTCTAACATACAAAAAGTATACATTTCTGACAGAAGTGAAAATTTTTATTTAAATTGAAAGCTGTACTTTAAACATAATGGGAGCAAAGCCGGGCCCTTGTGGCACTCCATACTGGTTTTGCTGTTTACAGTATATTAGTGATGCAACGCAAATCCACCCTAACCAATTTATTAAAGGTACAAAGAAAGAAGGTTGAGTCTGAAATGTGGCTGCCCAAATGGAAAATCAGGTTGCATTTGTAAAGTCTGTAATAACGCCTTTCGTGTAATCTCTACAGCTGCTCATTCGGGTGCCAAACTCCTCAGAGGAAAATGTGGTTTGTTATTTTAGTCTGAAAGTTTCTCAAATAACAGGCACAGTGAAACCCTGCACTGATGCCAGTGGGCCCTGCTGATACTGCGTCCTCAGAAACCCAGAGACTGATAGATACAATCATGTTAGCTCGAAGTGCTGGGTTGGTAGTATGCTAGCTGTAAAATCTGGAGAAATTCAAGGTTATTTTTGGTACATATTAACAATGTAATATGTTGTGTGTTTATTATCTTGTTTTCATAATCAGCTGCCGTGGCTACAGAAGTAGCTCACCACCACCGAGTGTGACTGAGGAGTGAATGAATAATAGATCAAAAATTGTAAAGCGACTTTGAGTTGTGTGAAAAGCGCTATATAAAATTGATGTATTATTATTATTATTATTAATCGTGGGAAACCCAAAATGTAATAGTAGTTAAAATTCAGTCTGATGCCCAGCTCAAGGCGTAACAATAAATAACCCTGAAATGTACAAAAAAGAGGTGTACAACTCATCCTTTGTGACTGGAGTTACTATGTTAGAAGGTTATGTTTGAGTTATGGTGCTAGCAAACAAAACTGGGCCTATCTGGCAATGGCAATGAATCCCTTCTGAAACATTTCTGGATTTGGAAAATTTCATCACAATCTGACAATTATCTTTTGAGATATCTTGCTGACAGACCAACAAACCAACCAGGCCAGTATCACTCAGCAGGGGGTGGAGTTAGGTGAACTGAACCCAACCAAATGTGTGTCTTACCCACCCAATCAAAAGCTGAGTTTTTGACAAGCAGCTTGGATTGTTAATTCTGAATGGGTAGGCTGGGAGTCTACTGCTGCTCCTTGAGAAACTAGTTCTGTGTAGGGGAGTTAGTTCAATTATTAATCATTCTAGGAAGACTGGATAAAGCTTCTTCAGGAAAAATAGTCTAAGTATACACTTTTTTACACTTTGAAAAAAAATATATACATTGTTGCCCCCCCCCCCCCAAAATGTTCAAAGTGGCCTACTCAAATGTAGCAGGACAGAACTGGCCCTGGCTGAAATTTGGCTTTGTATATGTAAAACATCTGTTGACATGTTTCACACTGATTCAGCAGCTTTCTTATTGAGAGGAGCAGGTTGATAGATAACACAGACTGCTCATGCACTGGCTGCTAAACTCATCACAACCTCCACACTTTCCATTCATCACCACACATACTGTCCGTGTATACAGTGAGCCGTATCTGCAGAGGAAACAGGAAGTCCCAGCAGCCCAGACTATTTCAATTGCCTTTGAACACAAACCCCTTTATTTTGTCTAGGCTTCAGCGGTGGTGGCTGGCACATACACACATAGAGTTTGTCAGTGGAGCATTACCTCCTAAAGGGTGGGGCCGACTAAAAATACATGGCTGACTGACCTACAAGTGCCTCCTCCCAAATTTGTTGTGGCAAATGATCCATCATGTCCAGTTAGATTAGAGTGAACGCAGGCTCTTTTTGCAACTTCAACATAAATATGGCTCCACTTGTGCACACGCAGTGGAACACTGGAAATGCAGGCTTCATTTCAAAACCAAAAAGATTATGCTATCCTCAAAGAATGAACATTGCATTTTCTCACATTACCAAAAACTCTCCAAACACATAGCATCTTGCCTGCTTAGATTTGAATTGTTTTATTTTAATTTTGCATACAGTATTTTTAACAGCTGAAATACAATGCATCTATAAAACTCGCTGCAACTGCACTGAGAGAGCTCAAGAATCCACTGAAGCATTGGTTTGTATCTTGGAATAGTAAAAACAAAGTGGCAAGACCTGGACTCAAAACGGGCATCTACTAGTTCAGGGGTAAATGCTCTGTCAATTGAGCTAGTTCTTATATTTTCCTTGTATTTCACTATTAATCCACAAAACTAAACATTTGTTTTTTTACTGACTGCTTGTGGCTGAAGGTAGTATCTTTAGCCTTTAGTATCTTTATTTTTGATATTACTGACCTTTACTGAAAATGTCATCCAAATCTAACCATTATAGAAAGCTTAGTTTGTTCAAAATATTACAACCCGTTAAAAGTCAGTGGAACTTGTGAACTTTTTCTTCGCTGTGGTCTGATTGGTGTCTCTCCAAAGACTAGCCCCTCATACAGGAAGTCATTTGTTAAAAGTTCTGACAGCAACTTTCTTTTTCCTCGAGGGAGAGACCCTTTGACCTCTACATGTTAAATTACACTCACTTTTGTACAGTTTGCACGATTTTAGTCTGCTATTACTATTACTATAATAAGCCACATTAAGTTAACCTACAAATGTTCCTTCATCACCTCTGCAGTAAATTCCCAGTGAACCGGGGCGTGCACTGGAATGACCTTCTCTGAGTCACTCGACTAAAAAGTGGATAAACACTTCCTCTAAACTGTCCCACTTTTACAGACGGCTGTCCCACTTTTACAGACGGCTGTAAAGTCCAAGCAACACCGTGAAGCAAAGCAAACAGGTGATGTTTTTGAGCACTAACCTGTAATTTTTCATCTGCAGGAAAATGTATTGTGAGATTGACGCACAATACATAACATTTCTGTCTTTTCTAACCTTAACTACATGTGCTTAAACAAAAGATTGATATAATATGTTGTCCATGCCTGGGTTACCTTTACTGTTCAATATGAGTGAATATGAGAGTGAATGGTGGTCTGTCAGTCTGTCTCTAAGTGTTAGCCCTGCGATCATATTCCTATTAATGTTATAATAACATTGCATTTTAACATTACACACATATCACACACTTTGTTATCCTTTTGTGTTGGCAAATTGTTCTCAAAAACTCTCAAAAGATTACTTGGTGGGGTACCATCCTTGCCGCAAAATCAGAAGGTTCTAAATTTAATCCAGGTTTTGTGGACCGCAGACCTTGTTCCACCTCCTTATACTTTCTGTTTTGTCTGCAAATATTAGACAGGAAGGCTGTGGAGAAACAAGTTTAATGTCTGTCTAGCTGTCTAGTATAAATTATGTCACCATTTCCCAACAAACTTGCCCAAATTTGGCACCAAAATTTACAGCACCCAGACGTTTCAACACACATTTGAAGTCAATTATTACAACATGCATTTATAAATAGGACTAGATATTGTGTCAAACATGGCTTGGCTGTGAATATTGCTAAAAATGGCAAAAGAGTAATGACTCATTCTTTATGCCACTTGAACTTTGACCTCAGCTTTCTTTAACCCCCTTCAGCTCCCTACTGCCATATAACTTTATCTTTTCCTTGGTCCAGACCTCCACCTGCCCTTTAAACACATCTGCTTTAGTCTTTTCCAACCACTGTTTGGTTTAATAGTCGAGCTTTTGAAGCCTTCACAAAACAACAGTCACATAAAGTGTTGCAGGTGCAGATATAAGAGCTTTACTGGACTACAGATAATGAGGTGCTACCACTGGTCAGGAGTTTACTGGACACCTGTTGGTACAGTAAAGGCTACAATCTGTTTATGTTTACAAGCTAAAAGTGTCTTATTTGAAGCCATAGAAGACTGTTTTCAGAGTTCTTTAAATCAAGCTGCAACATCTCCAAGGCTGCGCCCCTGCAGGTGTTCATTCTGTAAACAATAACTATTGCAGAGCTCCTTTAAAAAGCAGAGGGTTTCACCAATTAAAAGTGCACCTGTTCAGTGTGTGTGCAGATATCAGTTTGGGATGGTTTTATTAATTTTATATCCAGCTCTTACATAACAGGTTTGCACATTACAACCAATGCAATGGTCATTCATTTTAAAGGTACTGTAAGCAGCATGCACTTGCACTGGTTTGAAAACGGTACTGCAGTCTAAATCAAAACAATGGTCTCTTCACTGGACAGTTTTAGAACCAAAACAAAAAATGTAAACAAAAACAACTTGGCCATTATGAAAAACCTATTTTTAATTGTTAATAACTGTAAAATAGCTGTACCATTGTTATCAGTAAAACTAATATTTGACTTAAACATGTTTACATCATATCTTTGAACACATGTGGTGAACACAGTTTCTATTTTTAATGACCTACAAGGTTTATGATGGTGTCCTTAAAGCCTTGGGGGCACCATCATTCAGACTCCCAAATGTGCAAAACAGGCACTGCTTCTATTTTAATCATATTTTCTATGATAGGTAAATATATTACTCACTTATAGGATTTTCCATACAGATATCAACCTTCCTGGGCCAGTTTTGGGGCCACTGAACTATGAACTGACTTGCATCTGGGTAAATGTTATTATTGCACAGAGATAAAAACATGGAGAATCTTTGTTTTTCTACCACCATAATCTCTCTGAGATATTTGGGCATGTGATGTTCCTCCAAAAAAAGTGAACAGCCTTGCAGTATAAAGCTCTGTTAAGCTTTTAGCTTGTACATCATGACATTGTGTTGACAAAGCCTACTGTAAAAGTGTCCTGTACATTTAGGCTGCAATGCAACCTTTTGCATTCCCTGTGTTTATATGAACGCTGGTGCAGCTCGTACCTGAAGCGGAGTCACACGGGCCTTTCTGCACCTGGCTGATGGACACCAGTCCCTGCTGTAGGGCGGTCCTGCTGGCTGCCTTCAGCTGGCACACGTTGCCGTACGTCTTGCCGTCGCTGCCGCACACCTCGTAGCTGAGTTTGCACTGACAGAAGCCCTTGGAGAGGCGCTTCCCGGCCGGGTGCCTGCACTCCAGCCCGTCTCCGCACGGCAGGTCGTCCTTTCGCCCGCACGGCTCTCCCTCAGCCTGTGCGCACACCAGGCAGCAGTTACAGCGGTCCGGGACGTATCCTCCGGGGCAGCTGGGGCTCGGGCAGCTGCTCACATCACAGCGCGCGGGACACTTGGCTTTGGGCTCCGCGTTGGCACCGTTTTTGAGGTAAAGAAACACAGCAAACACAAGTAAGTGCATTTTGGGAGAGGAACTCCACGGACAGCAAACACAGCGCATCATAGAACCAGTTCTGCCACGCTCATCGCCGCACTAAAACTTTACAGACAGAAATTCATGTGTAAACTCAATTCCCTGAGATTCACTTTTAGCCTACAGTAGATTATCTAAAAGATGGTAAAGTCACACATAAAGCCCTGTTTAGACCAGACTGTCCAGTACAGAGGGTCTGTAGCCCTGCAGCCGGTCTGCGCTCTCCTGAGGATGAGAGCTGCTCCAGATCAGGTCCTGGTCCAGGAGGCGGGCCACTGTTACCGAGTATGACCTCACACTTCAGCAGGCTGGGTCACGTGTCTCCTAAACGCCGACACATCCACAGTAATGATGTATTCTTTCTTCGTTTGTATATTTTAATAGACATCATTTAGTCACAGATGTCACAGATCTTACCTCTTGTTGCTCCAATTCTTTTTGTCCAATTAGAAAGTAGAACTCCTTAGGATCCAGGCGCTATGCTCAGTGAGTTTAATGATGGAGCAGGTCAGGTAAAAACTGTATTTCACTGAGCTATGAATTTAAATTCTGTAGGGTTAGTAGTTGTCCACATTTTAACAAATACAAAAAGCACAGCATCAGAAAATGCTTTTTTGTTACTTGGCGAGCTCAAATGAACCATAATTTGTGAAAAAAAGGTGTTAAATATGGTTAGTCCAATCTGAAAGAGTTAGCTACAAGCTTGACTCACCCCCTGTATACATTTAAGTGCAAGTTATACTGTCGGTTGTTATAGAATTCATAGGCATGGCAATCGTTTTGTGCAAGCAGTACACTCAAATACACACAATACTGAGCCTGTGCATCTCCCCACAGCTTCAGTGAGTCCTGGCCACAGCTGAAAACCATGTGGTTCCTCTATAGATGTGTAACACCTGGGTGAGAGGAAATACTTAATCCACAATCTTAAAAAAAGGCAACAAAAGGAACTGGCCAAGCTGAATGTGCTTAAAACAGGAGGATTTGGCAGTGTAAAAGTGGACTACAGTGGAAATATGTCAACAATATGGCTCATAAAAGGAGAGATGGGTGTGAGTGTTTTGATGTGGTCAGCACATGTTGGCTGCAACTGGACGAGGTACAAAGCTGAATGGATAAACCTTTGTTCGACGGACACCGCAAAGACACAGGATGCATAAAAGTATAAAAATATATAAGGGCTAATGCTTGGTAAGTAGGCCATGGGTAAATCAGTGTAGTATCTAGTTATTCAAATGATATTATTGTATATTTTTGCTAGCAATGTTAAAAATGCCCAAAAATATTTCTTCAGCGAAATACTGGTCATGGTGAAATGAAATAAAAAACTGAATGTGATGTGAAATGTGAAATACTGAATGATTTTAAAATGTATGTGATTCATTATCCATTCATTATTCTTCTAGAACTTTACACAGTTTTTGTTAGTTTGGCAGTCAGAATGGGGCAGTAGCAGAGGCACAACACTAACGCCATGTTGTAGTCATAGTACTGTGACTGTGTATACATTACACAAACTTTAGTTGTATAAAGTTCTGTAAGCATCACAGGCATCCAGGACAAAATCAGGACTTTCTCTGTCCCTTAAGGATCATCACAGTGAATCATCTGCCTTAATCATTCCCCATCAGTGGAAACAATTTTGGCAAGTTTTATGCTGGATGCCCTTCCTGGTGCAACCCTTTCTATTTAGCTGATCATCACTTAAAATGTAACTGGAAAATACCCTTACATAAATTAGCAAAAGTTTAAAAGTATGTGTTTTTGAGACAATGTAAGTTTTAATATTGTTTCTAATAAACCTGATAAAGGTCAGTGGTGCGCAGCGGTGCACAGCTCGCACTCTGCTCAGTGTGCACCATTTGTTTTTCCTTCTTTCCAAAACATGAAGTCATTCATTCTTTGCAGCAGACCAGGGACATGAGGACATGCTTTTCTTACTGTCCCTGTAAGGGCAATTTAAGATGAGCAGACCATGCCCTCACACGCTAACCTTGCAGTAGGAGGACTCTGACCACGGCTGGAGGTTAGTTTGTTTATAATAGTTCCACAAAGCAAAACTTATTGACGTGTTGGATTTTTTGCACCGTGGTGACCTAAAAATAGGCTGCTCCAATGCACATTTTAAAGACTAAATAAGCAATCTTTCCTATTTATGCCAACAAAGCATATTATTTGCATGGTTAAATTGGCATGTTTTTTTATGTTGGGTGCCCTGATGCAACCCCCTCAAATTTACCTAGGCATGGGACTGGCATAAGGGCACTTTGTGACTGGAGTTTGCTCCTTGGGTAATCCAACCCTGGTTTCTTACGCAATGTGTAGAGGAACTAACCACTTCATCA
This sequence comes from Bostrychus sinensis, assembly GCA_020698575.1. Taxonomy (NCBI): domain Eukaryota; kingdom Metazoa; phylum Chordata; class Actinopteri; order Gobiiformes; family Eleotridae; genus Bostrychus; species Bostrychus sinensis. The sequence continues at coordinate 25,218,489 of CM036252.1, forward strand.
GTTGGGGGCTATATACATGAGGCTACATTGAAAAAGTGTTCTTTGCTAGAATGAGCTTACAACTATAGATACACAACTATATAAGTGTCTCAGATGCTAAATATCTCTGCTCTGGGAATAAAAAAGTACCTCTCATATTCTGTTATCTCATGAACGTAAGATTTCAATTTATAAAAAGTAATGCCTTTTTTTTCAGTTGGAGTGCAATTTGTTGTTGTCACATGCACTACAGTAAAAAGGTCTGCCGGTCACTGAATCCCACTGAGTTCTATTAAAATTATGAGTAAACTTTATTTTACTAATGGTTGGAAGTGAAAAACAAGTCTGCCTGTAAAAAATCTCATTTTCTTCATTTCAACATGACCTCACTTTGGAAAAATGCTCTTTCTGTGCGTTCTGAATCTGCTTTTTGCACAGACAGAGGGGACCCTCCCACCCGCGGCACGCAGATGCAGATGTTGGCTGTTGATCCTTCTTTGCCCCCAGAGCCACAGAGGAGAGCCAGTGACCTCTTCTAGCTCACGGTTCGATGGAAGTTTGTTTGGGATGACGAGCAGACACGTGTTACTCACATAGGTTACTCAGTCATGGGTGTGTTGCTTTTTGACAAGGGGACCAGAGTTCACCACCATGTACACTGTTGGTTAAGGTAATACAGGGGTATGGCTTGCCCTTACAGTAACATTTATTTAGCAGTTGCCGTGTTTCCTGTGTTTCTTTTAAATGTTTTAGACAACTTTGACGGGGACAAGGGCCATAAAAATGTCAAAAGCACTGCAAAAGCATGTCCAACAAACTGTTTTCCAAAGAAAGGGTAAATAAAATAGGTGAAGTAAATATTGTGGTTACAAAGGAAGATAGAAGCAATATGAAACAATGACAAGAAATTAGCCTTTGTAATTGATTGAATGTGCAGGCCTCAGACTTGATTGCATTGAAGTCTTAGATAATGGTAGTGTTGCCATCTGTTGGCTGTTTTGGGAATAGCTGGAGTTATCCAAAACTGGTCAAAGGATCAGTACACATCACAGACCTGAACCCCCCCCACCAAAAAAAAAAAAAAAAAAATCAAAACTTTAATTGATAAGTTTTGATTGCACATTGGACCGAGTTTAGAACTCCAGTATGAAAACACTGAGAGAAGATACACACTAAGAGAGCAATCGTGTGGGTCACATGCAGCCCAAAAAATCACTCCGGTGCAGACTGAGAGGAAAAGTTTTTGCGTTTCTGTTCAGGGAGTGAAATTATGGAATAGTTGGAATGTGAAGCTCAGGAAATGTCCAAACATGAAACAATTTAAAAAACGGTTTAAAAATTTTTTTTTTTCAAAGGTATAGAGATGGAGAAGATTGACAGGTACTAATTTGGAATTTGTGGTTAATGTTGTGTTTCTAAAATGTAATTGATAAACAAGTGTCTTGTCTGTATAATTTAAATTTATTGATTATGTTTGTTAATTAAGAACTCATAATTGAGTATAAATAGGAAGCAGATAAATGTACCTTTGATATATTGGGAGAAGGGATGGGATTTAATAAGTTTGCACTTCTTGCCACTCCTTTTCGGGCATGCTGTACATGAGAAAATGTTTTTTGTTTTGTTTTTTCTCCATAGGGTAGCCTTGACTTGATTGTTTTTGTTTGTTTGTTTTATATATCTGTACATATAATTTACTAAAAAAAAATTCTTTCTACTGGTTAGGTTTCCATGTTATCGCCACTGAGCCATTTTGTAATATTCTTTATGGATTTTTAGTTAATGTTCACTGTGTGTCACAAATGTGTAATATTCATGTGCAATTTCCCCACTGTGGGACTAATAAAGGTATTCTTATTCTTATAATAAACAAAAGGCTCTAAAAATGTCCTAATAATTATCAAATTAAATGGTGATTGCATGAATGACATAGCAGCCTTCCTTAGCCAACATGAACTTAATGTAGATGATAACATAACAGACATAAACAAATCAAATTATATGTGTGATATTACTGGGCTGTAGGTGGTTTAAACTGCACCCTGTGCTGTTTTGTCTAAGGTCAGCACTTAGTTAGGCCCATAATACATTTGGCAACTAGAAGTAAAATGTCTGTCTGAAGGCCTACACAGATCCAACATGAATCATGCATCATGGCAGCAAAGGTGGAAAAATGACCAACTGAGTACATAGTACGGTTCATAGCAGCTGTATAGTCATGTCATTTAAGCATTGCAGCTGTAACAATATTCTGCAGCAGCATTTGCATCCTTTCCTTTGTGACAGTACAGATTACAGACATCTGCTCCAATACCCTTTTCCTATTACGTCATCCTTCTTTTTGATTTTACAAACTAGACAAACTATTTATTTATTTATTTTTCATTCCAGTCCAAAGTATATTGAATTTGATATAAAAAAAAATAAATTCTTGAAACCAATTTACATATTAAAACAAACCACATTTTTCTACCATGGCATTTACATTTTCAGTGCCCATAATTGGAATTACACGTAGTTTATACTATAGTGCAGATTGTAGCATTGGGTCAGTTGATGTTTAGGCTTCAGTACCCAAACAGCATTCTCTTTCTAGTGAGAGTAAAGATAATCTGAAAATAGGGAGTGACATTTTAAAATATCCATCTAATCCTTGTACAACACAAATCATATCAGCCAAGACTGAATTTCATTTACGAGTGGATAAACTGAGCATGATCTAGGCAGTCAGTTCAATTTTAGACTCCGACTGTTAGCTCTTTTAACCAGAACTTGTATATTGAGACGTGGTGCTGTGTTGCTGATCAGGGGATATATTGATTCTCCTGATGTTCAGCTCTGCAGCCAGCCCTCTTGCCTTTTGGTAGTAGAGGAGGGAGCGCTCTCTGTCGATCAGGAAGTTGTGGTAGATGGAAGCCAGGCGGGTGCAGAGCTGCAGCTGGGCTTTCTTGTTGCCCAGGTCCACAGCGGCAGCCAAAGCCAAGTGGTAGTAACAGGAGGCATCAAAAGGATCCTAGAGGCATCCCAAGATATATATATATATATATATATATGTATATATATATATATATATAAATATATATATATATATATATATATATATATATATATATATATATATATATATACATATATATATATATAAAGTATGCAAACCCTTTGGAATTATTTGGATTTCTGCATGACTTGGTCATAAAATGTGATCTTATCTGCTGCAAATGTGTTTATAGAATATTTATTTGACTTCTTTAAGAGCTAATTGGAGTTAGGTGTCAGCCAACCTGGAGTCCAATCAGTGTGAGAAAAATTGTAGGTGTGGGTTAAAGTGGCCCCGCCCAATAAAAAACACCCCCAGTTTAGAGTTTGCTTTTCTGAAGAAGCATTACTTGATGTGAACCATACCTCGCACAAAAGAGATCTCAGAAGACCTACGAGTAAGAATTGTTGACTTGCATAAATCTGGAAACGGTTACAAAAGTATCTCTTAAAGCCTTGATGTTCATGAGTCCACGGCATGACAAACTGTCTATAAATGGAGAAAATTCAATACTGATGCTACTCTCCCTAGGAGTGGCCGTCCTGTAAAAATGACTGCAAGAGCACAGCATAGAATGCTCAATGAGGTGAAGAATCCTAGAGTGTCAGTTAAAGACTTACAGAAATCTCTGGCACATGCTCACATCTTTGTTGACAAATCTGCAATCAGTAAAACATTAAACAAGAATGATTTCATGGGAGGACACCAAAAAGGAAGCCATCCATCCATCCAACCATCTTCTTCCGCTTATCTGGGACCGGGTCGTGGAGGCAGCAGTCTAAGCAAAGATGCCCAGACTTCCCTCTCCACAGACACCTCCAGCTCTACCGGTTCGACCCCAAGGCATTCCCAGGCCAGCCGGGAGACATAGTCCCTCCACCGTGTCCTAGGTCTTCCCCGGGGCCTCCTCCGGGTGGGACATGCCCAGAACACCTCCCCAGGGAGGCGTCCAGGAGGCATCCGCAACAGATGCCCGAGCCACCTCAAATGACTCTTCTCAATGTGAAGGAGCAGTGGCTCTACTCCGAGCTCCTCTCCGGTGACAGAGCTCCTCACCCTATCTCTAAGGGAGCGCCCAGCCACCCTCCGGAGGAAACTCATTTCGGCCACTTGTATCCAAGACCTTGTCCTTTCGGTCATGACCCAAAGCTCATGACCATAGGTGAGAGTAGGAACGTAGATCGACCGGTAAATCGAGAGCTTCGCCTTCCGGCTCAACTCCTTCTTCACCACGACAGAGCAATACAACGACCGCATTACTGCAGACGCTGCACCGATCCACCTGTCAATCTCACGCTCCATCCTTCCCTCACTGTGAACAAGACCCCGAGATACTTAAACTCTTCCACTTGAGGCAGAAACTCCCCTCCAACCTGGAGATGGTGCCAACCTTTTCTGGTCGAGAACCATGGCCTTGGACTTGGAGGTGCTGATTCTCATCCCAGCCGCTTCACACTTGGCTGCAAACCGTCCCATTGCACACTGAAGGTCCTGGTTTGAGGACGCCAACAGGACAACATCATCCGCAAAAAGCAGAGATGAAATCCTGTGGCCCCCAAACTGGACTCCCTCCGGCCCCTGGCTGTGCCTAGAAATTCTGCCCATAAAGATAATGAACAGAGCCGGTGACAAAGGGCAGCCCTGCCAGAGTCCAGCATGCACTGGGAACAGGTCCGACTTACAACCGGCAATGCGGACCAAGCTCCTGCTCCGGTCATACAGGGACCAGACAGCCCTTAGCAAAGGGCCCCGGACCCCATACTCCCAGAGCACCCCATAGAACACTACGAGGGACACGGTCGAACGCTTTCTCCAAATCCACGGTGCCTTGCCACTGAGGAGCTTTCCAACCACCTCAGTGACTTCAGCTTGAGTGATGGACGAGTCCACCTCTGAGTCCCCAGCCTCTGCTTCCTCAATGGAAGGCGTGTCGGTGGGATTGAGGAGGTCCTCAAAGTATTCCTTCCACCACCCGACAACATTCCCAGTTGAGGTCAACACCTCCCCACCTTCACTGTAAACAGTGTTGGTGAAGCACTGCTTCCCCCTCCTGAGACGGCAGACGGTTTGCAAGAATTTCTTTGAGGCCAACCAATAGTCTTCCTCCATGGCCTCCCCGAACACCTCCCAGACCCAAGTTTTTTCCTCCACAACCACCCGGACTGCAGCACCCTTGGCCTGCCGGTACCCCTCAGCTGCCTCAGTAGTCCCACAAGCCAACCAGGGTTAGGGTTAGGACTCCTTCTTCAGCCTGACGGCATCCCTTACTTCCGGTGTCCACCACCGGGTTCGGGGGTTGCAGCCACGACAAGCACCAGAGGCCTTGCGGCTACAGCTCTGAACGGCCGCATCGACAATAGAGGCGGAGAACACGGTCCACTCGGACTCCATGTCTCCAGCCTCCCTCGGGATCTGGTCAAAGCTCTCCTGGAGGTGGGAGTTGAAGACCCCTCTGACAGAGGGCTCAGCCAGACGTTCCCAACAGACCCTCACACGTTTGGGCCTGCCGAGTCTGTCCGGCCTCTTTCCCCACCAGCGGATCCAACTCACCACAGAGGAAGCCACAGCTGTCCAAAAAAAAATATTGCTGCATGTTTAAAGTGGATGTTCCATAGCGCTACTGGCAAAATATTCTGTAGATAGATGAAACCAAAGTTGAGTTATTTGGAAGGAACACACAACACTGTGTGGAGAAAAAAAGGCACAGCACACCAACATCAAAACCTCATCCCCACTGTGAAGTATGATGGAGGGGGCATCATGGTTTAGGGCTGATTGGCTGCCTCAGGGCTTGGATAAATTGCTATCATCAACAGCAAAATGAATTCCCAAGTTTATCAAAACATTTTGCAGGAAAACTTAAGACCATCTGTCCACCAACTGAAGCTCAACAGAGGATGGGTGATGCAACAAGACAACAACCCCAAACATAGAAGCAAATCAACAACAGAATGGCTTCAACCGAAGAAAATACACCTTCTAGAGTGCCCCAGTCAGAGTCCTGACGTCAGTCCAATTGAGATGCTGTGGCATGATCTCAGAAGAGCGATTCACAACAGACATCCCAAGAACATTGCTGAACTTAAACAATTTTGTGAAGAGGAATGGTCCAAAATTCCTCCTGGGCATTGTGCAGGTCTGATCTTCACTACAGAAAACATTTGGTTGAGGTTATTGCTGCCAAAGGAGAATCAACCAGTTATTAAATTCAAAGGGTCGTATACTTTTTTCATAAATATTCAATAAACACATAAAAACATTTTTTTTGCAGCATTAGTATAAGCAGATTGTGTTTGTCTATTGTTGTGACTTAGATGAAGATCATATCACATTTTATGACCAAATCAGGGATCACAAACTTTTTGTGGCAATTGTATGTCAAAAAAATCCAGGGACCACAAAAGTACTATATGAAGATTTATACTAAAAAGGACCAACTCTGAATTTAAGTGGGCTATGATAGCATATACTGATAGGACTCATATATAGCACTTTTCTACCTCCATGCACACGCAAAGCACTTTACATCAAGGAACCATTCACCCACACTCACAAGCACACACACATTCTTTCATTCATTTACCTATAATACCCTTCACATACCACCCAACACTGCTGTCTATAAAGTCTAGGTCACATAATCTCTTACCTTTAGGTCATAAAATATAATGTCTCCAAGGGTCTGATAGACTCTGACATAGTAGAGTGTTTCCTCTTCAAACTGCAGAGGTGTGGGGCAGAGGGCCAGGGTCTTCAGGTAGAAGTGCTCTGCCAGTTCAAACTGCTGTAGGCAGTGGTAGAGAGCGGCCAGGCGATGGTAGGCCACACGCTCATTCAGGCGCTCACCTAAAGATATAAAACATAATTTAATAATTATACCTAATATACATAATTTACAGCTGCCAAGGTTTTAATTTTTTTAATGAAGGTCATTCATGGGCAAAATAAAGAATTATTTCTTTTTTGGACCCAGGAAATTTTTAAAAGATCCTGTACCTTTGCAAGAAAGGAGCAGCTTCAGCCAAAATAGAGAATTTATCCTAAAGTCTTGTTTCAGTCTAGGTCTGGGTACTATATTTTTACTATTGTGAGATAGGGCCAAAGCCTTGGTGGGGGTTTTCACTGCTGACTTTTAGTTTGATATGGTAAATTGATTCAGTTCAAGTTATTAAAGTAAAAGCAGGCAAGGTCACTATGTTGTTGGGAAGAGGCAGTGGGGAGTGAGAGGATCTCTTGAGCACTCAAAAAATGCATGTTAATGCATGTTTCCCATTTTTATGAACATACAAAACACACTTTCTGTTCTTTTCTTTGGCAGCAATTCCATTAGGTCACTTACCTAAAGTAATGCTCATGTCCAGTGCAGTCTGAGCATACTCTACAGCGTCACCATACATCTTCAGACTGAGCATCAGCTCTGTTAGCTTGTTACACAGCCTCAGCCTGGTGTGCACACTGTTGGTCTTTGTGGCAATGGGCAGAGCACGATCCTGTAGGACAAATACATGAATACACATAAAGATCATAAACTGTTGTAATTAGAAAAGATTATACATTTCAAAGTATTCACTACCCTATAGAATGTGATCGCCTTGTCTCGATCCTGGTTAGTGTTGAAGAAAATATCACCAGCAGCTTCAAGGAGGTGCAGGATGAACTTGGTATCTCCTGTGCTGAGAGACACTTCCTGAGCTGCCTGCCATTCACAAACACACTTCAACACCTGCTTCCTACACTTCCATTAGCCTGGGATTAGAGTAATTTTGACCTGTATGTAGAGGTCCACCAGTTCGGTCTGGCCCAGGAGGTGGTAGATCTTTCCTGCTTGAAGCCAGCCATAGGCTTCCTTCTCTCTGAGCCCCAGGTCGATGAACATGCCCAAGCTGCTCTTGGTGTAGTCTAGTGCTGCCTGGTATGCCCTGGAAACATTCACATACCAACAACTCAGAACACCAATTTTTATATATACTGTATATATAAAGATAATGACAATTATTGTCTTTAGTTAGAAGCTGATCTGTCATACTTATGTGTGCCAAGAGTGAGGTAGAGCTGGCTGAGGGCCTCCAGTGCTTCTGCCGTGCGAGTCCTGTCTCCAGTTCGCTGCAGCAGCTGGATGTGGTGCAGGCTGTAGAGGATACACTGGGCCTGGTCTGGACTCTCAGAGCCATACAAGCAACACAGGTGAGAGGTCGCTCTCAACTCACCTAAGAATAGGTATAAGATATCACTGATATACTGTACACTAGACATTTTATTTTATTGTAGCTATATTATGTGAAAAACTGTTGTAATGTATTAACTTCCCACACTATCCTATAAACTCACAGTCTAAAAGGTTGGCGCTTTGTGCCAGAAGTAAAGCCCACTCAAAGCATCCTTTCCCATAATCCATCTGGCTTTGCTTCACATAGTGCTTCCCCAGTTCCAGCAGAACAGTGATGAAGTTCTCCTCGTGTCCGACTTGGTCCAGTTCAGAGAAGATCTGCACAGCCTCAGTCAGGTGCCTCTGGGCTAGACCTGTGGCACCAGCCATTAGACACAGCAGCCCTGAGAGCAGAAAAACAGATATTGTATTGCACTTACTATTTACAACTACTGCTCTCCTACAGTGCAATACCTAGGTTAGCCTGTGCTACAGCCCAGTTTGGTAGGTCTTCATACTCCTGGCAGATGTCTATAGCAGCCTGGTAGTTCTCCACTGCCCTACGGAGGTTGCCCATGGAGCAAAGGGCCACACCACACAGATTTAGAACCTCACCTGAGGAAGATTATATATAATTTTAAATACCTGTAACTTGCTAACATGTTTATTGGAAATGATTTAAGCTCTCAGTCACAACACAATATACAGTAAATATAAAAAGTTTAGCTGTGGAAAAAGAAAACATTTCTAAACTCTATGACAACAAAGCCACGTACCTTCTTGTGGAGTAGTGCAGTGCTCTGGCATGGCAGCTAGGACTGACTCCAAAATATCCAATGCAACCTGAGGCTGTCTGTTATCAATATGAAGCCACGCCAGCCAGATGAGGGCGCTATTCACTTGTGAGATTGGGAGTGTATGTGCTGAGAGACTGGTTTCTAGAAGTTCATCCATATACCGAATAGCTTGCTCTAACATTTGGTGATTGCTAAACATCTGACTGAGGCAAACTGTGAGATGATGGCATAGTGCATGGTGTCGGCCATTTTGTTTTGCTTGGAGCTCGGTCAAAGACAAAGCTTGGTCTATGTAAGGAGCAACATGACATGGGATATAGGTTTCCACATTATTTAGAACTTGTACAATGCAACTTAGACTGTTGGTAAGTGTTGCAGATGGTTCTAGAGACGCTCTTCGAAATGAACTAGTGCTAAGGTTAGCAAGATGGAGTTCATTATAGATTCTCCCTAAAGTTAAATATCCACAACTTGGAGAGATGCTGCAAGTTGGTGAATCCTGACTAGAAAGCACAAGTAATCTTTCAATATAAGGAATAATGTCATCTTTTTCTTGACGTGCCCAGTGGTGTTTAGCTAACAGATAGCTGGCCCGTGCCTCTGCTTGTTTGTTGTTTGACAAAATAGCTTTTTTCAAGATATATTTTAAAATGGAGTCATCTTCTATAGTTTCAAGGCAATATGGAAAACCCATTAACAAAGCGACGAGCCGCTCTGTCATTAGGAAGAAGCTGTCTGTGTTTTTCTGTAAAAGATATATGCTAGCAAGGTTGTAGTAGATGCTAGCTAGTAGTCTGAAATCTGTGAATGCCTCTCTTGGGACACTTAGAGCTTCTTCAAAGTAGACTCGAGCCTGGCTAAATTTGGAGCGACCAGTGCAAAGCTTGCCTAAAAGAAAACATAAGCGAGTTTGCGACCACAAAAAGTGTTTCTTTCTGGCGGTTTCTCTAGCGACACTCAAAAAAGATGTTAGCTCATCCTCGTTGGAGTGACCGGTAAAGGTGGTAGAAGACAGCTGGTCAGGAGTGAGGCTGTAAAGAACGCCATAGTCCAAACTGTAGTCCTGGTTTTCCAGAAATGTAAAGAGAGGCATGAGGTCTTCTGTGTGGTTCTTTCCTTCAACAATGTGGGGGACAAAGAAGCTGGGGCTGGCAGAATTTGGGGTCTCAGAGAGTAGGGCGGATTCAGGATCAGTCACTTTAGTCGTTTCTTCTGAACCTTGGGTGAAATTTGGCTCTGGGGCAAGAATTCTTTGGATGTGCAACTTTAATTCATCATGGCCTGTATCCGCTCTTCTCACAGAGCTGGCTATAGGAAAATTATAAAGAATAAAATTGTTAAAACTATGCAAACCATACTAAATCACATAACTAACACTGGAAATACTCACTTTTCTTTCCTTGGCCTTGGCTGGACATATTATCTGTATAAGCATAGGACATTGTATTAGTATTATTCATGAAACAGTATGTACAGTATGTCAATAACATTATGACCACCTGCTTATTATGCAGCCCCATACACATCCAACACCTTTCTGTCAGATGCAGCATTAACAGAAATTTGATCTACATTAGCTTGTCTGCTGAATTGGACCACACAGAAAGATATTGACCACTGCAGACTGGGACCACACCATAAGAGCTGACGTTTTGGAGATGCAATGACCCAGTCGTCTAGTTACCACAATTTGGGACAATCCTTACATTTGCTTATTTATCCCACCAACTAACAGGTACCAAGATGAAAAGATAATCTGTAATTCACTTCATCTGTCAGTGGTCACAATGTTATGCCTGATCGGCATAAAACTATTTCACAAGTATTGTCATAAATATCTTTCATAGATAGTTGCTTTTCAATGTGCCCCGGTCACTCACAGAGTTGGGGAAAACAGCCATTTCCTACTCTGCACCATGGGCATGGAACAATTTACAAGGAGATATTAAATTGGAATCACTCATTTCAGTTGATAAATTTAAGGCAATCATAAAAAGTGTGGTAAAGGAGACATGCTTGTTTTTCTTGAGAGGCTCAATATGTTTTTAAATAGTTGTTCTAATTTCTCAATGTGTTTAACTTGCTTAATCTTGCTGTATTTGTTGTCTTGATGACTGTATTGGCTGCTACCTTGGCCAGGTCTCTCTTGTAAGAGAGATTCTGAATCTCAATGGGACTTCCTGGTTAAATAAAGGTATAAATAAATAAATAAAAAGATAAAACTCAGATTTATTAAACAATGAAAAAAAGAGTTCGGTCATACCCAGTTTGTATGAGTGACCAGGATTGTGTTTCATTCTCAATAAAACTAGTGCTTCTTCAATGACCTTGTCCTCTTGTAGACTGAAGAATGTTGTATCTTCATCTTCTACAAAGATATCCTCAGAGCTGTACAACAAACAGTGCTGTTTTAAAACTTTGTATTACATGGTGAATAAGATTTAGATGTAATGCACCCACTTGTAGATATCCTCAGGTTTTACCATGCTGGTCTTGACCAAACCCATTTCCCCTGTGCCCTCTTTCCTCCCAATGAACCAGTCAAAGCAAGACACCAGAAGTCCCACTATGATGATGCGGTCATTAGGTGTGATGGTCAGCTCGTCTGGACCATCTGCATCATACTCCTCTGTGGCCAGGCAGGAACCTCGGGCTAAATATGAAAAATTCACCAATTTATCAAATCTATATATTTGATTTGGTCAGTATTGATGATGTACCAGAACTGTCGCAAAATAACCTTTTACTGAACTCACCAAACTGCAGAGGAAAGTGGCAAGAGGGTTTCCCATCACCAACTAAAATACTCTCTGAGCAGGATTTCAAAAACCATCTGGAAACAAAAGAATTGGAAAGGATTTTACAATACAATTATGTATAATAAAAATATTAATATCAGATAATTTTATTAGATAAAATAATTGTAACACAAATCATCCTTTTAGTAAATTGTATTTATATAAAGAAATACATTTGTTTTTATGACACTCACACATATCTAGCCCTAAATGTGATCTGATTGGTCAGATGATCTACTCTCTTGTTATTGCTCTGCAGTATATAAAAATATTACCACTATGCTTGTTTATTTGGTCTTTGGACTTTAGAAGCCTCTCTATCTACATGACCTAGCCATATGCAGAATATGTATAAAGTATGTAGATATGTTGTTATGTAGATATGTTGTTGTGTTATTTTTAATTCAATGGCAGCTTAAGAGACAGCAATCTTCCACTGAGTGTAAAGAGGAACCCACTGGTGGAAGGCCGGGACAGGCTCCAAAAAGGGTTTGGGAGAAGTGCCTCGGGCTCCATCAGCCAGGCAGCGTACACTCCACCCAGAGCCCAGGAAGGGAGGCTCAAACTGGGCTATGTCTCCCTGCTCCAGGTACAGGTCTCCCCCAGATGTGGAGCTGTCAAACATCTGGTTGGCAGTGCAACTGGCAAAGAACGAACCTGAGGATTAAAGAAAAACTCGTCTCATTTTTGCCAATCAAGACAGTTTCTTTTAGTAAAAAGTAGTTTTACACACAGTACCTTCCTGCATGAGGATGCCTTTGTAAATCAGGTTTAGAGTTTCCTCCTGAAGTGACACCTCAACAGACACATCCTCTTCCACAGACTGCAGCCAGAACTTTGGATCAAAAAGCACATTTTCCAGACAATGACCCAAGAAACCTAGGATCACATAAAGTTAGAAGTGGACTAATTCTTCAGTAGAGGAGTACAACATGCATTTAAAAATACAGGTTTATTCAAACTAAGGCAATCATTTGATTTTTTTCTGCTTACATGTAGACTTATGAACTTTTGGTGAACTTCATACATACCTATTGTATAATACGTGGTGAATTTCCATATTTCCTCAAATGTCTTAAAGGTTACAAAAATAACCTTGTCTTCAGAGTTGATGGAGAGCAGATGGGCAGACAGCTCCTGCAGACAGACATGTGGGTTAGTATGTATACTGATGTCCAGATGAACATGAACTGTATGTGTGTAGAGTGTACCGTGAACACAGCCGTGACCTCACTGCTGTCAGTCTGCAGGACTCTGAGTTTCCCTCTCAGCATTTCCTGTAGCTCCTCATCTGCAGGAAGACGTTCCAGACCCCTGACCATGTCCAGCAGCACTGGCAGAGCTGGACACATATCAAAACATTTATTGGAGGACTTAGGAATTTGTTTTTGATGAGGTCAGTGTGTAAAATTACTCATCTGTAAACACAGGCTATAGAAAGGTCAGGTGTTGAAAAAAATCAGTTTCAGCTACTGCACAAAACAGTTGGTTATAATAAAGGCTGGTGTGAGTGGAAACAAGCAATCCTCATAAAAAAATGGCATGTTATTTTTCCAAACTAGATCTCTGTCAAGGCACTGGCCCTATCTTGCAGTGGTAATTACATAGTGTCCAAGACCTTTTCTTGGACCAGGCATCTTCTAGTTCAGGAGTAAATGCTCTATCCATTGAGCCACACAGCCCTCATATCTGACATTGATTAAAAATCCATAAAAACATATAAATTGTTCCTTAACTGACTCCTTGTGGTTGGCCTTGCTCTAGTCTTTGATTTCTTTCTAGCAGAGAAAAAAATTACCAAACAAGCCAACACTGGCAAAAACATAGCCTCCTCTACAGAGGTCAAAATATACAACCAACCAAAGCAACACATAAAGACTAGTACATTTTAGACAATTCTGGTGGAATACAGATTGAAAGGGAGGGGTTTCAGACCCAATTTACTTGACTTTTGCTTGTGTACTGCTTTGTGTTTTCTTGATATGAGTAGTAAACTATCATGGCTATTTTGCAGCCTAGTGCTACGTTCATAATCTCTATAAAAATCGAATGTCTGTGAAGATATTCTCTTGTCACGTAGACACTTTGTGTGGAAATGTTGTAAGTTCTTGGTGCCAAAGGACAACGAGCTAAGCACTTTCTAATGTAATTGAGTGACACTTGCAACCATTACAACTTGTAGTAACCAGTAGTAAAAATACAGTAGCTCACATATAGCCTCTTGTATTGTATAACAAGTGTCCATAAACTCTAAAATCGCTGAACGGTTATTACATGGCTGGAATAATTAAACGTCAATACAAAATGATCTACCGGTGAGATGATTTCTGAGGATAGCACTATGGGACTGAGATTAATAAATGACTTTAGAGAAACTCACAAGTTCAAGGTGTAACACTCTCTCACATGACCCCTTCAGGTGACATTTACAAGCATCTGCTTCTGTAAGAACTGATTATGGCTGCTATGTTGTGTTCTATACCTTTACACTGTGGCAAAATGTAAAGTACAATGGTAGCTGTAAACATAATCTAAAGCAAGCAAAGTGTTTTTAATGTTTCTGCACTGTGTTGTTTTAATTTGGTCAATGCACATAAATCAGGACGCTGATCAGGTAGGAAGTACCTGTTGGGGTGCTGTCTTCATTCACTGACATCACTCTCTTCAGAGTTGCAGCATCTCTGGAGAGCCCTCGAACTGTAAAACAAGTGTCACACTACATAAATAATTGGATTAAATTAAGTATTTGCTGATTATATAACAATTAATTAACAATAAGCTTCATCATAACACATCTGCCAACTTTGGAACAATGTTCCAAAACGTTTACTGTTACTTCACCGTCCCCATAGCTAAACCTAATGCAACTATCAACTGACCGGCCCATATACACTACTGCAGCACCACATTTCACCATGCAGTGGTGGAGTAATAAAGTGGAAGAATTAAAACAGTTCTGAGCAATCGTATTAGCTTGACCTTCACTTATCTGGTGTGTACAAAACAAAGCCGACATTACTGTAGTGTAGTGTTTATATAGCCTAATAATTAAACATGTCATAATCTACAAAGTATTTTTAGCTATGTTTGACCAAGAAAACATGGTAACTGTGGCTACACATACTTCTAATGCTCATTACATTTCCTGTTAATTAACTCCAAACAGCAGTTGAAGACGTACTTAGGTAAATAATACTAAATACTACTAAACTACTAAAATAATACTACACATGCAGAAGTAAAGGTAATTTTACTTTACTTGAGTAAAAGTAAAAAGTGTTGAATGAAAAGTTTACTTAAGTAGAAAGTACTTACTGCTACTACCACTACTACTATTAGGCCACTACCACAGTAGTACTCCTCCTACTACTACTAGTGATAAAACTACTGCAACTAGAAATACAACTACCTCTACTACGAGTACTGCTTACACTCCTACGTTTACTATGCAATTTGTGGTATTATTACTACTACTTACAACTATATGAATGTATAAAAATACTTTTTCACCGTTTTAAAATTATCAGTTGTAGCCTAATTTAACACACTTAGCTACTTTTATACTATATAAATACCATTCCCTTCCCTTCCATACTTTTACTAAAGTGATATTATTTTGAAGAAACATTTTTTGCGTATCCAGATTTTGAGTACTTCTCTCAGCTCTGCAAATCAATAGGTGCACATATGAGCTAATATTTAACATGGTCCTACCCACGGTGCCGCTCCTGGCTCTGCCCGGCTGCTCCCGCGGCTGCTGCCCGTCTGCAGAGCTCCTCCTGCGGCTGCTGCGGCTGCTGCCTGTCCCTCGGCGCGAACCCGTGGACATTTTCCCGCTCAGAGGTGTGGGTCCTTGGAGAAGTGCAGTCCTACACACCGCTACATGCCTCCGGGAGCACGACTGAGTCTTCAGTCACTCCTCCGTCCCGTTAGAGAGGGTCAAACTCCAGGCGGCGGTGTCCTATACAAATCCTCCGGTAAACAGTAATGACCTCAGCTGACCGAGCGGAGCAAAAGCAACTTTATTATCAACATTTACTGTCTCTGCTTTCCTGTACCAGCCCACTTCACTTGGAGGATTTAACGAGACTATTATGGCAACCAGAGAACATTACATTTTAAATAGGCTATGGCTAATGTTTGTAACCACTATTAGGCTAAGTTTTTATTAATTTTACTGTTTTTACTTAGCTCTCCATCACTGGCGTAAATTCCAGGGGCATGGGACATGGGCCCCTTTTATAATATTCAAATTAAAGGGACCCTTATATCCTACTGTCTTTCAAAAGTAGAAAATTAGCTTTTGACAAATTAGCAGAAACAACAGTTATTTTCCATTATTTTTTCACTTTAAACATGATTTATAATTTATATAGAGGGAAATAATCTTTGTAGCTTTTCTTATGATTGCAATGTTGTTAGTAGCTATGCACATTTTTCTGAGTATATTAATAAAACAATTTAGCAGATTTTTATGTTTTTTGCACAAGTAGTGAGTTCTGCATTAAGAACTAAATAGCCTACCAAATTTTCAGATGTGCTATCTAGAATTTATTTATTTACTTATTTAGGTACAACAATATTTGTCAGGATATATTTTGCCACCTTAATTTTTTTTTTTTTTTTTTTTTTTTTTTATCATCTATTATCTATGGAAATAGAACCAAAACATTTTAAAAATATATAGCCACCAATCTAAGCCATAGTGGACATGTGTAATGAAGTCATTAAAAAAAATTTAATTCCTGCATGCTAAATTCTAACTTTCTTTGCTGACAAGTCAAATGGACAAGATTTGGGTTAATAATCATTCACTGAACAAACACTCCTTCCATTCTATTTAGTGACAACAACTGGCAGAGCCCTGAGTTAAATTTCATTTCACTGATTCTGGGCTACTTAGAAGTGAGAGGTTTTGTGGCAGTAAGAGCAGTGATTGTGAACTTTGACCTGTTCTGTGTGAGTTTTCCCTCATATATCCCAGGAACACACTCAGCATTTCCTGTCCTTCGCTCTGTGCCTCTGTCAGCACCGGCTCTAAAAGAAGCTAGTCAGGAATTTATAACAGACAGAAACAGACGATCATAAAGAGGATCAAAGTATGAAGTGTTGCTGTACAAACTTACTCACTGTTGAACAGGATGGTTTATGTTTCATAGCACACATCTTGCTTCAAAGGATGAAGAAACTAATCACATGTACAACCCCTAATTCACGAATAAGCTAAAATCCAATGGTTTCATACAAAGAAGTCATATGTGAACATAATCCAGAAAAACTGCTGTTTTCTCTGTGCCAAATGGGTTTGTATTTTTCAAATTTTAATTAATTTGACCTCTGAACATTTTCCATTTCTGTTTCATTCCATTTTAAATAATCTTTGGCCCAGAGAAGACAGCAGTGTTTCTGTATCATGTTCACATATGGTTTCTTCTTTACATTGTCTAACAATAATTTAGCTTGAGAGACCATACAGATTTTGTATCAGGCTGTAAAAATGTTTTTGACACTTGTAAAGTCACCATTGGGTTTTACTATATAGTGTATTTTCACTTTTGGAGCCTGCCCTCTTGTGGACAGTGGGCATATGGCAGCACTCAGAAAATACCTTTGTGGCAGCTGCTTGGTTTAAACATTCATTCATCCATTCATCCATCTTCTTCCGCTTATTCTTGTTATGGGAAAAAGTCATTATGCAGCAGATTGCAATAAAAATTTGATCAGATTATAGACGAAGATGCCAGAAGATCCAGCAACTAAAAGAAGGAAAGGGCCCCTCTTCTGAAGGCGTGAGAAACTGAAGGAGGAGCAGCGAGAGAAGGTGAAAGAAAACAGAGTGATGTGTGCAAAAGTTACTGATCAGGAGCAGAGAATGGAGCAGACTAAAGAAGAAGAAGCCAGCTGATCCAAAGAGTGGAAGGAGAAATGAATCTCTCTCATGGAGGAGCTGAAGGAGGAGCTGAGAGAGAAGGAGAATGAGAACAGAGGGATGTTGGAGAAGATGAGTGACCTGGAGCAGTAGAAGAAGAAGGAATACAGGAAGCTGTTCTGCCACTCTTCTTAAACCTATACCTGCTCCCATTATCTAAACTTTGAAAATAAAGCATACAACATGCTAATAAAATACTCATGCTTACTTTATTCTCTTTTTAGAGATTCGAGTAAATTGACTTTGATGATCCATGCATTTGGGTACTACAAATATTCTGTAAATATAAACCCATATCTTTAACATTTAAAAAATGTCACATGCAGATTGTATTTTTAGGTTGTAAGGAATTAAATAAAATATTGACATTGTTCAGTAAGGACGTAATCAAAAGTGGAAGTTCTTCACATCTGTACTTATGGCTTAGTTTTTTCAAAAAAGCAGGTAGCTACAAAAATATGACTTGAGTAAAAGTAAAAAAAAGATTGAGTGTAAATCAAAGCAAGGTAAAAAAGAAGTTATCTGGATGTGGTTTGTAGATTTAAAGACATTTTCTTTTTCTCTCCTTCAAGAAACCACTCGATGACTTCTTTTGAACCTTGTTTCTGATTGTGACAGCCTGTATGACTGAAAATGTCCACACACTGTCTGAGTGTTAAGTTTACTTTTGTTTGTTTAAAATATTTTTGAAAACATATTTTAGCACATTAATTATTAGGCTAATATTATAACTACTATTAATACTATTACTAACACTGGGCGACAATGGCGCAGTGGGTAAGCATTCGCCCATGGTTCAACCTTGCCCGCACCTTGCCCGAAGCACATACTGTCTTTGTGTCCATGGGCAAGACCAGGGCTCTCAAGTCGTTAGGGTTCGTTCTGTTTAAACGGCCAACACTAAACCTAAACAAACTAAAGACAGGCGGGCTTCAGAGGTGTCCCAGGCTCTGGTTAGGCCTGTGGTAGTGTGGGACAGGGGAACATGGGTCTATCGCGGTCCAGCATAGGATGGATAACCTGGCCCTACAGTGGGTCATGTGCGTGCGAGGTGAACAGAAAACCACCGCAAAGACACGAGAGAGGGACAGACTCAGAGCACTGTAAAGCCATTTATGGACAAATAAATAAAGCGTTTTAAAACATATTACTAATTGTTATAAAAGATATGTTCAAATTCAGTTTGGTTAAATACATTTACTTAGGATTTATACATTTTTATTATTTAATAATGACATAATATATTGCCCCCCCAGGCAAAAAATCTCACGCCAAGCCCGGATCAAAACTTGAGAGCCCTGGGCAAGACACTGCACTCACATTGCCTACTCCAGTCAATATGTGGCTGGTTTTGACAGGAAGGGCATCCAATGTAAAAACCTGCCAAACCACTGTGCAACTGGTTGGCTGTAGTGATCCCTAACAAAAAAGATAGGACCCTAAAAAAAAAAGAAGAAAAACACAAAAAATACAATTACTAATACTGATGTAGACGCACGGACAAAGTTTAAGTTTAAGAAGATGTTAGACAAAATGCTAAACAATGGGTTTGAGAGAATTAAGTTAAGAGTTTGGTTCAATTTATTTTTATTTGGCTCATTGCTGCCCTCTAGTAGTGACCACAACAAATAGCCATAGCAAGTACTCTTTCCTTTCTGTGTTCAAAATTTACTTCAAAATAAAAGCCTTTTGTGATTCGATTCGGCTGTGTAGCATGAAAATAACAGTAAAATAGCTTTACTTTGAAGGTAGAAAACGGGCACATCCGTCGTTACTGGCACCCTTTAAACATTAGCCAGTTGTGTAGCGCATAGCTAACCAAAGTCTTGAGAAAACACACTTGTGTTGCCAAAAGAGTCTATGATTCGCAAAAGAAACCTCAGTTTGGTTGAAAGCGGTCTGTGCGTGGAGCCCATGGAGCCTCCTGGGTCTATCGTCCGGACCGACGAAGACTTACTGGAGCCCGACGAGGAGCTGCTGTGCTCGGTCAGCGACATCACAGAGCACCTCGGCCGAAACATCAGTATGGTCCTGGACACTGCGCTGTCTGAGATCCGACAAATGGTAAGCATCAGGATCCGCGTGCTCAAGATGGAGCTGCGGGAGAAGAGCGAGGAGATAGAGGCGTTAAAGGCGAAACTGGAGACGGCTCAGAGAGACACTATCCCCGCTGCTTCGTCCGCGGAACCGTCCACAGACTCCGGCTTTAAGAAACACGACCTGGGCCCCAAGAACAACAACGGCACCGAGGCCAGGAAAGCCAAGGTCCTGCCCGGGGTAAAGAAAGAGAACATAGACGCTATATGTGACTATCTGATGAAAGACAAGAACTCCCGGGGCTCTGCGGACATGGACCCAGAGCAGAGCCAATCCAGCACCGACAGAGAGCCCCGCCCCGAGTCCGACCCGACCCTCAACCTGTGGTCCGACACCGGACCGGGCCAAGGAGAGTCCGAGTCCACCGCTGAGGATCTTTTCAGCATCCTGCCCTCCGGGAGCAAACGGATGTACGATTACGAGTGGATAGCCCCGGTAGACTACTCCACTGACCTCAAAGGTATACAGAAATCTGAACAAAGTATCATAATAAATACTAAACAAATCACAGAACTTATTTATGCTTTATGCTCTAATAATGTGTTAATGATTCATTAGTTTATTAGTTCATTCATTAGTAATATCACAAAATAAAATGTAATTGTATTTAATTGCCCTTATCACAATTTTATGTCCAGTCATAAAGGACCCTGCATGTGAGGATGGAGATGATTGTGAGGATGATGATGGTGAAAAGGACTTGCTCAGAAGGGATGGGAGCAGTCTGGTCCAAAACCAGGAGCCACTTTCAAATGACCAGCAGCCAGAGTTTTCCATGGAGCCTCCCAGTTCTCCCGGGGAACCCGGGGGTCCTCTACAGAGCAGTGTGAGCAGACAGGAGCCAGGTGAGGGAGACCAAGAATCCGTATTGATTTTTGATGATGGGCATTTGTCGTTAATATGATTATACATGTAGGTTAACCTAGGTGGGCAGAGAAATCAGTAGTCATCTAAAACACTTTTATTTATAATACCCACCTATGACCTTACATAGTGTTAATGGCATAAGTATTGACTCTGGATGTGTGTGTTTTTTGCAGGTCGCCCCTTCCCCAGCCACACCTTCATCTGCTCTCTATGTGGAACCTTCTGTCCTGGAGCTGCATTCCTGGAGGAGCACATTAAACTGATACACTCAGACTCAGTAGAGGCCCAGGCTCTAGAGGCACTACAGTCCACAGCAGCAGTAGTCTCTGGGCTGGGGGACAATGGCATAGACCTCAGCCAGGGGCCCGTGGCCCAGAATGAGGCTGGCCCTGCTCCAGAGGGGGCTAAGGCACAACGCCGTTGCTTTGGAGTTAAAAAGGAGTTAAGAATTGAAGGGGGGTATCAGTGTGGGGAGTGTGGGCGCTGTTTTAACTACTTGGGAAACCTGCGGCAGCACCAGCGCATCCACACCGGAGAGAAACCTTTTGTGTGTCCAGAGTGTGGCGAGCGTTTTAGGCACGCGGCCCGCCTCAAGAGCCACAGGCTGGTCCACAGTGGTAATGAGAGCCCCTTCCCCTTGCCCCCAGTGTGGGAAGGGCTTTTCTGTGCTGTCCGGCCTGAAGAGGCACCAACGCGTGCACACTGGAGAGAGCCCCTACGCCTGTCCCCAGTGTGGACGCCGCTTTAAGGAGCTGGGCAACCTGTACACCCACCAGAGGATCCACAGCGGGGCCACGCCCTACTGCTGCCAGCAGTGTGGGCGGAGCTTCAGACACCTGGGCACCTTCAAGAGCCACCGCTGCACCCCCGGGGCCCTAGAAACACACAGGTCGGAGCACACAGAGCATCTAAACACTGCCTAAACAGTGGAGCACAGTTTGAACAACAGCTATGTCCAAATCATGGAAGTGGAACTGACATCTGACAAGAAGTCTACTAAAGTGTGATAAATCCAAATTACTAACTGACTTTAGACTTGTTTGTTCCCATCATCAGCTGTTGGAGTCATTTCAAAAGAAAGTTCTGATTATTATATTAGTTAAATTAATCTTAATTTAATCCCTTTATGTGTGTGTGCCACTTTACTCAATAATAACCTCAACACTTAAAACAAAGAAGAATGACGTTTTGAGCAGCCCTTGGAAAAGAAAAGGTACCTTTGACCTAGTCCCATCACCTCACTTGCCTGTTTGATGACTGGTATTGAATTATTATAGCAAAAAGAACATACATTTATGTCTTTTATTTGTAGCAATCAATCTGTTAATAATATGTATGGGCTTATTGTCCAAATGGAAACGTCTGAACACTAACAACCTGCTTTTTAATAAATACAGTTGTTGAATATATAGCCTACTGTACTGGCTTACATCCTGTCTTCACACATACTTACATTATACATCAGATATAAATTTTATGGACATTATTTATATTCTTAATGCTATTATCAGTTTATGATCTCATTCCTCTTATTAAACTGTGTTCTTTTTGATTGGTTTAAATAGATGTAGTGTAAGTGAATTATTTGTTCAAGGAGAGAAATTAAAAATTTACATGATTTTTACTATAATTAATCAACCAGAGGCAGTTGATTTAGAGACATCAATTACGTGCCTTCTGTTCTGAGCCAGATGATCAATGAAAGTGTAGAAAAGTTTTTACCAACTCTTGCTCAGTTCCAACTCTCAGCCAATCTGTTTCAGTTCAGGAGTTTTTGTTTACTTATATTGACGCTTTGTGTTCAAAAGTGATTTGTGGTCTGTTTAAAAAGTGTTTAAAGGCACCTACATAAACACTCATTGTCTTGTCTGTCTTGAAAATTCAACGCTCCAGTGATATTCCCTTTACATTTCGTTTCTACAGCTGCCCAGAGTGGACAAACTGAGCAAATATAGTGGACAAAGTCTTCACAGACATGCTTGTCTCTTTGGAAGACATGTGCTTTTTCAGTCGCAGTGTGGAAATGCCTGAAAGCACAAGGAATTTTAAAGAGAAGTCTGGTCTGAAGTCAATCTCAGAAGACGAAGAGAAGGAATCAAAGCCGTGCTGTCAGCTCTGCATGCTGCAATGAATACTGTAGGGGGCGCTGGTACTCTGTCACTTAGTATTCCCTGCTCAGAGGAGTGTGTCTGAACCAGGAGTATGTGAAGTTATTTTATGAAAGTACAGAGTTATAGGTATTTTGCTTTTTTCCTGTGCTTCCAATTTCAATTCCATTCCACAGTACCTTGGCAAGAATTGTGGTCTTTCATTGCAACTTACTAAATTACAGCCATAGCCAATTCAAATTCTAGGTATGGGTCACAGGATATTTTGCATTATCGTTATTATTGACATATATCAAAAAAGGCATGATATAGCTACCTGCACTATGCTTTTTATTATGTAGCACATTTATTTAGCATCAAGCCCATATCCTGCAGTGACGTCCAGGTTTCTGGCTCTGTACAAGGCATAGAAAAATATGGCTAGATATTAAAGTCTAAGCTTCTGTATTAGCAATATTTTTTGGCTAAAGGTAACTGACTTTGTGCAGTCAGTGAGTGGGTTGAGAACATTAGCAATGTTGTAATAGCCAGATGTGCATTTAGACCTCACTAGCTATGTCGCTGGATTCTTAGGACGCTGCTGTAACAAACCGTATAAAGAGGCAGTTGTAGGAACTCTGCTTTCTCATTAAAGATGATAATTATCAGGATGCGCATTGCTACAGCTGAAAAATGTTTTTAAAT
Organism: Bostrychus sinensis; assembly: GCA_020698575.1. NCBI lineage: Eukaryota > Metazoa > Chordata > Actinopteri > Gobiiformes > Eleotridae > Bostrychus > Bostrychus sinensis. The sequence continues at coordinate 25,241,931 of CM036252.1, forward strand.
GCACATTTGCACAGACATTACTCAAATGCATACTGGGTAAAGTAACACACATATGGCTTATGGTTTGAGGATTATTATTATTGTTATTGTTATTGCATGTTTCAAACAATTCTTACTTAAGAGGTCAAGATACCTTTTAATCAATTATGTACATTAATCATTGATTTTTCTTTCTTTTTAAGAAATGGCAACACTTTGAGCTAGTCTCTTATTGAAGAAGTGGAAGCTGAGGTTATGATGTCTACAATGGCCATGGAGTGTGAGCAGGGCTCAAACAAGATAAACCCACTTCATTTTCCAGCCCTGACAAGGCCTTTATGAGTAACAAAATATATTACAGAGAGCTGTCACTGTTCATTTGTGCAGTATTGATTGAATATGCTGAATGAGTACTGAGGTCCCAGAGGGGGCCGGGGGGAACTGGAGATGTACTTGCGGAATGTGCGTCCCCCTGAGATTTGGAGCTAATCAGCTGATCAGAGCACAGACGAACCCACACCTGAATACTAAAGCCCCACATGATTACATCAGCTAACAGGACTTTACTGAGGATTCATGATGAAAGAGGAGGCGCCAGCTGCTATACTAATGTGGCTCTATGAGGCAACACTACTTCAAAAAATAAAATATGTGATAACGTTGGAGACTCTGGAGGTGAAGTGGTGGTAATGTGCCAGTGCCAAGCTCAGATACTGTAAATGGAGAGGGTTGCATCAGGAAGGGCATCTGAGATAAAAAGTACATGCAAATGATTCACTATGGGGACGTCTAACAGAAAGGCAGCAGCCAAAAAGGGACTGTCTTTATGTGCAATATTGCAATGACAAAATACAGTATCCTGGCCAGAAAGACCCATTGATTTTATCAGCATAGTAAAGTGGGTCTGGAACCTTTTCCATTCCACCCTCTTTTCACTAAGACCAGTCCCTCCTAAAATATGCATTTGGATTTATTTAATTGGTTTTGTGTCTTGTAACATCTGCGTATGTTGGTACTGCCCACTGTTTTTTGATTGGCTGTATGTCTATAGAATTGAGTATAATTGTAGTTTAATCTTTACTGCTTAGCTATTTTGAAATTAATTACATGATCTTCTAAAATTCTTCATCCCCATTACTAGCTCTAGTTCTTTAATTTATTAATTAACAATGGGCCTTAGGCGGGGTGCACCCTGGACTATGGTCTGTTGGCAATTTAAATTCACCTATGCATGATTGTCTTAGACGTTGTCTTAGATGTGGGAAGCTGAAGTAAACTTGGCCCGAGAATTGAGAGGCTAAACATTAACCACTCTACCCCTGTATCCCATAAACGTGTTAAGTAATACAAAAATTGTATTTATGAAGAAACAATTGTTGCTTCCCTATACCTCACACAAACTTGAATCCATATGAATGGCTTCTTAGCATTGAGACAAAAGTAGCCAGAAGTTCAGAGTCTCTTCCCCGTCTGAGTTTATTTAGATCTATTTTTTTCTTAGAGAAATCCAAATTTTTCACAACACAGATTTGTCTTTATGTCTTCATAAACTCTGGGACTTCAGCTTCTTACTCTTCAGTCGAGTGAGATTTCAAACATCTCACTGATGCTCATGTTTCTCAGTCCTGCCTCTGACTGCTACTGGTCCCTGTAGGGCCCTTTAAGTAGTTTGCATTTAGAGAGCTTTTGCACATAATATTCATGCATTCAGAGAAAAGGTCAATGGGAGTTGATGTGAATTCACTTTGTTGTTTTCTTTAAGGATTATATTCTGTTTGTATAGGAGGCTGACCCTGCTGGAGCGTTTATAGGTTCATGGAGAAATGATCTTGTGTAGGCTTTTTGCATAGATTATGTTACTGCAATCCACTGAATACACTTCAACCTTAAATCCTCCATAATGAGACACTGTAAAAATGTCAATAAAAACAGAATGCAATGACCTGTAAATCTCATCCGTTCGATCCCTCTCCTGCATTGCATACTGTTCTTGTGTCCTTGGGCAAGACACTTCACCCACCTTGACTGTATGAACGTGCGATTGTGTTTGGTGTAGAGACAGACCGATATGATTTTATGTTTGTTTGTTTTTTTATGGCCGATACCAATTGTTAGTCAAAGATGTCGATAACTGATATTTGGAGCAGATATTCATTTGCAGTAAAAGCGAAAATATTGGTATCAAAATTTTGAAGTAATACAAACTTCAACACTTAACTTCGTTTAATCACTAGATGCACACTGGCCCAAAAAGACTTTTTCCCATAGTCTTACATTGTGAAAGAGATGTCTGTAAATCAGTGGATAACAACCCCCGCGAAATGACTCGTTTTACAAGCAGAATTTGATTCTTATGGTCCGATACCATTTCTAAAGTCTAGAAGAGCCACGTCTGAATTGTTTGATTCCATTCAAGTTAGCACGCACGCTCCGGGAGGCGGGGTTAAAGGAAATACTAGTGCGCCTGCTCTATGGGGCAGACAATGCGGAACTGATGTGGAAGATCTGGGTATTTTTATGCCTACCATGACACCTGGAAAACAAACTTTTTTGGCATCATGCCCCACTGAGCAACGTCTGTAGTTATGAACGAGGCCCGCCTCCGACGCTGTATCCAGTTCTCTTTATACATCCATGTTCGAAACATATATCTGCTTCCCGGACCTTCTCCATTTGGCAAAACTTTTTCTCTTCTCTGCCGTGTCTGTGAGCACTGTGCATGCACAGCTTTCACTGCTGATTGGCTGTTACCCGTGCCGTGGCTCTGCATGTAACCAGTGTGTAACCAATCAGATGGTGCTGTGGGTGGGACAATGCTGGAGACAGAATAGTGACAGCAGACAGAGAGGTGCAGCTGTATCAGAGACAAAATAACCCCAGTTTTAAATTGATCTCTTATTGGTCTTTAAATTTTTAAAAAAAGGCCGATGCCGATATGCGTCAAAATCAGCGCCGATAATCAGCCCAGCCGATAATCAGTCCCTAGTTTGGTGGTGGTCAGAGAGGCTGTAGGTGCGGAATGGCAGCCACATGTCCGTAATAATAATAATAATAATAATAATAATAATAATAATAATAATAATAATAATAATAATATAATAATAAACATATCAGGTGTTGAAACTGAGATATTTTACCTGTGCCAAATTATATGCAAATCACTGCACACTAGAAGGCAGATAATTTGCTGACTCCAGAAGGAAAAGGCATTATTATGGTGTATTATTTGAGATATTGGCTGCTCTTCAGATCCTCAAAAGACACTGCATTATAGATTAAAGACATCATTCTCTATTGGAAATCATTGCATGGATCTCTTTCAGAATCATGTTCCAGAAACACTGCTGTCTTCTAAAGGCAAAAGCTTGTTTGGAAAACTGTTGTATGGTCACACACCCAAAGAAAACAATGTTTGTTTTTCTTTGCATGATACAGTGACTTCTGGAAGTGTTCCTGATCCATATAGTGATTTTTAGTACAGAATAATGTCTTTTTAAAGCAGTGTCACTTGAGGACCTGAAGATTATGGGCATCCAATACTCTTCTATACGGTGGCCCTGAGGTGTATCAAAATTGTTTTTGCCCACTAGAAAAATAAAAGCAGAGGGAGATAGAGCGCAAGGTGCTACTCCAGAGCTGCTGCTTGTCTTCACCAACTCAGTCCAGGGAAGTCCGAATTTTGTTTATGCAGAGAAACACGGAGGAAGAAAAAGGCATTATTACACCATTTAACCTGGGACAGAGGCAGGGCAACACAAGTCATATTACAGTATTGATAATAAAGTTATAGAATAAAAATGTGTTTGGAGAGCTGGAGTTCTTTAAAAGTGAAGCCAAGCTAGTAATTGTAATATAAAACAAAGTCTTTACACATTTTCTTTGCCACAGAGCAACAGGTTCTGTCTGTGGTCAGGCATCGACAGCGCAGCACTCACTTCCTTAGCATTAGCCACATTAGCTGAACCTTTTTAAATATGAAGCATAGTTTTCTTTTTGTGACAGCCTTAATTTAAAAAAGGGGAGACATTTTGGGGAAACAGCACCCTCTTTTAATTTAAGGCTGAGTGTTTTTATTTTTAGAGGAACTGTATTTAAAGTCTTATTTTTTTTTTTTTTTTTTTTGTGACATGGCTTTTTATTTTTAGAAGTTTCTTTTTTGATGAGTGTTTTTTTTTTTGTTTTTTTTTGTTTTTTTTAAGAAGCCTTTTAAAAATTGAGACATGGCTTTGTTTTATTATTTTTTTTAATTTATAGAGGCAGGTTTAATTTTTTTGTGGCAACACATTTAAAAATCTTCCAATTTGGATGATGCTCTTTTTTAATATAGACATCTTTTTTTTTTTTTTTTTTTTTTTTTTTTTGTTATTATTTTTTAATTTGAGAGATGAATTTATTTTTAAGGCAATTATTTATTTATTTATTTATTTTTTAAATCTACAGCTGCTTTTATTTTTCTAGTGGACAAAAATAATTTTGCACCTCAGGGCCACTGTACTTCTAAAATGCTCCTTTTATATTGAGATGTCTTACTGACCTTATTGTTTTATTGGCCTTTCAAAGCGCTCTCTATTCTGCACCCATTAAATCTTGTACTATAGACCCTTCTGGGAACAATGTGTTTAAAAAAGTTATGCACGCAGCCTGGTACTGAGATGAACATTCGATCCCTTTCAAAAAATAATAATAATAAAATACTCTGAAATGATATGAACCAGATCTGAGCATTAGTACCATTTGCTAAAGTTAACTTAAAGTAGGATTTGTGATGATTGATGAATTAAATCTGAGCATACGAAAGTCAAACTGTTGTGGTCCAACACATTTCTGTTACTATTTGTCCTGCGTAACATTGAAATTAAGAAATGTAAATCACGTAGCCTTTAGCTTATATACTAATTATAGACGCTAATTGCAGCCTTACATTAAATGGCTAAATGTTTACACACACTCGCTAATGTTCTCTACCCAGGCTCTGATATTACTCACATGAGGTCGAATGGTCTTGATTATTCCTAATTTTAAATGTTTGGTGGCGTTAATCGCTTCATTAAAAATGTCTCATTTTCTTTTTAATTTCCAGTACCAGTCTTTGGAATGCAAATGTTTTGTTGTCACACACAAGAAGGATCTATTCTTCATGCCAGGGGTAGGCAAGTTTGATTGCAGACAGGCCAAATAATTATTGAACCAACAGGTGGCAGGCCACAAGAATGGACATAGAGTTCTCTGTCATGGTTTCTTGGCAGCATTAAATAACCATATATTAGCATGTTCAATTACGTATACAAAATAGTAATACAAATAAATTCCTTAAAATAAATAAATAGATATCCTCACCTCAACAGCACCACCTCCTACATTGCTTCATTTTTATGCAGCAAATTAGATAAACATTGGATATTTTTTGGTTAGAGGCAAAAGTTACCATGACAGAAGGAGGTCACATGATAGAATGCTTGCTATTTTTTTTTGTTGGAAGCAACTAAAACCATGAAAGCATGACAGAGCGCTGTATGCTTGCAAATAGGGTCTTACAGCAGACTCATTCACTGACAGCTCGAGTGGTTTAAATGCTATCAAGTAATAGCAGTTGATAAAAGTGAATATCTGCTAAAAAGTTGACTAGGGCAAACTTTACCTGGCTGATGGTCAAGTTTGGCCCGCGGGCCAGGGGTTGCCTACCCCTGCTCTATGCGGCATAATTGATCAAAATTATTTTTTTAATACAATCATAAATATGTGGTAAAAGTTTAGAACAGGTTGACATTTAAGATGTAACACTAGCGCCTGAACTGATGACCTTTTAAATACAACACATGGTGTCCATCATTAGTACATAAAATGAAAACTGTAGGTAACCATAGCGACGCAACTCATGCTTTGAGCCACTCAGTTTCAAGAGCTGCCAATGGCCACTGGTTACATTTTCTTCTTCCAGTGTGCTCTGCATGTCAATTAATCTTAATGGAAGTTGCATGCAACAAACAACTTAGTACCTATTTTTGTGTTCCATGGCGAAACATATTCAACATCTATACATGTATACCTTTATATTCTAGTGTTATGGAAAACAGCAGGATCATTGGGAGATTGCTTATGCACATGATGAGATCTAAGACTGTTACAGAAGAAGCAGGTGGTCAGATTTTATGCATTCAACATCATTAAAACTGTAATTTAGATATAATTTATGGATATGGGGCAGAGTTGGAGGACCTGGTGTGGTTGGGAATCACATGTAACAAGATGAATTCTGGGTTCTGATACTGGGTATTGGGATTTTTCAGAACCACCACTACACTTTTCTCACTCAGACCTGATCCCAGAGAGACCCTTGTGCAATGTCCATTGTTAATAATGGGGAAAAACTCTCCTAAGAACTCCATGGAGTTGTGAAAAGGTCATAGTGATGCGTATGTCCTGTATGGGGTGTATTATATGTAATAAAATGGAATGACCCAAGGAAAAAGTATTGAACATGAAGAAATTAGAAAGCAGTCCTACCCCTTGTCAGTGGAAATTTTTATCAGCTGATTCAGTCCCAGCCTATAGATTTCACACGTCTTTCCACACCTTTTTGGACTTTCCTTCCTCATGTGTTCAATACTATTTCCCTGTGTCATTCCATTAGGTGCTGTGCCCTGCTCTGTCCACCCTCTGCCTGCAAAAGGCTTAAATTAGTCCCAAATGAGCAGCAAATCAAGGGGAGGGTCCTCACCGCTGTCAGTCACTTGATAAAACAGGGGGCAGTACCAACATTTGCAGGATTACTAGATTCTTTCAAATGTAAAATAAAGTATGAGCCACAGTGATGTTAGTAAGTCTTTTAAACCTGCCTGCTTGGTTACTGTAATTGGCAAATGATGTAATGATAAGCCCTATTCATTTATTCTCTGTATAATCTATCACCTATAAGCAATGTAAGTACTGCATTAATCCCCATTCCAGTCATTGTTCAAATAAATTGCAATGGCCATTATACTCACCTTTTGCAAATAACAATGAGAAGCCTTTTTTCTGAGGTACAAAAACAAAGCACTTGTCTTGATGGATAGCTGGCACTTCTGCTGTAAGGAGAACATGTTGAATATTTAGCATTTTTTATGTCAGGACAATACTTGGACTGAGACGAAGGGAACGCTGTCTGCTTTAATAAGGCTCCCTCAAGAACCAGTGGGAAGACAGCAATTGCTCTTTATATTTCACCTGGAGTGCCACAATAAAGCAGACTCAAAACATAACTGACAAAATCTCTTCAAATCCTTCTAGATATGTCTGTTTCTCTCTGCATTATATTAAATGTGAGCTGCAATGTATTTCTCTGAGGAAAGCAAAGGTGTTTAATATTGCTTAGTGCTTATAGTAATAAGAAAATTAAAGAGTCTCCAAGTAATTTTAGCAAAATAACTCTCACCACCAGGGGAAGTAGAGAGCTGGATACACAGAAAGCACCACAGAAACAGAGATTGGTTTGTGCAAGTGCAATAATGGCTGCAGATATTGTTTGTAACAATTTGTGATAGGCTATTGTAGTGTTTTTTCAAATAATCTTCATCTGGGTTTATGAAGTTTGTGCAGCTAACACTCTCCACTATACCACTGATCTATTGTAAATGTCAGAATAAGATTTTTGTGTCCACTTAACTAACTCAGTAACCTTTGCCTTTTCCAAAATGTAATTGGTTATGAAAAATTGCACACTGCAGGATGCCCGGTGTTACAGATTAAAAAACAACAGACCTTGCAGTTATACAAGCAGTTAGCTAGAAGGTTAAGGAATACTTTATTGTCCCCATGGAAAGGAGCAGTGGGTGACAACAGTAAACCGCCCAGAGATCCTTCTCCAGATCTTGAGCCAGGATCTATTGTGCATGTTTTAGGTTAATTTAAATTTTTATTGCATTTATTTTTATTTATACAGGGAGAGCCCAATGAGAATCCTGGACTCTTTTTTTTTTATGGGCGCCCTGTTTTTACCCAAAAATGCAACACAAATAAGTAACAATTTTAAATTTAAGACATACAATAGGAATAGCCTAACAATTAATTTTAAAACAAGGCCATTCATGTTTGTGTATATTAGCCACCAGCCACCTTTAAATGTGAGAGAGCACCAGTGTGTCCAGTCTAAGATGTCTTTGACAGTTATTCCATTTGTGGGAAGCATATGAAATGATCCCTGTCTGGGTTATGTTTTCCTTGTTTAATTTTGTAGTCCAAGTTCTGCTTTACTTCGTGCCTCCTGTGTGATTGCCTTACCTGCCCTAATGTGTTTCACCTGTGTGCTCCTAGTTTATGTAGTCCCTGTGTTTTCCCCAGCTCTTTGTCAGGTCATTCTGTCAGGGGGTTGGAGCACAGGGGGACAAAGGACCCAAGAAATGCAGGACTGCAGAGTAAAAATTTAATGAAAAAAAAAAAAAATCAGAATCTCAAAATGTCCAACACAAAATCCCCCAAAACAAAACAAAATCCACAAAAAAAAAAAAAAAAAAAAAGGCACAAGTGACAAAAAATAAATAAATAAATAATAAAAATACTTACATAAAACACTGGGACATAGACTTAGACATGGATTAGACAATGACCTGACAAAGTACTTGGACTACAAAATAAAACAAGGGAAACAAAACACAGAACACAGACAGGACTCATGACAGCATACAAACAAAAGGCATGATGTGTTCAGATTTCAGAACTAAAAAGTCATGTGATCCTATGACGAGGGGGGGCCAAAGCTATAGTTCAGAAAAGTTCAAAAAAAAAAAAGAGATATATTCCAAAAGCCTCCCAACAAATTCCTTATAGACCCTTCCAGGCTTGGTACCAAGATGAAAGTTCTATCCCATTCATTTCTACAAGGGAGCAAAATAAACATATTAATTTAGATATTTTTGGGCAGCAGGAATGGATGGTTGTTGTTTATATATTTATTTAAAATAACTCTGAATTGTTATAACCCAGATCTGAGTGTTAGTAACATTTGAAGTTATAAAAGTAGGATTGTGGCATTTGATGAATTAAATCTGAACATACAAAGTCAAACTGTTGTGGTCCGACACATTTCTGTTACTATTTGTCCTGTGTAACATTGAAATTAAGAAATGTAGCTTATGTAGCCTTTAGCTTATATGCTAATTACAGACGCTAATTGGGACGTTAAATAAAACGGATAAACGTCCACACACTTGCTAATGTTATGAAACCAGGCTCTGATATTACTCACATGTGGCAGAGTGGTTGTCAGTTGCCAAACCTATCTTGATTATTCATAATTTGTGATGTTTGGTGGCTAGCGCTAATTGCTTAATTTAAAATGTCGTATCGTCTTTTTTAACTTCCGGTACCAGTCTTTGGAACGCAAACATTCTGTTTACAAACACAAGAAGGGTCTATAGATAAACAGAATACAGTGTTGCTCTCTCCTGGCTGAAGACATCATCCAAGTTTGTCATAAAGTAAACAATGATGAGTTCTGTAGTTGTCACCAGTTATGAAACTGAGGGCTGAGTGATAAACTGTATCACTGCAGGTTGATGGAAGAAACCACAGGAAACCCATCCAGACATGGGAAGAACATGCAAACTCCACCCAGAAAGGCCCCACGCATTCCAGGAATGGAACCTGGAACCTTCTAGCTATGAGGAGAGATCATCTATTATTATTATTTATTATTATAATGCAGAGTAAATCTAAACTAATGACCTAACCCAAAGGCTTTATGTAACATTATAATCCATCACTGTTGGCCTTTTGAACACCACTCAAACTGACACTTGCACAGTGTGAAAGGCATCAAGACACTGGCTGTAACAGGCTGCACTGAATGAGTCGTAATCTTTCATAACTGCAAAAACTCACATAGAGACTAAAGAGGTAAAGGTCAAAGCAAAATAATTAAGACTTAACCTTCCCACATCTTAGGCACAGACTGACAAGGCATTACAAGTGACCTGAATGGATTTGTAACAAGGCATTTTTCATCACCGAAGTAACTTTGCTAATAGAAAAAACTGCTACACAGACGGTCAACATTCACATGAGTAACCATTCTTTAAATTAGTTGTTTAGTAATGTAAGTTTGTTGGTTTGTTTGTTGATTGGTTAGAAAGATGCCTCAAAATGTTAGGTTCAGAATTTTTGAAAGGATTCTGTACCATTGCAAGATGAGGGCAAAGATACTAACTCCAGCCACAAGAGGTCAGTAGAAGAACACATGTTAAAGTGTGCATTTTAAAGCTCATCATGTATTGTGAATAGATGGATTTACACATGCTGATTGACTAGACATGTCTAAACGCCCCAGGCCTGCCTTCTTAGCAGGAGCTGATATTATCTCACTGTGCGCCCATGGACAGTGACAGGAGGAAATGTATTTTCTAATTTTGGAGTGTCCTTTTAGACTGGGCCTTATGAATCTTTAATGCTGTGCTTGTTGTTGCCCACCCTATAAACTTTAATGTGACAGTGAATTGAGGTGTGCAGAAGTCAAGAGGAAACATATTTTTGCTTTTTTGTGTCTGACAGGAGCCAAATGGAGCTGTGGGACCTGTGGAGGGTTGGATGTATTATAGAACAGGAGTACATCAAACATAGATGGCATTTATCTTCAATAGAAAACTCTTTGGCTTAGAGGCTAAAACAGTTTTTGGCTGTCAGGGTTTTTTCAGTGTTATGCCACCTGTAGTACCTGTAGTACTTGCCACATGCAGTATCACCACAAATACTACTAACTGATGTGCTGTCAATGAGCTAAAGGCGACAAGCTAAAGGTCACTAAGAAGGTGTGCTTTTTGCAGGACTAATAATAGGAAATAATAAATTGATGAAACAAAATGGATGTGGGCAGCTATCTGTGGATGTTAGGACCTCTGCTTGCCCATCAGAAGTTGTGCAAATGTAAATGCAAGTGTAAATGCATTGCTTATGCTGCTAAACCAACATTAAGATCAAACAAATGTCACCTTGATGGAAATAGATATGAAAGGAAACAAAAACAAAACCAGAAAAAAAAATCAGAAAAGATAAAATTGATGGTATTTTTCAGTTGCAGTACCACAGGTGACCACCAGTGGCTGAATAAACCTTACTGTATCCAGTCTTGCTAACTGAGCCATGAGTCTCATCCACAGTATGGCCCTATAGATTTCCTGTTTGAAGTGTGAGGAATGGGTCCAGATATGAGAACACCCTAAAGGTCAAAACACAACTGAGGTAAATGTGAACAAATGTTTGCAGCCCTATGAACTGTGGGTAATAGTTGCTACGGTAACCCTAATCAATGATCAGCGCCCTTGAATTTAATCCTTCTTCCACAAGCACATGTACACCCTTGAGGCATCAGGCTGCTGCAAATTGCCATAAACTATTCCACCGCTGATGTAAATAATTATGAATTTATGGCCACATGTGAGCGCTGCCTGACAGAGCTCATGTGCACATTATTAGATTCATGAAATGTGTATACCTCCTATGATGCACATGTATCCTCCAAACAACAGGAGTTTAATGTTTGTGATCACATAGTATGCGTTTTAGCCAAAGTTATTTCAAAGACTTTTCTGTGGCTTCTATGATGGTGCCAAAAGCTTGTGTTCACTGAAATTCTCTGATCTCGAAGATGCACACAACACAAGATTACACTGTCCTGTGCAACAATAACATAAGATAGATTGTAATTCATCAAAAGGTACTGCCTTGTTTTGTTTTGTTTTCTTGTATTTGAAAAAAAAAAAGTAAAACAAACAAAACTACAGTATATTGCACTTGAGGAAAACCTAGTAATCCTGTCCTTATTTTTCAACCAAATAAAACACCAAACATGCATGAGTAAAACTTGTGGCGCTCCTTTACCCAGCAGCCCTGTCAGGTTACCAGGCAACAGGGGCAGCCACACCCCATAATTTATCTGAAGTGTGGCCCAGAGACGCTCTATAATAACATCAGCTGCCCATAGATTGACCAGTTTAAGATTTTTTATAGATGAAAATGTTGAGTGCATACCAAAACTTATGGCCAATCAGAAGGTTGAATAAATGGAAAAAATGGAAATTATATGTATGTAAAATGTAAAATGCACAAAAGAACAGTGCCCCCTGCTGTCAGGTTATGTAAGGGTTTGGATGTTTACTGATCGCCTCTGCGTTTAGCACTGATTCGCCCAGCAATCAGTGTGATGGTTTCCTGTTGTGATGTATGTGGGTGAAATAAGTTGTTTATTAAAGTGACTGTTTGGATGGTCAGCCTCCACTTGCACCTGCTTCCCAACTTGGTGTATAACATGTAAGACTATAACATGTGGGTGTGCTACAGATATGGTTGAATTTCTTAAGGAGTTATCACATAGAACATAGGCGTTAGTATAAATTATTTTTTAAATGTTCTTTAGGCTAGACTGAAATTGTATTGCCAGAAGTGCCAAGACACTGACAGTCTAAGACAGTGTTTCCCAACCAAGGGTACGGGGACCCCTATGGGTACTGTGCAGGGGGTACCTGGAGTTATATGATCATTTATAGTACCTTTATATATTTGAATTTTAAAAAATAAAATAAACCTAAATCGGGACTAACCTAGGACTATACAGAGAGATGGGACACTAAAGAAGGAGTAAACAGGAAAAAAACTGGTCTAAACCAGAAATAAACCTGACCAAAACAATGAACAAACCAGGTCTAAACCAGAACTAAACTAGGTCAAACCAGGACTAAACCATGCAGGGACAAATCTAAGACTAAATCAGGACTAGACCAGGACTAAGCTGGGTCCAAAGCAGGACTAAACCTGCAACAAACCAGGACTAAACCAGAACTAAACTATATCTAAACCAGGTAAGACTAAACCAAAACTAAGCTGCGTCTAAACCGGGACTAAGTTGGGTCCTAGGGATACATGAAAACAAAAAGTTGGAAACCACTGCTCTAAGATAGTAAATCCAACTACAAAGGGTCAGTGAAGAAACAAATGGTTACTCTATGGTATGGATTCAAATAAATAGTCACATTTATATTGTGCTTTTCTACCCTCATGGGTACTCAAAGCACTTTACATCAAGGAACCATTCACCCATTCACACGCCAGTGTGTGCAGACACCGGAGGCAAGGTGGGTTAAATGTCTTGCCCAAGGACACAACGACAGTATGCAACAGTGGGAGTGGGGTTTGAACTGCCAACCTTCTGGTTAGTGGACAAGCGGCTCTACCAAGTGAGCTACTGCCACCCACAGCTAACTTTATGTTAGATGTAATGGGTAGAGCATTTACACCGAAACTAGAAGATTGCATGGTTCTAGTCCAGGCCTGGGCACTTTTTCTTTACCATTGCAGAGGCAGACGTCTGTGCTCTCCAAGTGCTTCTGATTATGGCAACTTTCTATTTGTAATATAAATAGAGCCACTAGACTGTGTTCTTTTCCTAACTCACCTTGGCCCTTGACTCCAGTAGAAAGGTGGCGTTCAACAAATTGCACACCCACGTGTTACATACTCACAGTGACGCCCTGTAGTGAAGCAGGTGCAAGTAGAAGCTAGATTTATTTAAAAAACATATTTAAACCCACATATATACGCAGGGAGCTCACAGCCACAGTTTTTTTGGGCGAATCAGAGCTAAATGCAATCAGTAAACATCCAACACCAAGCTCTTCACAGTAGGGGGACTGTTCTTTTATGCTTTATACCTGTGCATGTGATTATTATACTACTTGACTAAATATGATGTTGATGTTATTGGCTTGGATTATATTAACTACATTACAATATACATTATGGTTATGTTCAAGTAAGCTATAAGTATCTAACAACCAGTATAGTTTTGTGCCACATTTTTAATTGTGAGGGCAACTAAAAAAATTCACCTGTATAGTCCTGGTTCCTTAATTTGGAATTGTTTGGGGTGTAGTACAAATACAATACAACAAAGTCCAAAGAAGTCACCTTTATCTTGTAGCCTTTAGCTGTTGTAAAGACTATAACCTACTGTATGTATATATAGGTCTATAGCATGGCAAATATTGCTTTTAATATGTAATTTACACTTGGCATACAGCAAAAACAATATTGAGCCACTTGCCAATGTTCTCATTACCCACTCATTGACAGCACACACAGGCCATTTGTTAATCATTTGCTAAAATCATCTTGTCAATGCAGATGTTGCCATTTTTTCTTTTAGGAAAGTACTGTCCACTTAATGTTATTGGCCATAGCTCATTTTGTTTATTAATACTACTACAACTACTACTACTACTACTACTACTACTACTACTACTACTACTACTACTACTACTACTACTACTAATAATAATAATAATAATAATAATAATAATATCAACAACAACATCAACAACAACCAATAATAATAATAATGACTTTATTTTTAATTTTCTAATGTCTTTCAAAAACAAAAACAAAAAACGGACAATTTATTGAACATTCACATTTGTAGATTAGGGTTAAATACTTGCATCCATTAAGCCACAAATCCTTTATATTTAAAAAAGAAAATTATCTGCTGCAGCCTTTCCCAATATCAAGACCCCTAAAATTTCTGAAAATGCCACACGGACCCCCAACAATGGAACTTCCCTTTATTCAAAAGACTATGTCATGTTTTTCTCCATAAATTTATATAAAAACCCTACAAAAACCACTGACTGTTGGCTAAAATTAGTTTTTAAGTCATATTTTCAACAAGTATATATATATATATAATATATATAACTAATAAAGCAAGAACTGTATTTTCCGGACTATAAGTTGCTCCGGAGTATAAGTCGCACTAGCCAAAAAATGCATAATGAAGATGAAAAAAACGTATATAAGTCACATTGGACTATAAGTCGCATTTTTTGGGGGAAATTTATTTTACAAATCTGACACCAAGAACAGACATTTCATCTTGAAAGGCATATTATTATATATTATATATTATTATAGCAATAATAGAATAGAGAACAACACGCTGAACAGGTGTGCGGTTTGCTAACGTAACACATTGATGGTTATTCAGCTACATGAAGCAACAACAAACTGAACAGGTGTCTCGTATGTTAACGTAATATATAACTATAGCATAAGGAACATAATATAACAAGTTCACCAAACTCATGATCTCACTCCTAATCACTAAATCCTTTAAATTCTTCATCCTCAGTGTCGCTTCTGAACAACTCTGCCAACTCCGGAGGTAGACGAAGCGCCGCTTCCTCCTCTGCGTGGCTGTCGTCAGACTCAGCATCAGTTCCATTTCCAATTATTTCAGTCTTTCTCAGTTGTCTTTATAGCCTAAGTTGTTACCGGTGATGTTTACATTTTAAATTGTCAGTGGTACAGGTGCAGCAGATGCTGGTACACACCTAGCGTGCCCTCTAATGAACATGTGAAATATTTTAATATATTTTAATATATGTATTAATAATATACCTGAGTATACGTCGCACCCCTAGCCAGACTATGAAAAAAAGTGCGACTTATAGTCTGGAAAATTCGGTAATTAATTTCAAACTCAATTCATTTTTATGTATTTAACAAAGAGAGTCTATGGTGGCCCCCCTGCAGTACCTTCGCGGACCCCCTGGGGGCCCTGGACCCCTCTTTGGGAACCACTGACCTACTGAAATGAATAATTTGTTCTTTTACAGGCCTATTGTGGCTGGAGTTATGTATGTTTGACCTATCTCGCAACGGATCCAGAATAGCCAACAAATCAGCGGTGGCAAAAACATAATCTCCATAGTGCAGGTGATAATACTAGTTCTAAAGATTTTTTTTCCCCTTGGCAAGTTAGCTCCTTTTTGTGCAAATAAAAGCTCTCATTACTAAATCTCCTAAAGCCATGGTGCCTACTGTAGATGTGCCTCCACATTGCATCACAGCATGTAATCCATTCCATCCTACTTTCTCATTACTGACTTCATTTAGCCAATCTGGATCATCTTACTGCTCTTCCACCTTGATCACTCTGGTGCCTGACAGTTAAGAGCATGTGAATGTGAGAGAGAGAGAGAGAGAGGTATGAGGAGGGAGGGAGTGTGGTGTTTTTGTGTGTGTGTGTGTGTGTGTGTGTGTGTGTGTGTGTGTGTGTGTGTGTGTGTGCGTGGTGTGTGTGTGTGTGTGTGTGTGTGTGTGTGTGTGTGTGAGGGGGGCAGCAGCATCGAGCATCGCGTCTTGGAGACTGGATGCTGAACACAGTGATGAGGAGAGAGGAGCGCATGAAGGCAGCACTGCGATTGGGCTTATACGGGACTGTCTGCTCTGTGTCGTAGGGAGAGGGACTTCACGTTTTTTAAGGTAAGTCTTCACACACAACTACACCTGGAGCAGAGGCAGAGCAGTGTTTGAGTGAAGGTCAGAGTGGGTTTAGAAATGAACATAAACTCATCAAACAGCATGAGAGCAAAGATTCATATTTCTTATCCAAGTGTGGCAGGGCTTATTGTCATTCTGTCATCTCATAACTCATAAGGCAAAACAGAAATGATCCTTATTGTAGTTAAGACAATGGAATAAGGAGAAGTGTTATGCAACGTGTCATTTATTAAAAAAAATATATATAGTTAATGTTATAATGCAATGTAATAATGAGATCTGAATGTAAAATATATGTGTATACAGTGTTTACATGGTTGATCCTAGCAGATATATACAATAATAATAACATTTTTCAATGATAATTTAAATATCAAAAAGTTGTATATGTGCAATAAAAACAAAATAATGATAAAAATGTATCTTTGTCCATATACCAGTGGCAGTACTTGGAGTCTCTTGTATTTACTTGACCTTCCCCAATACACTATTCTCATTACTTTGGGAGGATGGTCATATATTTTTTTTAAAGGTGCTGTTTGTAAAATGCAGTTAAACATGCTGGAGCTTAAAAGTCATTACTTTATACTATATAAGGAGAACCAAGATGAAGTTGAACAGGCCAGAGAGAACAAACTGAGCACTGCTAGAAGAGAAGCATTTTTTTTTTTTTTTTTTTTTTTGCAATGCAGGCTATTTGCAATGCAAATAGCCTGTCCCTGTATGGTCACGATAGCTGTTCTTATGGTCTAAAAAGAGGAATGTGAAGTGTGTAGTCTATAGATTGTATTGCTTTTGAGGAGGCTATAATGACATACAAATACACATAATGGTTTAAATGATAATAAAGATAATTTAATTTGGTGTTTGTATTTAGATTTTTTTATATTTCTTATTCTTTTGTTGTTGTTGTTGTTGTTGTTGCTTTTAAATAGAAGGAAAATGATTAAAGCAGCAACTTACAAAAGATACTGTTAATCAATTATCCTGAAAACACAAAAAATCGCATTGAAGTCTGTGATGGTTACAAATGTTCTTCTACCAGTACTGATGTGTATCTGATTTAAAGTGCTGGTACTATTACTTGCTTAAGTCATATCAGGATCTCAGTTCTCTGTCAGCAAGTATGATTTCAATAGATTGAGTTGTGCCTTTTCATAAAATTATTATATCGCTGTCTCCAAATGTTCAAATATTATCTTTTTTCCCTGAACTGTTAAAATATTGAAGTTGCGCTCAAATTGCTCATTTATGCAGAGGCTGATCCAGTCTACAGTCTATAACGTTAATTTAGAATGAGCTCACAAACCCTAAAAAGCTTCCTCAGAAACAGACGCCGACTACAGCGGCTGTGTGTGGCTTTAACAGGGCAGCATCTCTAATCTCATCTACATTTGGGATGAGCACCAGCAGCTGTTACTGTAGCACCACACACGGACAGAGCCGCAGGCAGGACAGTGGTCACATGACCCCAGCCTCTTCAGGAAGTGAGTGTGAAGTGAGAGACGCTAAATTGGGCACTGTTGATGGACTGAAGACATCGCTAAGCAAGAGAGCGAGCGAGAGAGACCAGACTATAACGCTTTGTTTTGTTTGGCTTAGAACAGGTTCATTTACATTTGAAACTGCTGAAAAATGGATGATGTATTTCTAATAAGTGTGTCTTGCCTTGCTACATTAGTTCCAGTAGTATAGTATGCTTATAAAATGTGGAACAAAGACTTGGCTCTGCTAGTGTACATGTAAGTGCTCTATCCACTGACACACAAAGCCCTAGGGAAAAGACACAGACTCACAAAAATCCATCTTGTCAGGCTTAGGCTGATTTTTTTTTGGTCCCAACCGCTGCCAGTTCAGACCAGTGGTGTGGCAGTACTAGCGTGAGTAGGCGAGTTTTAGCTTTGCTGACAACGACAAGCCTCTTGGCAATACTTATTAACAACAAGAATGCTTGGTTCCACGAACACCTGCTCACTCCAGGAAGCACTAACCGATCAACAAGCTCTCTACAACAGGTCTGCTCTCAGTCATTTTCACAGAAAACAGTGTACAGCTCTGTTTCCACTGATTCCTCGCAGCTATTAATCATTTTGTAGTAAAATAGTATCATATAAAAAGCTCTTTTTCTATGGTTCTGTTCAATATAACATAATAGCTGCGCTCTATGCTGCCCTCTGCTGGTTTCTTCATCTGTTTTTTAATAGCAGTAGTAAATTAATTATTGAAAAATGATTTTTAGCCACATGTTTCTTAAGGTTGGCTTAGATATATAAATAAAATCATAATATAGCCTCCTTAAGGTTGAGTATAAACCAGCCAGACGTTTCCTGTAAATGGAGCAGACTTTTGGCTCCTTCATAATAAGATGACTGGTTCTTTAGCAAATTTCAAAATTACGTGGGTACAAACAGCAACAGTGCAAAGGGTGGCAAAGGGCCAGTGGTGTTCATATTGCTTATTACTATGTGGCCATGAATGTGAAATAAGACAGGTGTCTGAGGTGGACACAGGATAATTCAAGTGCTGTACTAAACAACTGCTCGAAGTACAAGAGCCCTTAGATTCACACTGTTCTAGTTCACCAGGAGCTAGAACAGTGCATGAGTCTTGGGAGGAAACACTGGAAAATTGTAAAAGTCAATCTAATCTCACACCAGTCACAAACTCCTGTGGAGTTTGCCGGCACGTGTTGAGGGAGGTCAGACAGGGTTATTGGTAATTTTGAAAGATCGCACAAAAAATTATGTTGTTTTTGGAATAGAGTTGTAAAATCAATGGCCTTGATTAAAAAATCTACTTCCTCTGAATGAAAATGTGCTTGATTCAAAGACAAAACGCTAGGCCCAAGACAAACGGTGCAGTATGCAGTCTGTCACTTCAGGGCAAAAGGATTTTTTGCAAATCTAATCTGAGACTGGTGCTGGTATTGATTGTGTTGTGCAGAGAATGAGTCCACTGCTGTTCAGCATGTGTGAAGAACTGCACCCTGCTGTCAAATGTGCTCATCCAACGCTACACACTGTGTTTGTGCTGTCTGATAGTGATGCATGCGTGTGGTCCTGAAAACAAACTATGTGTTTAACTGAATGATGCACAATAAGACCTACAAAAGTTGGAGAAAGAACTCAAAATACGTTTTCATTTGATCATCACATGCATTCTAGGTGAGTTCTACATCTGTGTATTGCACATTGACTCATAGTTAATAAGGAACTACCATGAGCTGTAATAGCATTAGTAAACATATAGTATGGTGCTCAAGTTAGTATTGGCTAAAATAAAGACTCTAGTCAGTGTAAGTTTTGATTATTTGGTCAGTCTCAGAACAGCAATATTGACAGCTCTGCTTTCCAAGTTGATGAAGATGATAAAACAACTTAACTTTAAAAGTTCTGCATGAATTCAACTTACCTCGCACAGCAGCTGGATTGTCATGAAATTTGTGAGTTCACAGATTCAAGAAATCTATCTTGTCCTGCTCCCGCTGATCTGTTTTGACCTGTGACAGCCGAGCCAATGCTGTGGCAGTTCTGCCGTGAGTTGGCGGGTTTTAGGTTTGCCAACAACAAAAAGCATTTTTAGCAATACTTGTTAATAACATGGCGGCGCAGAAAAATGTAAGGTATGCTGCTCTACATTTACAAAAACAGCAAAAATCTTCTAGCAACATCTTTATTGTGTTGTTTTACTGTTGTAGCAATTTGTTGTTAAGCTACAGAGCTGACGCTTTATCCAATCACCTCCCAGTATTCTACTGAAAGTCCCGCCCCTTCACAAACGTTTTCAATGGGAGCCAGTCCTGATTGATATAACGCTAGCAACTCTTTGCTAACATTATATCAGTCTGGCTTTTGCCAGGTTAAAATTCAACATGCTGCAAGGTGGTCTTTCATTTAATTTTTAAGTATTTTTAATTGATTCATTCATCTTCTTCTGCTTATTCCTGTTAGGGGTCACAGGTACTGGAGCATATTCCAGGGAAAAAAAACAAATTACCCAACAATGCTAAAATGAGAACCATGAGAACCTTAGATGAAAACAGCTAGCATATAAATGTTACTAATGCGCAACTTTTCAAATTGTTTTCTAGCTGCTTCTTGTTAGGAAAAGCTATCAAGTTAAGCTAGCTAGCTAATTACTAATAATTAACAACAATATCAAGAGCATTACTTTTGAAAGTAACTTGTTAGTTTACCTTGTTACTGCTCTTAAAACGATTACATTACTGCTTTACGTTCTAATTAAAGTAATACATTCAAGTACTTGTACCCAGTGCAAACAAACCAGCATACACACGCACGCACACACGCACGCACACACACACACACGCACACACACACACACACACATCATCGTTCTATTTGTTTGTTCACTATTTTCAGCTTTGACAAATGCACATGAAGCCCAGCACCTCTGCAGCCATCAGTTACTTCAGATCATAGTGAAGATTTGTAAGCTGCAACTTTCATTATGAAAACAAGGAAAGCAAAGCTGTTTAAATCCTTCAGCAGCAGTAGAGTTGTGCAGATTGTACAGATTTGTGTGTCCCAGCCCAGGTTCAGGGCTGTGACACTGGGCAGAGCTGAGTGAGGTGCAACACTGAGAGCATAGGCCCGAAAAACAACTAGCACCAACTATAAATACAAGATGGGGCAAAGGTTTAGCAAAGCACTTAAGAATATGACCATCATATCAGCAGCTTTTGGCAGTGTTTCTCTTCTTATAAAGTCCACAGTCACATCTCCAAC
The DNA here is from genome assembly GCA_020698575.1 of Bostrychus sinensis. Classification (NCBI taxonomy): domain Eukaryota; kingdom Metazoa; phylum Chordata; class Actinopteri; order Gobiiformes; family Eleotridae; genus Bostrychus; species Bostrychus sinensis. The sequence goes on from CM036252.1 coordinate 25,262,963, forward strand.
TTCCTCATCTCTGCAGTATAGTGTATTTTACAAATGCTTTATTACTTTCCAAAGCACTTTTCTGATCGCTGGCAATAGTAGGCTAGTTAGCGTTTCACTTTACAACCCTCATGCTTTACAATTGGACTTCTTAACAGATGTAGCTATTTCAACTTACATACTGTACAGCCATTCAAAAAATGCTTCAAGGCTTTCTGTTTAATAACATTTTATTAGAGTAAACCTCACAGTCGTCACTGGCCGTGACACGATCAGTTCAAAAGAATAATCTAACTTAAGTCCACATCTTCCTCTGCACTATAGCACTGCAATAACATTATCAAGGCAGTAGAATGAGGCTCTATTACTTTTCTGTGGCAGGAGGTGACATCAGCTTTTGTGTTGCCTGAAAAATACAGTGTGTTTTAGTTTTTCAGAGACTCGGAGTGCACAGTGTATCACAGTGACGGCTGCGGAAGACAGGTTTTTCTTTTATTTCCACTCGGGCTTTGTCTCCCCAATATCAATGAGACAACCATTTTGTGTCTGACACCGACTCTGGAAGCCTCAGCATAACTCTGCATGCACACTTTTTAGTTGAGTTGAGTAGCTTTAGTTCTTTCCTTCTTTTTTTGAGCATTGGTTTGTTAATTTTGAAACTCAACGAAGCTCAAAAAATGATGGTCAGATTTAGATGAAACCTTCAAAAAAAGGTCAGTAATGGTGTGGATCTGTGTCTGGATCAAAGAAGTTTTTGAAAAGAATTCTGTAACACTGCAAAACACAAGCTAGGTGCCAGCTTTATTTAAAATTAGAAATGGAAATATTAGAAATAGAAACATTTTGAAAGCTCTATTAAACAAAACACTGTGCTAAATTCTTTTTTTTTTTTTTTTTTACTATTATGAGATATAAGGCCTTTGTGGCTCAATGGATTGAGCATTTACCCCTGAACTACAAAATCCCAGTCTAAGTCCAGGTAAGGGCACTATATCTTTACCATTGTGAGATAGGGGCAATGCCATGGTAGCAGTCTGTGGTTTCTGTTTTGGAAATAGAATGTTAGAATTTAACAGCAGCTGACTAAACAGTAAAATTAAACCGATTTATTTGATGTCATTTTAATGTTAGCGGTTAATTAAAAGTCTCTTAGTGAACTCAAAAGCATAGAACCTCCTACAATTAGCAAGTCAGAAATCACTGTAATTATGCGAAACTCATTAATCTCTGCTAATGGCCCCTAGTCCACACTGCCAAACACTTAGTACATCCGAATATGACTCACATCCATTTTCCTCATCTACCATCTTTATCTTCTAAATAAAACCAGCACTCAGACCAGTAAACAGGCACAGAATCTCTCCACACTCCACTAGTGCATAAACACTGACTCACTCTCTAGATGAAGTTTTAATAAACAATCTAACACGTACTAATCACACTCGCGAGCGTATTCAAGGCTGACTGCCAAGTTACGTAATGTTCGAAGTACTGTGAGTTAGTGAGAGGGAGGCAGAGGTGCAGTAGATCCTCAGGTGGCGCTGGCGAGTCTGTGCTTACAAATGAAAGGCAAGAGGGATTTCTCCGTCTGAGCCCCGGCGCTTACCAGCAGCCTGCCGAGAGAATCCCTAATGTTTTAAAATAGGAGAAGCTGCAAGTGGGGTTGGGCTAATGAATGATATCCATAGATACTGTAGTTTGAATGGATAAAAAACTTGGCAGACAGAAAGTATTTCTTCTTGTATTTTTGAGTAAAAGAAATGTAATTACCTAATAGCATGTTTTAAAAATTGTGTATTGTGATAAAAAAATACCTTAGACCAGTGGTTCCCAACCTTTTTTGTCTTGTATACCCCCTGGACTTTTTGTTATACTAAACTATACTATATTGTTATACTATACTATACCTCACTGATATGTGTTGATAATGCTTCAAAAATATGCATCAAAAAAGGCTTTATATACTTACTTACCTTATTGAAAATACTAATTCTCATGCATTTTTTCTTTAAACTCAGTTTTAAGTAAAATGAAAATGAAAATATAAAATAAAAATACAGCAATATAAACTCATATTACACTTAGTCATTTAGTCTATATTTTATGTTAAAAATGAACTTTTTTAATTAAATTTAGATAAATTTACAACAAATACAAATTTTAGTAATTTCAAAGTCTATGAAACAAGGCATTATGGATGTATGCATTATTTAACACAATATAATATAGTAGCATATTTTTTGCAGTTTTCACCTCCTCGTCATAAATTTAAATAGTTCAATATGAAAAGATTGCAAATATGTTTTATCAGTTATTATAAGAAGTTAATTATGAAGTTAACCCACATACCCCCTTCAAAGTGCTCACATACCCAGAGTTAAAAGATGCACATGAAGTCCAGCACAAGTCAGAAAAAGAACTCGGGTCAAAACCTGCTGCCTGACTTCCCCACCTGATGTCATAGACTTCATAGACATAGAAGAAAAACAGCTGATTTATTAAATTGCATTTTATACATGAGCTCTACACTTTGCCCCTCATCTGGCCAGGTTAACATTTATGGACAGCAGGGTATCCATCAATTTCCCCAAAAAATTAAAAAATATAGGATAAAACAACATATTTCAAAGCAAACAGCATCCACTGCAAGTCAGCTCTCTCTGTTCAGTTTCAACATTGGGTTCAGTGAAGGCAGCAGTAATACAATATGTCTACTGCTGTGCTGGGCCCAATCTGATGTTGCTTTGGGCCAACTTTTCTGGTAATTGAACCGCAATGTAACAATGACTATACAATCAAAATAGCTGCTATTACATGTTACAAATGAAAGATGAAATTGGTATGATATGGAGTTTGCCTAATCGTGCTTTTTATAGTGTGAGGTCTCTGTCAGTGATAAAACCTTTGCTTCACTAAATTGTGTTTGTGCTTCTAGCTGACAGCTGTTGAGAATAAATCTGCACCAGTGGCTCTCCGGAGGGGCACTTGTTTTGATTTGTCACCTCCCAATCTATATCTTCATGTCTGAGGGCCCCTATACAGTTTATTTTTTTCTTTTTTTCTGTTTTTTTTTTATGCAAACATCGATGCACAGGTCGCCACACTGGTCTAATGATCAACTGAAAAAAGACATTATGTCAGCCTCAAATTGAGCCCCAGAGCTGCAGAAAAATTGCTGAAAACATTCACCCCATTTTTATAATCACAGAGCTGGTGGCTGCAAAATGAACAGGAAGTGAGCTTTCAAGCGCTATTTTCCCATTCATTTGCATTCACCTCACCGAGCACTGCACAGTTTTATTCATGTGACTTATCTGTGGCCGAAGGTTAGGGTTTGACGACTGTATAAGGCTTTGAAGATGTATTTATGCATGCACCTTCATTTTATATACAGAGGTGCAAGGCAAAATTTGCATCTGGAAGCCCTGGTTACATAATAGTGTGACAAGTATATGCATATAGTTGTAAACATGAATATAAACATGAATATAATGTAATGAGATTATGTATTGTGTATTTGTGTACGTGTATTGGACAGGTTGCATAATCCAGGTTACATGTATACAAACCTACTGGGGATAACTCAAAGGGAACTCGAGGACAGTGGAGAGCAGAGACCTCTGCCAATGCCCTATCTCGCAATGTTACATAGTACTTAAACCTGAACTCACAGCAGGATCTTCTACTTCAGGGTTATATCTATTGTGCCAAAAAGTCCTTTTATCTCAAAAATGTAAGGAATCCATTGGCCCCTTTGACAACTTACAAGCAAATGCTACATTAAACCAGCCTTGTATCACAGTCTGCCCTTTGCCTAAGCTAACAGCTAAACTAACAGGATAGCTACCAGGAGTTAGACCAGATGTCATGTTGTAAATTTGTGTTATTTGATTTCCTTTGAGAGTGGCTGAATAGAAAACATGCACACAATGCTGAAATAGAAGCAGGCAAGAGTATGTGCAAATAAAGTGTATAATGAACGTATAGAAAAGAAGAATTAAAACTATGTAAGGTATGTAAGGATTGTCTCGGCAACAACCCATAGACTGTTTATTCATGTGCAATTCCTAACAACGTTATCTGACTAAAGCCAACCAGAGAAAGAAAGCAATACATAAAGTTCACCCCTGTGACTAACCTGTCATATGGGAGACAAAGAGACAAAATTATCTTTGTGCTGATCCTAAGCCTGGATAAATGAAAATGGGTTGCGCAAGGAAGGGTGTAAATCCCTGACTAAATATGTAAAGCATTAGATGTTTTGCAGTGGTAACGCCTGAAGGGAGAAGCTAAAGAAATGTACATTACTAGATACAAGGGGTTACAAGCCAGTTTGTGCCAGTCCCAAGCCTGGATAAATGGAGGAGGTTTCAGTCGAATTGGCATCTGGCGTAAAACAAAAAACAAAACAATTTTAAGTTTGTTAAGTGGATAGCTCAGTTGCCCATTAACCTGAAGGTCGGTGGTTTAAGCCCCGCCACAGGCATTGCATACTGTCACTGTGTCTTTGGGCAAGACACTTCACCCACTTTGCCTGTATGAATGTGTCAGTGTGACTGTGTTTGGCGGTGGTCGGAGGGACCGTAGGCACATTGGCAGCCACCCTTTCATCAGTCTGCCCCAGGGCATTGGTAGCTACAGAAGTAGCTCACCACCACTGAGTGTGACTGAGGAGAGAAGGAATAATGCACCAAACTGTAGAGCGCTTTGAGAAGCTTGTAAAGCACAATATAAATTCAATCCATATTATTATTATTCTATCATTACTGCTACTGCAAGTATTGCTATTGCTATTACTACTACAAATACTACTACTGCCACTACCACTATTACCGTTACTAACTGCAACTAATAGTATTACCACTACTACTTCTTCTAGTACTATTATTATCACTACTTACTGTCACTTCTCGTATTATTACCACTACTCCAAATCCAGCTCCTCTTCATTTACTTGAGTAAAAGTATGTATGATGAACAGTAACAGCAGGATTTCTACCAAGGAACTTGCTGTAGAGCGATGCCATTTTGCAAAGTAAAGATCCTATTGATTACAGGATTCAATTTTAACAGGGAAGCATATTGGTAATTTTTTTCAATATATATCTAATAATGTGGAGGACCACTGGAGAGTCTGTTTAGTTAAGAGCTCCTGAAAAGACTACAGTGGACTCAGTGCTAATCAATCACCAGAATACAGCAGAATACATGGTTAATGAAGCCTTAGACACAGACAGTGTAATGGGTAAGCTCAGGATCAAAGTAGTGCTCAGACAGATGGACAGTGAAAGAACCTCCTCACTGCTCTAATGGAACCACATTCTCAGGCTTTCACTTTGATCTGCTTTTTTGATGGACATTTTTTTGCATTTTTTCTTTTTTCCACTACTTCTGCCCCCCATTTGCATAAACTGCTTTAGTCAAAGAGCTGCACTAGCATCAATTAGATCCAGAGCATTATATGGCTTCTGTTTACATACATACAAGTGCTCTTATGTGACACATTCTGCCACCAAGAAGCATTAATGCAGCTTCAAACAGATGACTGTTACTGAGTGTGACAGAAGGGAAGGGAACGCCGGAGTGGAACTAATGGCCCATCCAGGACTAGATGACTAATTAGGACTTCAGACTTCTTGTTTTTCTCATGTAATCTTAATGTATGAAGGAAACTGTTCGGAATATGGATTAGGAGAGTCTAATTCATCTTCCGTGGTGATGGTTGGAGTTGGCTGCTAATAGACTTTACTGTGAATGAAAACCACGTCATCTGTGTCTACACTGAATTTGCATGGTCCACAGTAGTGACATGAAAGTGCCCAAGACATTGACAATATGTGCAGCACTTTTAGGAGTTCTATTTTAGGTTCTGAAAAAAAAAAAAAAAAAAAAAAAAAAAAAAAAAAAAAAAACAGTGCTTTTTTCTTCTGTACACTTTAATCCAGTTGCTTATTGGTCAAGAATAGTAAGATGCAGTATGGCCTTTTTGTACTGCCATTAGCTTGAGCGAATATAATTATCTCTGTACTATTTTTAGTATTTGTCCCTCATCTGTCTGGATGTACTAACTTTATATTTTTATCACCATTGCTGTAAATATAAGTGTTGTTGTGTACAGATCGAATATTCAAATTAAAATAAATGTGTCTGTAAGTGTTATTTTTGCTATGTCACAATGTTGCAACTTTGTGGCATCTGAAGCTATTTTGTGGAATAACCCACTCTTTGTAATATCTGCTGCACAATGACAAAGCAACTTTGCTGCACTTGCCATGAAAATATGCCACAGCTTTTTGTCACCTGCCTCGCAAAATTGGCCCAATATAAAACTACTTTTTGTGTTGTGTGCCAAAACCTTGAGACATCAAGACAACTTTTGTGGCAACTGCCACAAATTGTTGCTGCTGTCACAAAATGCTAGGTTAAGATTGAAGTTTTTCCCTCCATCCAGACACAGTTATGGTGATGGTGATTGATCCAGGTGTCTCATGGTGGCCACACTGACATAATGTTTTAACCACTATACATAGTAAATTTTATGTCGGTACAGTAAAGATGCTGAAGGCTTAAAAGGAGAAAGTGTTACATACTCAAGTTTATTTGCTGCTTTGATGTTCTTCTTGCTGACTATGTAACCAAACTAAATGGTTACTCTGTTTTTTTCATATTTCAGGTTACACAGAATGGGGACGACGTGTGTCCTGAGGAGTGTGTTTTGAAGAAACCTTATTTGTCTTCACTCTGGGAGCCGTCAAACTCACCCAGACAACAGCAGCGTAAAGAGAGGGCTCGATATGATTTTCCCCTGGGGACCAAGGCGTCTGCTCAATCAAGACGTGGAGCTCTCTGAAACCTTTCTCTAACAGAGGCAGAACATGTTTACTCGTAAAATGGCACAAGATTGCCTTCCACCGTCTTTTTGAAGAAAGTGAAGAGTGGGCGGCTCAGGGATGCAAAGTGAATTTCGGTGAGAATAGAGCTCCCGAGAGAGTCACGGCAACACCAACTGTGACAAACAATGCACATTCTTTTTTTGTCTTGGCAACCATTAACCAAAACACCTATCTCTGTGTTTGTTAGACAGAGATGAATCACTAATATGTGATCAACTTTAACCAGGGATAATAGTGTGGCCCTGAGACAGATCCTTGTCCTTTTGTCTGCAAAAGAATTTCATTGACAATATTTTTGACGTGTCTTCTGCAACTTTACAAACTATTAGTTCAGAAGGAAAAGTCACAAAAGACTGTTGTCTCCATCACTTTTTAAGTTCTATAGGAGAGAGATTTTGTCCAATACCAATACCTCACCTTATTTTGAACTACGTTTTCTGAACAGATAATAGTCTCTGCCCATACACTGCTAACAACACTTGTAAGCTTTCTCACAACATTCAGCTGAAGAATAAATGTGGAACAACTTCACATTTGATATTTTTTGTTTTTAAAGAAGATCCCCCAGTTTGATGCTATAATAAAAAGGGCCTTCCTCTTTTTTTGTACTTATTTTACAAACCAAATTGTAAGACACAATGGATTTTAACGTGAGCTTTGACTATGGGGCTTATCCCACCGGACTGCCCTATAACACAAGCCTGGACTATGAGGACTACTACCAAGAACCTGATGCAAGCAAAATCATCATCCCCTCTATTTATGCTTTAGTGTGCTGTGTGGGTCTGATCGGCAATGCTATGGTCATCTACGTCATTCTGAAATATGCCAAAATGAAGACAGCTACTAACATTTACATCCTGAACTTAGCCATAGCCGATGAGCTGTTTATGCTAAGTGTACCGTTTCTTGCTACAGCAACCGCCGTGCGCCACTGGCCGTTTGGTTCGCTCATGTGTCGGCTAGTTCTAAGTGTCGATGGAATCAATATGTTTACATCAATATTTTGCCTTACGGTTTTAAGCGTGGACCGTTATGTAGCAGTGGTCCATCCCATCAAGGCGGCACGCTACCGCAGGCCAACAGTAGCCAAAGTGGTCAATGTCTGCGTCTGGGGGCTATCGCTAATCGTCATACTACCAATCATTATCTTTGCTGACACTGTTCCTGCACAAGATGGCGGCGTGGATTGTAACTTTATGTGGCCCGAAGCGGCTTGGTCAGAAGCATTTGTGGTCTACACCTTCTTGTTAGGGTTTCTGCTACCAGTTGGAGCGATCTGTTTATGCTATTGCTTAATGGTAGCTAGGATGCGAGCAGTCGGGCTAAAAGCGGGCTGGCTACAACGGCGACGATCAGAGAAGAAAATAACACGAATGGTTCTTCTAATCGTAGCAGTGTTTGTCCTTTGTTGGATGCCCTTCTATATTGTCCAGCTAATTAGCGTGTTCCACCGGCCCCCAGACCCTATGATCACACAGCTCTTTGTTATTCTCAGCTACGCTAACAGTGGAGCTAATCCCATCCTTTACGGTTTTGTGTCGGACAATTTTCGGAGATCCTTCCAGCGTATTGTGTGTTTTCGCTGGCTGGAGAATGGTCTTGAAGCAGAGCAGGTGGACTATTGTGCTGTAGCAGTAAAAAGACAAACCACCTGTGGGCCGTTGGATTTCCCCAAGGATTATCTGGCATCTGACATGGTGTTCCGTAACGGGACGTACACCTCACGCACAACAACAGTGTGACCTTCTGAAGGACTATTGAACACACAGATGTTTTCTTAATCTATAAAAGTGATGTCTGCCTATGTGTTTTTTATTCTGTCAAAATATATAAAGAAAGATTTAAATTGTATGTAAATGATATGACTTATTGTCAAAGAACAGAGGTACCCGACAACCTGCCATAGAATAGAGCTACACTGTCCTTCACCGGTCAGCTTAAAGGGGCATTTTTTCAGGCTTTTTGAAATAGGTTTGGGCACCTTTGCATTAGTATTTCATGTTTTATAACTTAAAATAACATAGATGTATGGGAAACCTCTTCTGTTGGGGATCCGCTACTATTACTTTGCAGAGAATGCCTGGATTAGGTGCCTCATGTCCCCTGCTGGCAACGGTGGGGAATGGACAAAGGATAAAATGGCTATTTAGCAAGGCTAATAGCAACATGATTGCTAACAGATAGATAAATGAGCTGACTGGTTTGTAGTGATGACAATTTAAAAGCTAAAATGATTAGAACATGTCTGGTGATGATGTATGGGCTTTAGAAACGCGGAGGAGCACTTCCTGGTTTCATGTGTCAATGTAGAGTGATGAGACCATGGATGTGTTATAGAACTGGATATGAATGACGTCATGCAACACTTCTGTGTTGTGTGGCCCATAGAGCAGGCGCACTGCAGCCCTCTAGCAAGCGCGCTCTTGCTTCATGTACTGTGTGATCAGCTCTGACCAATGACGTCACATACCGTGAAAAGTTATTTTTAGCCAAATTAAAGATTTCGAAGAGGAAAGAAGTCCACGGTGTAAAAATAGATAATAAACACTTCAAAATCCAACCATTTTCTCACCTGTAGGTGCCCTGTCAGCTGAGCAACAGGTGTTTCTTTTTACATTGCGCTCTATGCGCTCTTCTTTTTGATAAACAACACATAACATGGTAAAAAGCTCAGAAATGTTGATATGGGACCTGTTGAAAGAAAATGCATAGTTTTTTTGTGATGACAAACAATGAGGGCAGTTAGGTTGGATTTAAGCTAGGGTTGCTTTCAAAGACATGGATACTATAAGTTACATAGAAGGTTTTAGTTTAAAAATCTTACATTCAGGTTTTAAAGCGAGATGAATACATTAGTGTTGATCTTTTGAACTTTTGGCTAGCTGCCACTATTTTAGCTGCTACCTTCAAAGGTGTCTTTCAAGCCTTGGTTTCAGGAACAGTCGTTATATTGAACAGAGTGTGCCAGTGTCTGTCATGAATGTTGTTATTGTACGTTGTTCTGCAGATTGAATGTTAGCTTTAGTAGCTGGCCACTGCAGACTTTGCTAACATTCTAGCACTTTCAAAATCTGTATACTGTATATCAAAAAAGGTTACTTTTAACACTGTTAACTGAACACTTTCTTAATATTGTTTGATTGTGACTGCACTGAAGTTATTAGAAATGTAGCTAGCTCTGATGGGAGATCTTGGGTTGGTGAGGGGTTTGAGACATGTGGTGCAGATTTTTTTGGTTTATACCATGTGTCCAGCCCTATATACAGGGACATTAATGAAAGCACTGACAATCAGAATGAATTCATGGGATATTAAAACAATAGTATAAGGTAACTAAACAAGATGCTCTACCTGATTTTGTTTTCTCTCTTGTTTTTATTCAGTTAATAGCAGGATAATAGAACTCATTGCTGAAAAAATGAGACCGCGACCTCATCTGGATACATTTTTTTTAAGTCTTTTTGTGACATAGGGGGAACAAGAGCAGGGAGTGAATTTTTTCTTACCAATCACATGCTAAGAACAAAGGAGGATGGTGCAATTTGTATGAGGGATACCTTTATTGGTTGAGTTCAAGCTGATGAGTGTCTTTATACACTGGAGTAATGGCAGTGACAAGTCTGACTGGATAGATAACAATTCCAGCGCTGGCCTCAACTACTTACGCACAAAACAGCAAAAAAAAAAAAAAGAAAAAAGAAAAAAAGAAAAACAGAGACAGAAAAAAGAGATGCAAAGCTCAAATCTGTTATTAAACGTAATAAAACTCAAATACATGAGAGGAAAGGAGGAGAGCTTTTCCAAACTTTTTTCCCCTACAATCTTAGAAATGTAGGTAGTGTGCTTTGAAGGCCTAGGCTACATGTACATAGATATTTTTTATAAACTATTATTCTATATCTCCATTTAAAAAAAATCTCTTAAAAAGAGCATTGAGCTGTAAAACCCACTAGTTTGGGTTTGAACAGATAACTCTTTATATTGCAAATAAACTGTCAGAACAGTGCCGGTATTAAAAACTGTAAAAAAGTGTGTTTGTGAAATATTTGTTTACATATAGCCAGGCCCTAAGTCTCTGTGACAGGCAAATTAGGATGTATATAAAATATTTATACATCCTATTTTTTTAAACTCAAGCCTGAATGTAAAGCACAGCTGAATGTAAGCACAAAGCTAATGGTTTTATGTAGATGGTGTTGTGAATAAGTCTTGTAGCTTAATCACTGCAGGAAGTTTTGCTCTAATTTATTAGATTTGACTTTCTGGATGTAAGAGTTTCTCCATTAAATTAAGTTCTATCATCTGTCAAGAATTATATTTGTATATGCACATGCTTCTGTATATATGTATATGAACAACATATTTTGAATTGATCTATAGTGCAATTTACAGATAACTAAATTAAATTATTTAAATTATTAAATGCTCTTGTAACTAAATTGCTCCAAGTTGTTCTGTGAAGTGTGATTCGTAAAATGCTTGACAATGTTAAATTGTAAAAGGTTCATGTTTCATAAATAATATATATTTTTATACTGAAGGTGAAGAATTGTTTAGATATTATTATGTTTGATGATGGTGTCTGCTTATGCCTTTGTGTATTGATCTGTTCATGTTTACTGTTGTTGGTTGGTGTTTTACCAAAGCCATTAGTTTACCTCATGGCCATCTTGACTGTCTATTTGTATGTTCACTTTATGTAAAATAAAAACTCATATTTTCAACCCTGAACTCACTGTTGTTTGTAAAAGCTGTGTTCTGAAAGGAGAAAGTTAATTGTAGAGTAACTTTTTTTTTTTTTTTTTTGCTTTGTAGAGCACATTTAACAACACAAATAAGGTAAGTTTGAAAACATTTTTTAAATATTAATGTGAAAGAATTCTGTATACAGAAGGTAAACAGAGGACATTGGTGACACTGGAACACACAGTATCAGGAGACTCTCTTCTTATTGGCTACTGCTTCATCAACATTAACTGTGTGTACATACACTGCATCTCATTTATATTTAATTCAATTCATTAAACTTTATTGATCCCTGGGGGAGAATGATTGTTTAAAACTAAGTGATTATGGCAGTGGAAGCATAATGAAGGATAAATATTTCTGCTCGCCTGTAGTCACCAGCAGAGAGAAGCAACCACAGGCGCTATGTGGTCCTGTGTAATACTCATATATATTTAATTAAAACCAAATGAACTTTGAGTACAATATGCCTTTTCTTCAGCTCAGCTCTGTGTAATATTAGTGAAAACATCATAAAGTATGACTCGGAGGGTCTACCGCAGTGATCCCCACAGTGGATCCATGTTTAACACCAGAGGCCACTCTCAAATGGAGCTAATTGGAACAGAGTGTGAAGTCAGTGAGACAGGCCTGTAAAACTGGTCCTGGTGCTATGTGTCCACAGTCAGGGCTTTATAGAGCAGTTCAGTCTCACTCACTGTTTATAAGAGACTGGAGAGATTCAGTCTACTGTCTGAGTCTGTTTAATTGGAATGACTGTAATTAGACTTTCTTATAGTTGAGGTAAACACCTGGATAATGTGATTCATGCTACTGATTACAAAAGTTTATACTAAAGCTTATACAACTAAATTGTTATTACATTATGAATTGATAGTAAATTGAATAGTCTCAAAGAAGTATGCAGTCTTTTACATGTTTGGTTTATTAATGTCACATGTCCCTAAGCTCTAAAACAAAAGAGTCATAAATTAGTAATATTTACATCAAGCCAGTGACAGCTCTAAAGACTCACCTTAAACACTTTACCCACATCTCCAAACTATACCCTAGGTTTTATAGAACATACAGCACACAAGCTCACTCATTTAGTGTCAGTGGCAGCAATTCATTGTTTCTGTGGCAGGATGAGCTGCATAACATCATAAAGTATAAATTGCCAAACTTGCCACACTTTGTGGCACAAGCCAGACAGCATGCTTTAACTTTTACACCACTTGCCACAAGATAAACCAGAGGTTTATGGCTGGCTCCAGTGCCTCCTACAAATTTTGAATTTGTGGCTCACAAGATAAGCCAGAGGTTTGTGGCTGGCTACAAGTTTGTGACATGTGTGCAGCATCTCTTCTGGGAGATGCCACAAAGTACACACAAAGATGCCACACATAAAATAATAATAACGCAATGGATTTATATAGCACCTTTCTAAATATGCAAAGTGCTTTACATTGCATTATTTATTCTTCACTCACAGCTGCCCTGGGGCAGACTGACAGGAGTGTGGCTGTCATTTTGCACCTGTGGCTACCACCAAACACACTCACACTGAAACATTCATACATAGGCAAGGTGGGTGAAGTGTCTTGCCCAAGGACACAACAACAGTATGCAAAAGCCAGTAGCGGGGCTTGAACTACCAACCTTCAGGTTAGTGCACAAACGTCTCTACCAACTCAGCTACTTCCTCCAGAGTCATCAGTGCACATTGTTGCAGTATTTACTATTTACTTATGTGTCTCATATACAGAGCCTGTAGCCTCAGTAACTGCCTGGAAAATATGAAACTAAATCTAATCTTTAGACAAATCAGGGTAAGGATTAGATCACACAATCTTTTTCATTTGGTTGTGCTGCAGCCTGCCCTGCTGAGTGTGAATACATCAGCCAACATGTTTACATCACAGTGTGAGCGCCGCAGTGCAATTATCCCACAGCTCTTGAAGAGGCACTGGTCCATGACAATATGGCTGCTGCATCACTGTATGCAGCTCAGCATGGAGCTGGTCATAGTCGGGCAGGAGCAATCAGTGCACGCATGCAGCTCCTGCAGGGCTTTGCTCTACAGCACACAGGAGTTCTAGGGTTTTTACAGTAACACTCACATCAGGACTGACTCAGCTACACAGGGCAGAGGTGGAGCAGAGAATGGGAGCTGATGAGCATGTTACATGAACAGTTCACTTCTCAGTAAACCAGACTTTTCACACCTTGTCTGTGTATTTAGGTTTCAGTTAAAGCTAATATAGTCGGTAGTCATATAGTCAGTTGGTTTAACATACTTTACACTTCATTTGGTTTAATGAGCCAAAACTCCTCACCTGCAAAGGTTCACATGTATACAAGATCACTGGATTAAAAAAAAAAAAAAAAGATTGCAGATTGCACCTTTTATGTCATCTCATCTACAAACTATACTGTACTTGTGAAAAAATAAGAATGATCCCAACATGCTAACTAATCACAACATATAGTAAATAGAATAAATATAATACACAATATAGTAAATTGATAATTTTGGTTTAATGATCTAATTAACACAAACTTAAAAATGAATTATTACAATAGATTTTGCTTGTGTTTCCATTTGAACATTTTCCGTGGGTTGATAAAGAGGACAGCCTTCTGCAGCAGAATTGTTCTTTTCCTCTGCAAATAGACTGTTCATCCAGTTGCTCTGTTTTCTCACTTGACAACAAACATGGTCTGAAGAGGCTCATGTTGGAATCCCAGCGCCCCACATCTGCTTCTCATCTGCCCCCCCCCACCACCACCACCCCCACCCCACCCCCCGTCCCGCTGCCTTCCTGCCCCGCGCCTGTCACTGAATACTGAATTGATTGCAGGTCCCGCCTCGAGGTGCGCAGGCGAACACTCAACTTTGTGTTTGTGGAAGAGAATAGACTCTGACTTCCCTTCACCTGAACTGCAGTCACAGCACGCCTGCAGCTAACCCTTAGCCTCACGCTAACTCAATGCTAATCAACTTGAAACACATTTATTTTCTTTTAAGAGACAGAAATATTTGAACAAGCCAAGCACAGACTTAAAATTAGAGACTAAAAAAAGATAAACAGAAATGTAATAGTTGTTGCCCCTTGGTTATAACCTCCATGTCGAATCCACCCAGCTCATTTTATTAAATGCTAACAGCAGATGTCTGGAGTCCACAGTGAGCCATAGCCCAGACCAGTGGCTCATTCATGTATTCATTTATTGATGGTGAAAATTGATTCTAAAAATGTATGCAAGTTTGAGAGCATTTGCATAATAAGCAATACATATATGATTTTAAAAAGAGAATAAAATAAAAGAAAAACGAAGAAATATTCCAGATCCAGCAGGCCAGCATCTGTTACATAAAACCTGACATTTTGACAAGTTTGAAGCTGACTTTTAAAACATTAAGCTGCTAAAATATGCTAGCTTTGTTTACTCCAAAAAAGGCAGCACATTTTCACATCCACTGTTGGAATACCATTTATTTATCACAAGAACAAACTGCATTTGATTAAACCAGCATTTTATCCTTTTATTGCAAGTCTCTGTGAGGATTAGCTAGCAACCAATCAACTCGCAGCAGTACATTGCTCCACCTTTTCCAAAGAATTTCAAAGTGATCCCAGAGCTGAAAGTAGCACAGTTTGGCACCCTTTCTGAGAACAATTCAGACCACTTTCGGAAGTGAAAATACCTCCAAAATGTATGGGTCCTGCTTTTGTGGTATGACCCTCCCTTTTTGTGTTTTATGGGACTAGTGAAGTGTGCCCCCTCCTTTCTCACAGGAGATTGGATTCTTCAACTTAGAGTGAAAACTGTAGCTAACTCTCCATACATAAGACACACTTTTAGTTTAGTAGCACACCAACATGAAATGACGCTTCCCCAGTTCGAGTTGTGACTCTTGGGATGAGCAAAAATGCCAGATGTCCACAGGATCTGAGAGGGTTCAGATCTTTTGTAACTTCTTTTAAGTTTATTCTCTCAAAGGGAGCCAGTGTGGAGTGATGTCATACTTCCTGTTTTTGGTCAGGACCTGAGCAGCAGCGCTGAGTAAACTTCTGCAGAGCACTGTGAGCAGAGGTAATCTCACCGTCTGCAGATGAAAACACAGATAATGTGATAGGTCCTCTGTTGACTCTACCCTGTTTCACTGTGGTCATGTTTTTAAAAGGTAAAGGGTCAGTGAGGTTATGTGTGTGTGAAATTTCTCGAGATGAAGACACTTTTTTTAGCAAAGGCAATGCTCTGTGGAAACCAAGGCATTTTATCACTTCATTAAAAATAATAGCTTTGTTTGAATTTGATGGCTGCCAACTAAAGGCTGCCAAAAAAATGATGGCACTATTTTCCAACTAATTACTTTAATTGGTAACATTTCAATAGGATGTCTGCATATAAAAGGAGCATTTTAGAAAGGCAGAGTGTGTACAGTATTATTAGTTTTGGATGCTGGTGATCTTTGGTCCCTGCCCCCAATGGACACAGTTTGCACAAATCCAACTTATTACTCTATCATGCAGACCAGAGGCCATGTGTGAACATGATCCACAAATACCTCTGGGTTTGTTTGTTTTTGTTTGTTTATTTGTTTGTTTTCAAATTTTGATTAATCTGACCATGGGACAGTTTTTCAGTATATTCTTATGTTCTTGATCGTGGAAGTAATTTTTAATGCAGTGTCAGTGGAGGACCTGAAGATTATGAGCATCTAATAAGACTCTACCCTTCAAAAATGCTCCTTTTATACCCAGACATCTCACAAAAATGTTGTCAATTAATAGTATTAGCTGCATAACGCTGCTCTTACTAATAGGTACCACACATTTTTTCATTATTTTGTTGCCCCTGGCTTAACCTTTTTGAGACATGTTGCAGCCATCTGACCTATAATGACTTACAATCACACTCCTCTTATTTTACTGTTGCACTTAACCTTACATAAGGAAGTGTTAGTTTTTGACAAGAGTGATATTGATCAACAGAACGGAAAGTACACCAGAAAATGTCACACTGCTGACTTTGTGGCTTGTATTGACTTGCTTACTGGCCTCAGTACAACATTTGAGCTAAAACTTTGCTTTATATCATAGACGCAAACTCTTGCAACTTGTCAAGCAGCAGACACATGGATTAGAAATTTAACCCCGTACTAATCCAGGAGTCTGTGTCTGTTCATACAAGCACGAACCGTGACAGGACCTGGGAAGTATGTTGTGTTTAAGAGTGGTATGGCCTTTTTGGGGTATGGTATAGACAGTATAGTACAGATGTGCCAGTGCGGTACTGTTTGACATATCTTGTGTTTACACTGGTGTGCGGGCAGAGCAGGTGTACCATCTATATTGTGGTCAGTAGTGTAATTTTGCAGCCACAAGCTTATACACAGATCCATGTTTTTGCGTGTCAGATTGTATAGACAGTGTTTTTCAGAGTTGCATGATACTTTCAGCTGTTCCTTTCAAAGCCCACCACAGTGCCACCATCTAACCACACAAACTAAACCTCATGTTCTCTTCCACTACATCCATGCAGCAGATCTCTGTTGGTCTTTCTGTATGGCTACAGGCAAATCCTTTTTATGTAGTAGGTACGGATCCTTCTTGCAATCATTTAGACATGTTTTGGAATCTCAGCTTTCTCCTTAATCCAATGTTTAGGTCATTGTCTTCTTACTGAGTCAGGCAATGGTAATCAATGGTAATCTCAAAATGAATCTTTTAAAAAACTGCAGACAGACAGTTTTTCAGAATCACACTAAACACTTAGCCTTTCTTCCTTGGTCCATTACTGTTGTATTTCCTGAAGTGCTGAAGTGCAGTATTTGAGAGAGTGAGAGAATGTTTGCCCATTTTGATTTTGAAGATGCAAAAAACACTAACCCAATGGAAATGTGCCCAGAGATAATCATTTACACCTCTTCTTGCTGAGAGTTACTGCATCCAATCTGATTTGCAATCCAGCCAAATGCCCATATGTTTGCACCACTTTATTTATCCCATTCATCTCAATAAGTGAGACGGAGCGAGGAGCAGATGTGATCCAGGTGCTGGTTCTCAGATTGTGGTCAGGTCCTGGGCCGGGGTCAGTGCTAAATCTGAATTAAATGGGACAGTTCCAGAGTAAAAGGCTGATTAGTAACAAAAACACTACACACCGCTGTTCTTAATGGAGCCGATGTGTTTTCCATTTAACTTTATTTATGAGGACATCAGGCCCCAAACTGTGTCTGGCCCCGGAGCCAGTTCATCTGGTTCAAACTGTTGCAGGTAACCGGCTGGAGAACACTGTGAGAAAGGGTCAAGAATTTGAAGTTATGTCATAGTTTCTAGTAGATATATGTAGTGTCATGTTGCAATAAAAATGTAGCAAGAATGGATTTAGACAGATATGAATCTATACATTGATGCAATAATATTAGCATTGGAATATATTTCCATGGACCAACACAATTTTT
This sequence comes from Bostrychus sinensis, assembly GCA_020698575.1. Lineage (NCBI taxonomy): Eukaryota > Metazoa > Chordata > Actinopteri > Gobiiformes > Eleotridae > Bostrychus > Bostrychus sinensis. The sequence continues at coordinate 25,281,038 of CM036252.1, forward strand.
TAGACTTTGCCAGATGATTTTGTGTGTGGCATCATTTTGAATATTAAAGGTAACTTCTGGTATACAGTTAAAAAAAACAGCCCAACACAAAAATACAGATTATTCTGTTATTCTGTTCTATTGTGTATAAATAAAAGTTCTCCATAAAATTATTACCTGAGTAAAGAAAGAATACATTTTTGTAAGAATTAAATTTACAATTATTTATTTTATTTAACCATTTGGGTGATGAAAAAAGTACATTTTCAGAAATGTGCAAAAATAGTTTTTTTCCAAAAAGGTTGAATGGAATGAATATTTTGTGGTGGGAACATTAAAAAGTCTACACCCCCAAACTGTCTTGACAGTTCACCTTCTAGTGGAATCTTGTGTTTGTGAGCAGTAGATTGCATTTCCACACCCGAAACACCTCCTTTCTACAGCCTGTGAGCACCTACAGTATGGTAGCCCTGCAGGGACATGCTGTCTATGAACAAATTCAGTGAATACAAGTCTGATCTTGAGTTCACTTTGATATTAAAAGTTTTAAGCCATCATACAAGTGCTCACAAAGAGACATGAACGTGCTTCTCCTTTGGCAGTGCTCTGTTTGTCCCCAGTGTCTGTCTGTAGGATTGGGAAGAATAGAAACCTGCCCTGGATACTATGGTGTTCCTAATTGTTCTATTTATTAAGATATATTAAAACCATTAATTTAAATACTTTTATTCATTTTTGACCAACATGCCCCTTGCAAAATATAGACACCCAATAAAATAAATCTGTGCATCACTGATTGTGTGTGTGTCTGAAACCATAAAGAGTGGTGAACAGTGACAGTAATGAGTCACCAAAAAGAAGCCACATTTGTCTGTATGTGCCAGTGTCACACCAGTTGAACAGTGATCGCTGCTGCACAGAGATGATCTTTGAACTAGTCGGACGCTTCAGAAGAGCAGCAGGTTCCCATCACAGTTTGAGCTGTAGCTCATATATTAAACACTGAGCTAATTCCTAGTTTTGAAGCTAAAGGAGAAAAAAATAAAGTGTGAATCAGGGCCTCCAGAGAGTTCCCAAACATAACTCCAGCCCACTCACTTTGTACATGAGCATGTTTTTGTACAACACTTATTTTAGCAGTGGCCTCAACTAAACACTGTTATATCAACTGATGAGCTAATTACCATTGGGCATTTTTCAGCAAGGAACTATTTATGTACTTATATTGATGGTTTTATAGCCCATTGCATGCATTTAAATGTTGTAAATTATTGTAATTGTAAATGGTAATACTACACACACACACATGCATTAACTAGCAATAGCCACCAAAATTTGCAAATTGTGCATAAATTTGATGGATTTGGCAAATGGCAACCAACTGAGTACATGTTTTTAAAGTCAGTGCCTGGGTAGAGAACATTAGCAAGTAGAAATTAAAAAGCTTTTTATAGGAGCAAAAAGCACTTTGCAGCTACTTAAGCTAACAGCTACTTGCTTAAGGACAAACCTATTATGTAATATAGTGGAAAAGTGGCTTCAGAAGCATGAAAGATCACTTACAACTTCTCAATATGCTTGAGGTTTATCCATAAAACACCTTAAACCTAAAGCGCTCAGAGACAACAGACCATCATAATCACCTTTTACTGGCCCCTTGTGGCTGAAGTTAGTATTTTTGCGCAAGCTGGGATTTGGAGCTAACCTGCAATCTCAGTTCTAGTTTACTAACCTTTCTATGGGTATCTTCTATTGGGTCCCTATCTTGCAATGGTACAGAAATTCCTACTAGCCGGTATTCCAGATCTTCACCAAAAACTATTTATTTCTTGGCCCATTTTTGATCATTTCATCAAAAGTGAACGTCTTGGATAGTCTTTTACTAATTTGCAACCTCAACAAAAAATATGAATGAGAAAATTTCTAAGTGTTACTTTTGGAAGGGTCTATAGTCACCCACAGATGAAGAACATTAAAAAGCTTAGTTGATCATTGCAATAAGGCATGACAAGTCTTCAAGCTCGTCTCTCTGCCTCTGCGTCCCATCTGTCGTCCAGGTGGCAGCTTAAGACAGCGTCTCCTTGGAGACACACATTAGTTAACACTGGACCGGCACGTTTCCTGCAAAATTGAGTGGGTTAAATCTTCAATTAAAGGATAGTTATGTTTTTTTACTGGGGTTTGGTAAATGGTACAATGGTTGCAGTGGACAGACAGCACACCTTTAGTTAAAGTGAGCTGACAGGAGCCACACCGGGACTGATTGGGAAAAACATAATTTAAGAGTAAAAATATGACATCTGTGGTGGCCATTTTTTCCACAGTAAAAAATACAGGGGCATTATGATATGGAGCTATCAATAGTAATTTTCAGTTTACTAAAAATGCAAGTGGAAGTCAGTAACTTTTGATCGATGGATGTGTAATGGGTAAATCAGTTGTTCTGGGGTGAATGGAGCGTCCAGCATCTCGTCTATGGCTTGAGAACAACATTGCAAGTATAAGCACTGCCAACCTGGTAGCAAAACAACAAGCTAGCAGTGGCTTATTTCTCAATTTTCATCATGGCAGAGTGGCTAAATGGCAGAAAGATACAAGCAAAGTGTTCCGCTTTAATAATCTTGCATTGGTCTTATGTAGGGCTTTTCTGAACAAAGATGCTTTACAGTCATTTACTCCTCAGTCACACTCTGAGGATGCATGTTCTCCCAAATTTACACAAAAGGGAGTTTATTTTAGCATGCTTTTATTATACAAAAACAGGGTGTACCCAGCCTCACTCCAGAGCTGGGACAGGCTTCTGCCCTATAACCTCTCTTGCTGACAATGAATGAAAAATAATTGTAAAAGTCCTCGATTGTTGTAGCTTGGTTGTTTATAGTCATAGTATGGTACTAATAAAACGATTAAAGATGAGAGGTCTTATTTAATAACTTACAATTTGACTTGGCAATGTTTTTTTCCAATGCATCCAACACCACATAAAACCGGCCTAATTCAGAAATACTGAACAGTCCCTTTGGAATAACACAGCATTCACAAATAACAAGCAACAAGCAGAAAGACCTTGAGGATCTATATGGGACACACAATGCTTTTCGTAATCCAACCCATGCCATGTTGTTCTCATTAGACGGCTATGGGAACGAAAGCTGAGGAATTATGACAACACGGACAACATGTAACCAGGCCCTACAGCCGTCTTTATTCTGCTTTCCCTCAAAAATGTCTTCAGCTAAATTTAAAGAAGTTAACGCTAGCACAGACTATCAATAGCATTATTTATTATGAATGAAGTTAAAATAGGAGGGGGACTGGACAGAAGGTCATTTTGTGCTGCCCTGGTCATCGTGTTCTGGTGTGATAAAAATGAATACAGTCCATTAAATTCTATTCAGAGTCCAGAACTTTTCACATTATTGAGTCAGATAAAGGGACCCAGTGTACCGTTCATTCACCATTTGGGAACAATAGGTCCACACCATTCTCAGTACAAATGAGAGATGATTGCAGGAGGAAGACATCCATTCAGAAGGTGACAGCTGGTTATCAGCTATCAGCTCAGCCTGACCCGGGGTGCAAAGACGTGTGATCATCTGCTTTGTTTTAGACAGGGATGACTTTTTTAAAGTATTACCTGCTGATGAAGACATAATACAGAGGAGAGACAGAGCGACAAATCAATTGAACTCCGAACACTGAGCTCTTTTTTCAGTCTTATGAAGTTCATCTATCATCTACCAGACTTGTCACAATTACTTTCATTTATAAGGAACAAGGTGTAGCAAAGTCGAGATGTCAGAACTTTATGCTTTCTACATACTGCGTCCAACTTTTCTGCAGCAACGTCAATCCGAGGTCAACCGTGTCCACTACGTTGCATGGCACCGCCCTAAAAAGTGTACCATACCAGTTTGAGGATGTTTTGGCCAGGGGCATTCAACTCTGTGGTCTGGTTTAGAAAAGATAGAACAAAATGAATACGCCATTAGAACTGCTGTGGGTGAACTGTTTCTAGTTTAGTAATTTAGCAATAAATAACCTGGTGAGGGTTTTAATGGAGATGAGCGTTGCCTGTTTCTTGTTTTGTGCTGCAACCTTTTGTCTGGTACTGTGCTGAAAGTGATGTCAAAGTAAACAAATTATAGCTCTCTTCTTGTCCTGAGTCTCTTTGTGTTTAAGTATGTTTTTTGTGTGGGACAGCTGTGTATTGATTGGACAATATAGTTGATAATCCTCACCCAAGAACAGGAAGTGAGAGATATTAAAGGAAAACGCCATGTTCATAACAATAATCAATCAAGTAATAGACATGTTTCCAGAGCTTATGAGATCATCCAGTCTCCTGACATCCTTTCATACATTCGAATGGTGGTGTTATCCAACACAAAGTAACAGATGAGCTTTTCTTTAATTTTCCATGATCCATCTGTTCTTATGTCACTGATGATTAAGGTAGCATGGGTCTCCAATTTGATTTCTCACCACGGAAACTTGCGCCACTTCATTTACTAAACTTTCACACGAATTAGCTGCAAGCCAAGATTACTAATAGATTTCAGTCATAAAGTGTTCCATTCCCATTTTCATTCGGTGTGATTAATAAGAACAGACTAAAATGTTTTATTCAGTGTCATTCGGAGTTTGAGGATTTCAGTGTGTCCTCCTCAAATTGGAGTCTCCCTGCTATGCCTCCCTGGAGTTCCTGTTGTTTCCACCAGCGTTCATATAAGGTCACTGCTTCCTCCCACTCCGCTCACAGTGTTGCCTTGTTGCTTTGTCCATATGGGATGTCTGCGTGCATAAATAGAGGATGATCTAGTTGACACCGAACAGTCAACAAAATATATTCAGGCATAACAAAAAACATATGGAAGGTTAAAGGGCTTGGGAAGAGAGGAACAAAAATAAAAGAGAGCCTTTATGTGTCACAACAGTAAAGAATCCACTGAAATGAATCATTTGGCCCTTGGCTCTATCTTGCAATAATACAGAATCACTTAAATTTTTGCATGCTAACAGACTATCCAACAAACCAACCAACAAACAAAAGCAAAAAAACATTATCCCCAACTATTTGCATACACACGTTTCATTCTGTTCTGTTTCAGTTTCTACAGGAGCCCTGAGCACTGCTGAAGTAGAAGCATTTATTTATGTATTTATTTATTTATATTAATTATTTCAAATTAATTTTATTTGTCTAATTTGATGCAAACAAACTTACTACCATTGTTAACCAAAAAAAAAAAAAAAATCTGGGTATCAATCATATCATTTCTTTACTCTGTTTAGCCCTCCTGGCCACGTACAGCCATCCATAAACAACAGGTGTATTCACAGCAGTAGCCTGACACATCTCTTGCATTATTCAAGTATGTGTTAGCTCCTGAGACTCCTCATCCAATAATTTCAATCTCTCTAATGTGTGTTAATATAGTGACCCTAACCACATGTAATCAGTAGTTATTGAATGTAATACAATCCATATATTTTGGACTGTTTTTCTGTGTGGCATGAATTGGTTCAAAAACAAAGGCATCAGTCATCTCAGAAGTATGTCCTGTGTGCTCTGTAGGCAGTATGCTGATGTGAAATACAGATGAAAGCTGTGTTGACTCCACCTTTCAAGGGCAGTCAACTACAATGCACTACTCTACACTTGAGTGGTTCTTTGAGTTCACACATTGAAAGCCCATACACTATAAGGTCTTTGAGACTGTACTGCAATACTTGCCATGGTTACATAAAAACAAAAAACATCCTTGTCCATATGGCATCACTACTTACACTCCAAACAAGTTCTATAGAGGAATCAGAGCATGTGCATCGAGTCATTTATTCATATGGACGACCAATAGTATGGATGCCATGAATATGCACATGCGCCTGCTGTGATCTAGTTATCCTCAGAGGTCAGAACTCAACTTAGTTATCTCCACGTTACAACATTCCAGTTGTATGTTAGAAACAATAGTGACAATATAGACAAATACAACCGTGAATCACAGAAAATATATATAATTTTTTTTGTAATGTGGGGCATCTCTATATTGGATTTTCAAACTTGGGGTTTTTGGGGTTCGCCTGAGTTTCTGAGTTGGAAGTCAGAGATTTCAAAATTTTGAAATTCTAAGGATAACTGGAACACTGCCTCAGTATTGACACTACTGGGCAACCGTCACATGCGTACATAAAAGCCATGTTTTGTCGATCTACACATCTAAACCACACTTATTTCACCAAACTTATGGTTAGTGTTGTGCATTTTTTTAGCCTCTGTGTTCTAGTATAATAGTTGTAGGCGTTCTCACATTTGATTTTTTCTTACATTGTTAGCTTCAGTAGTATGTAGCACTTCTGTTTGTGTCTGTCCCTAGGTTTACTAGACCTGCAGATTTCCTGTTGACCACTTTAGTTACTGGCTTTAGCAGAGTCAGACTCTCCCTCCGGTCTTGGTCCGGTCCTGCTGTGGCCCTATCATCCCTTGTCTTGTCTGCTGTATCCAGAGTCTCAAAGAATCATCACTTTTAAAAGCTTTAAACGAAATGTCCAATTTATGACCTGAAACTTAAGGTTATTAGAGGACAAACGCACAGAAAAAAATGTGTTCTCTTGACAAAGGACAGTATACAAGAACATTAGTCCAGACCTATATGACCTACCAAGCTGAGCAACGTGTGAGCACAGGAGTTCCACAGGGGACAGTCTTTGCCCCATTCCAGTTTACCCAATACACTGCAGACTTTAACATGAGTCAAGGTAAAAGTGTACTTAAGAGGCTGTGCCATACCAAATGACCTGGGCCATCCTCTGCATACTGTTAAAAAACAACAATATATGAGATTTGTCTAATGCACCTAGCCCCCAAAAGTTAAACTCTACACAGAATTTGCACTTTGTGATAAAGACATTTTTTAATAGACCTTAATAAATCATGCATTAAGAAACTGAAATTCGCACTAGGCTCATAAGAAGACTAAAGAAATGAGAAATAGCCTTGACTGTTTGCCTCCCAGCTCTTAAACTTTACTTATAAAATTCACCATTTCAATCCAAAAAAAGATTTGTGAGCTACCCTTGAAGACATTTCTTGTTTTTTCATGCGGCACGGAGCAGGAATGAGGAGGTTGTTGCTTGGCAAACGGAGGGTGTGAAAAAGTCAAGGGCCAACAAAAAGATAGATACAGTTACCGTGGATTTGGATCAGAACATGTCGATCACAGCAGAGGCTAGAAAAGACCGAGAGACCTACACTAACATTTTAAAGTGTGGAGAAGATTCACTGTCTGATTGTTTAAACATCTCGTCGTCTTTCTGTCAGTTATCTTTGGCACCTCCCTGCTCCTGTCTGTGGAACTCATTTGGGAAGGTAGATCCAGGAAAGGAAACGTCTGCTGTCTAATAGATATAATGTGAGTTGCTTGGATTAGGTTTAATGAGACCATAATACAGTTAATTTACTACTGAGGAGAAAGTGTAACATAAATAATAGATAAATCTTAGGTACATAGTGCCAATCCTGCCACCCACAAACAACAGAATTTTCAGATGGACTGTATTTAGTATTTTATAAACCTAATTACAAAAAAGTTGTTGACACAAAGTAAAATGTAAATAAAAACAGCATGCAATAATTCACAAATTTCATAGGACCATATTTTCTTCATATTTTCTTCACAATAGAACATATCAGATGCTAAAACTGAAACATTTTGATCAGGTAATTTGTACTAAAGTGTTGCCAGTGTATCCAGTTAGTTCAGTAATAGTTAGCAAACTTCCCATCCAGCTGTTTTTATTAGTACAACTTACTTTTCCTTACCCTTGTTGCACCTGTCATGCCGCCTTGTGGATGCCTGATCCCGTCAGACCTCGGAAGCTAAGCAGGGTAGGGCCTGGTCAGTACCTGGATGGGAGACCGCTGGGGAACACCAGGAAGCCTGTGTGAATGTGAGTGAGTGAGTGGTTGATGGTGGTCGGAGGGTCCCTTGGCGCAGATGTGTGCAGCCACGCTTCTGTCAGTCTACCCCAGGGGAAACTGTGGCTACAAAATGTAGCTTACCACCACCGAGTATGGAGTGAATGAAATACCCCTTCCCTACTGTGTGTAAAGCGCTTTGGGTGACTTGTGTCATAGTTAAAGTGCTATATAAATACCGTTCCATTCCCTTCCCTGTCCCAACTTTTTTCGAGGTGTGGTGCTGCCTTAAAATTCAAAATGAGCTATTTTTCAGGAAATGGTAAAATACTGCATCTTAAAAAAGCAGAGGATGCATATCAAAAATCATTGTGCAATAATTTAATGAAGGCTCTCTATCTGAAATATCATCTTCAAACTGAATGTGCAATGTTGTGTTTGGATTTTGGTTTCAACAGCGGAGATGTTGTGTATGTTCTTTTTCATGACATGGCACTCTGTTTTTTATTCATTTGGTGCTAAAATACTGTACATACATCTTCTCCAGCAGCCATTATTTCCTCTACTAATAGGGGAGCAGCCTATTCAAATCATTATTAATAAGGCCTATATGGTGTCTAATGTTTTTTTCATTGACAATTCCTATTTCTACATGCATTTGGGTGAATAATGGTTCTCCTCAAATATAAGACAAATCCTATGCTTTCCATTTAACAATCCTATTTCATACTTTTTTCAGGTTTTCTGAAATAATTTTGGACACATTTGCATTAGTATTTCTTATATTATAACTTAAAATAATGTATATCTATGGTAAACATACATAAGAATCCGACACTGGAGGAAATCGAGGACATAAAATCCTCTCTCAATTTCCTCATGGGGGAGATGAAAACCGTCAGAGAGCAGCAGACACAGCTTCTGACACTGCTGGATTTGGTGCATAAACTGCACCTCCAGAGTGAAGAGAAGGACCGCCGCATCAAAGATCTGGAGAGGCGAGTGGATGAGCTGGAGCAGTATACCCACATAAATGATGTGATCATCACCTGGGATTAAAATCAGGCCTCACTCGTATGCACGCGCGGTGGTCGTGGAGGCGGCCAGCGGCGGGTAACCCAGCGAGGAGGAGACCCGCTCGGTGGAGCAGCAGGTTGCAAACTATCTTCACAGCAAGGGGATCAACTTGGAGCTCAAACAGATTGAGGCTTGTCGCCCACTGCCCTGAAAAAACAGAGAAAGTCCAGCAGTCATTATGAGGTTCACTAACCGAAAAAATAAATTTGCTTTATTGAAAGAAGGATGAAAACTGAGAGGTACAAATGTCTTCATAAATAAACACTTAACAAAACGGAATGCGGATATTGCAAAAAAGGCCAGGCATCTGAAAAAACTCCAAAAAATCCAACACACTTGGGTAACAAATTGCAAAGTCTTTATCAAACTTAATGGGACACCAGAGGAAGCAAAAGTATTAGTGGTGAGAAGGAAAGAAGAACTAGATAGATACGACTGAAATCGACTTGATCATAATATGATTCTTCACAAACAACAGTGAATTGGACATTTTACATAGAGTGCTACAATGCAAACAAATGGAACTGGAGACATTTAAGTACATGAAATCCAACACACTAGGTTTGTCAGAAATTGATCCAGACAATAATTTTCTTGCATCTTTTGATAGTGACTGTAATTATATTACTCAGGATCAATTCAACAGTAACATAACTTTTGAAGGAGGGTTGTCAATTATTCACTTTAACAGTAGGAGCATGTATTCAAATTTCAATTCAATCAAAGAATATCTTCATCAATTTATTCACCCTTTCAGTGTCATTGCAATTACAGAGACATGGATTAAACAAGATAGAGATATTCAATTTTACCTAGAAGACTATGAATTAAGATATATGAACAGAGTAAACAAAACAGGAGGTGGTGTTGCACTATTTTTTCACAAATCATTAAAATTTACGGTTTTACCCAATATGTCGTTAGTTGTAGAAGATATAATGGAGTGTTTAACTATTGAAATTAACAATGAAATGGAAAAAAAACATAATCGTAAGTTGTGTGTATCGATCACCTAGTTCACAGATTGAAGTGTTTACTGAATTGATGGAAAAAAATATTTTCAAATGTAAACCAAAAACTATTATTTATCTGTGGTGACCTAAATATTGATCTACTCAACTCAACTCAACTTAAAGTAATTGATGATTTTTCTGATACAATGTATAGCATGTCTTTATATCCAACAATAACAAAAAGTAGAATAACAACACACAGTGCAACCTTGATTGATAATATAGTCACTAATATTATGGACATTTCTACAAGTGGCTTGTTATTATGTGACATTACTGATCACCTACCCATTTTTTCTCTCTATAACTGTCAAATTAAGAAAAATAAAGAAGGCAAAAATGTCTGTTTTAAAAGAAAACGCACAGAAGAAACTATCAGTGCTTTTGATAAAAGTTTAAAGGATCATGATTGGAGTTGAGTTTTAATGAACACAAACATGGACAAAGCATATGATGACTTTTTACACATTTTTGTCTCTCTTTATAATAAGTACTGTTCATTCATAAAACATAAAAATAGTAAAAGATCAACAACAAAACCATGGTTGACCAAAGGAATTTTAAATGCGTGCAAAAAAAAACCTAAATCTTTATAGATTGTTTATCAAACAAAAAAACTGAAGAAGCTGAACAAAGATATAAGTTATACAAAAACACATTAACAGATATAATAAGAACTAGTAAAAAGTTATATTATAATAGAATACTATATGAAAACAGAAAGGACATGAAAAGAACCTGGGATGCAATTAAAAGTCTAATAAAACCTGAGTCCAAAAATTGTATATATCCCTCTTTTTTTTGAAAATCTAAAAGGGAATAGTTATGACATGAATAATATTGTAAATGGTTTCAATAAATTTTTTGTGAATACTGGTCCACAGTTGTCAGCTGAAATTCCAGATCAAGATAAAATTGAATGTAACAATCTCCTAACACCTCACAATCCTCACTCAATGTTTCTCTTGGCAACTAATGAACAAGAAGTCAAACAGGTTGTCTTCAAATTTAAAAACACATTTTCTACAGACTGTCATGACATCGATATGGCACTAGTTAAAAAAGTAATCGGTAACATTGTTAAACCTTTAACCCACATTTGTCCTTTCAATCCGGCCGCTTTCCAAATAAAATGAAAATTGCAAAAGTGATACTGATTTATAAAAATGGAAATAAACATAGCTTCACAGATTACAGGCCCATATCATTACTGCCTCAATTCTCAAAAATTCTAGAAAAAATATTTTTATTAAGATTGGAAAAATTTGTTGAGAAACATATATACAAATATATATATAAATACTAATATTTAATGAAAGCCAATATGGCTTTAGAGCTAAGAGAACCACATCTATGGCAATACTAGAAGCAGTAGAAGAAATCACAAATACTTTAGACCACAAAAAATATGCAGTTGGCATCTTCATCGATCTCAAAAAAGCATTTGACACAATTAATCATTCAATCTTACTTAATAAACTAGAAAAATATGGTATTAGAGGAGTAGCTGGAAATTGGATTGGAAATTACTTAACAAAAAGAGCTCAATACGTCAAAATGGGAGACTATGCATCTGAATATCTTGGCATTGCCTGTGGTGTCCCCCAGGGGTCAGTATTGGGCCCAATGCTGTTCAATTTGTATATAAACGACTTATTCTGTGTTTTTCCATCATTAAAATGAATCCTTTTTGCTTTTTGACGACACCAACATTTTCTACAGCAGTTTGGATGTTAATGATCTCATCAATACTGTCAATAATGAACTACAAAAAAATTTAAAAATGGATTCAAACAAATTGTCATTAAATGTTAGCAAAACAATAGCAATGATTTTTGGAAATTGCAAAATAATTTTAAAATCACAAATTATTATTGATGATGTACAAATTGAAAATGTAACTGAAAACAAATTCTTAGGCGTGATCATGGACAGCAAATTATCATGGAAAGCTCACATCAGTCATACAAAAAAGAAAATAGCCAAGAGCCTCTCGATTATAAATAAAGGTAAGTACTACCTGGATCTGAATGCACTACGTACATTATACTGCTCACTGATTCTCTCTTATTACACCTATTGTGTTGAAGTTTGGGGGAATAATTACCGTAGTACAACAAATGCTCTTTTCATATTGCAAAAGCATGCTGTACGGATCCTCAAGCAATATAGGGGTGGGATTAAATAAGTTTTCTTCCTCTCACTCCTATTTGAGCCTTAAAAGAAACAGTTTTCAATGTAATTACGATTCTGTATGTACTGTATATTTGTCTTCAGTTGTTCAAAACAAATAAAGACTAACATCTTTAGCAACATGATGCTAACAGATAGACAAATGACTGCTTCATAGTGACGACAATTGAAGTACTTCCTGGGTTCACGTGTCTACATAGAGCGGTGAGACTGAGCATTTCTAGATCGTTATAAGAGGACAGGCTCAGCAAAAAGTATTACTGAATGAAACAAAATACTACTCCAGGTATGTTTTTATGTGGAAATAACCTTATAGTGAAGTGAATTTAGCATAATAAGATACCTTTAAATGAGTAGACATCCAGCAGACGTGTTCTTGTTGCAGTTGTTGCAGTCATCTATATTTATCCAGAGCCTGTTGTTCACTGGAGCTGTTTCACGTCTATCACGTCTCAGTTATACAGACAGTGATGGACATGCAGCGAGGGGCTCCTTCTGGGACTCTGAGGTGTTCACTGACAGGAGAGAAAACTCAAACAATAAAAACACTTTTCTCCAGAGCACGTGGGACTCCTGACTTTCTCCTGACATGTGACTTTACACAAACAGCAAAATTTGTGAGGATGTCTGAAGGATTTGCGTTCAAACACTGGGATGACCTTCCTGATGCAACCCTCCCCATTTATCCAGGTCTTGGACTGGCTCAAGCTGTACATTTGTATTTGTCAAAGTCAGTGATGTAGTGATATTATTGCCAGATTCTGTCTATACCGCCACAACTTAGTCAGGCAGTCATGTCTTCAGTGAAAACCTCCAGTAGCTGTTAAACTTCACAGCACTGCTTAAACCCAATTCTTTCCAGTTGGATTTAGCTGCATATTAGTAACGTCAAATGAAATTCAGTGAGTCATTATCAAGATCCTGCTGCTACTGTAGAATGCATTCTGCTTATTAGCTCAAGCTTCAAATGAAAAAACACACACGGAGGCAGAGCATGACCAGAATAAACAGTATTAATCATTGTCAGGAAGCACAGGCACAGACAATACAGAGAGAAACAATGGACAATTATATCCAAGTCAGTGACACTGCAAGGTCTTGAGTCGCAAATAACCGAAAAATAGGATTCTGTTACACAAATACAGTTATGATTTGACTGGTTATATAACAATAGAGTTAACTAAATTAATTGCAACTTATATTTTTCCTTGAGTCAGAGGAGAGCCAGATTGTGTGACAAAACTGTAATGAACGCTTGGCCCAAACTAACAGTGTTTATGAGGCGTGAGATCGAATTATACAATCTACTGAGGAGGAGTCAATTAGATTCTGCCATAAAGAGACTGATACAGACCCTGTAATTAATGTGGTGAAACTTTGCAGGACAATATAGGGATTTTTGGGCTGGCAGTCACACAGTCTGGCTGGATGGAGTCTGCATATCCTCTGTGTGTTACCATGGGTTCTCTCCAGCTTTCTCCACCGTCCAAAGACATGCATGTGTTATGTGACTCTATATTGTCCCTACTGAATGAATGTGAGAGTGAATGGTTGTCTGTGTACATCTCTGTGTGAGCCCTGTAACAAACTGGTCACTGTCCAGCGTCCACCTAAGGCCCATAATAAGATCCAGTACCTTTCACCCATAATGGTGCATTTATATCAGACAGGAATGAGGCATCAATGTAAAGGATGCAAACAGAAATAACTACACAAATACAATAACTAGTGCTCACTATGCAGAAAATTTGCAGTGTTGAACTCAGGCTGCTCTGGTTTATATGGTATACACTCTACCAGGTAGACAATTTCTGATGATTTAAGTAAAACATAAAAGTATAGGTGAAGTAAATTGGTAAACTGACACAAATCAGAGTAAAAATAGTCACTCATAACACATGCAGTGACTATAGAGCATATTAGAAGAATATAGAGCATATTAGAAGAAAAAAACAATACTTTTTTATTACATTGATTTTACAAAACTCACTTTTTACATCAATAATCCAGGATGAGATGATACAGACCACCCACTGATATGATTTTCTTCCTATGCTTTCTTTTGACAGAGATAATTACTCTGTCCTAGTTACCTTGGGAATACAATATCATGTAATTTTGCATTTGTTATAATGAGAAAATAAAGGAAATTAAAGTTAAGAATTATTGGCCATTTAGGGCTTTTGTATTGCATCATTTTGTGGTTCCCAGTAAAAACTTGATAGGGTTTTCATAATTATATCTTACAGTAGTATAATTAGAAAAATCTCAAATTTGCAGCTTTAATTCATTTGGCACATGTGGTTTATTTACTGCTTTCAATAAAAAATAAAAATCGGTCTGGGGCCAAATTGTGACTCAACATAATAACCCTTGAAAACCCCTAATATACATCAGCTGTTCTGACATCATCAATAAGATGCTCTTGACATGACTGTGAGGAAAGCAGGCCAGAGACGGTGAAGACAGACCTCCCCAAAACCTCCCAATACAACCCACCCACCCCCCCTCGGTGTGTCCCAACCTGGGGCTGATCAGCACATTCCATGACTCACTCACACCACTCCTCTTCAGCCCCTGTTATTTTCATCAAAATCCTTTTGACTAAAAAATACATGCATTTGAGGATCATGGTCATTTTTGAAATTACATTCTTACTCACCTCTTCATTAACCCACGGCTTTTTGAAAAGTTTGAAGGGTTTTCAAAGAGTTATCGAAGATCGTTAACCATAAAGTGGAATTCTGAGGCTAACATAGTAGTAACAGGCAAAAAATAATGTTACTTAGTTTGAAAATAGTTTTAAAGTTTACTCAATGGAAGATGCTGTCAAAACCCAATTTGCAGGTACATGATAACTTAGTACCTTCACATACTACAGTCTTCTATATTGGGTATGGCAACACCACTGGGACATTTTAGTTTCTATTCTAACTGATCTATAGCAATACAAGACAATATGGTAACAGTAGCCGCAAACATGACAACATAGTGACCTACCTGCTTTTATGTTAACGAAAAAGTTAAACTGAACATATTCTCTACAGCAATAATACATAATAGTACAAAACCAACCAATCAGTAATCATTATGTAGACAAATTGATGTGGATTATTCAATAATTTTTTGGGAAAAAATTACAAACAGAATGTAATTAGGTTATATGGTGGTTAACTGGTATGTGTATTTTTGCAGACCTGGAGTAGTATTTTGTTTTATTCGGGCATGTTTGAGTGATCCTGTATGCTGAGCCCATCTCGCGCTCAAGAGCGGAAACCACTCGGTCTCACCGCTTTATACCAGGAAGTGCTGTTTCTCAACCCATACATCAGTGAAAGTTACCTGTCGGCCCGTGGGCCACATCCAGCCCACAACAGCTTTCCATATGGCCCCCAGAGTATTACTTAAGCACAAATATCAGGCATCAAGCTTTTTTTTTTTTTTTTTTTTTTCTGAAAAGAAGTGTGGTGTAGCCTGCCTTCAGTCATAAATAATAAACTCACTCTCCTTTTACATTTAGAAATACTTTTACATGCCCATGTTATCTACAGTCCTTTCTCACTAATGTCTTTGTTTGGACTTTTCCCACGCAATAACACACAGTTGTGGTGTTTCTCTGAACCCGTCAACGGAAAAGCCTTGCTCATAGCAAATAGACACAAATGACAAAAAAAAAGGCACCAGTTATCAGAAATGGGGCTTATGTGAAAGCAGAAAAATGTAAATATAAAATTTTACTACTTAGAGTGTAATATTATTTTGTTTTATTTTATGATAGCGTCTGGCCCCTTACAGCGTCTGCTGAGAAAAAAATGGGCCCTTGGACAAATGTAGTTGATGACCCCTACCATGCAATGTCACCGGACTCGTTACAATCATTTCAGTGTTGTCACCACAAAGCAGTCAGCTCATTTATCTCTTTGTTAGAATCATGTTGCTTATAGCCATGCTAAAGAGCCATTTTATGCTATTCTATTCCACATTTTTGCCAGCAGGGGGTGACAGGCAATTAATCTTAATGTTCTTTTTAAATTTTAAATAATAGCTCCCCAAAAGAAGACGTTTTCCATAAATATATATTATTTTAAGTTATAAAACGTGAAATACTAATGCAAAGTTGCCCATAACTATTTCAAAAGCCTAAAAAAGCATAGTATAGGACATTTAAAAGTTCTGGCTTTAGACAAACTTCTACTGATCACATTGCTGCTACAAAGCTTTACATTTATTGCATTCATTTGCACAAATGCCCTGCTTGTAATGTTATTTTGTTTTTCAAGTGGAGCATAATCATTCGTTATTTTGAAATAAGTTTAAATACTAAGGCATATGGTCTTTGAGGCTAAGTCACAATAGATTTCACAGTATGGGACCAAAAATTCACAATTCAATTCAAATCAGACTCTTGTCAAAGATTTAATTCACGAGTACTGACAAACAGACAACTGTAACAATGACTCCACAGTCTACTTTTCCTTTTAATGGTCTTTGGATTAAATAAACACATCATTCACTGCACTTTGTTCTATTTGCATTCAGAAAGGTCATGCATCACATTGTTGTTGAAGTATTTTGTAAGTGCTTATGTCTTTGTTCTGTGCTAATAGACAAGGCCACCCAATGGGGATACTTAAAGAAAAAAAGCTGTAGACACTTTCTTTTACAGTATTGATATATGTGGATGGCATATGAATTAAAGTTGATATAGACTGACACAGATGGATATGAGTCAGCCTGGCCATAAAACATGTGCGGTTTGGTCTGACAAGAAACTGCTGGGGTGTGCTTATAAATTAGCTGGGAGGGCTGACTGATGAACAAGGTCAGTGTTGACTGTGAGCACATACAGCTCTGTGCGAACATCTGCACTGCCTTTAACAGTCAAAGACATAAGAAGTGCCATAAAAACAGGAACGAGTGGAGACAAATATTATCATGTACAGATGGACATTCCATGGGGCAAATTTATGTGGGCCAATAAAATAAAAGGCACATCATTCAAATCCTTAAGTTGTTACTTATAAAATGGCTCATATAAAACAAACATAAATATCAAAGAACAGCTATATACAGAGAAGGCCAACATTTTTGGTCTCATTCAACACAGTATTTTCAATTTTAAAACTTCCACACCATAATACAACTCTGTCTTTCAGTCTTTGCTGGTGTTAAACATATAATTCAATCCCTTTTGTCAGTAACAGTTATCTACAGTGTTACTCTCAACGAGCAAGATAAATTTGCACAGAACTGTTCTGAAGGCACCCGAAAATACACACTTTGGTTTTTGCTGTAACGCACTTAACACAAGTGAAGGAAGATTTTGCAATAACCAGTGCAATCATAATGACATAATGAGCTATGGGGATCAGTGTAAAGAGTTTCACAGCAGTCTTCCACATAGCCAACCAGAGATCAGTGGTTTTCAGAGTCCCATTTCTGTCAGGTAATATTCAACAAGAGCATTAGGTTGTCCCATAGCAGGCTCATGATCTACTCCTGCTTACCTCTCTGAAGAGTTTGTTTATGTCAGTGCCACTCTCACTTAAACATCCATCTTGACCCCAAATGGAGGGTTATGAGCCCCTTGTTTATCATGAGCCCCCGAGATCCAGTGATAGCAGTCTGTGGTGTTCTTATTCTGAGACTGCACAGTGCAGCGGGTGCAGTAGACAATGCCCAGCACCACCATTACCATGACAAAGATGCAAATTGGCACCAGGAGGCCAACCAGAAGCCAAGTGCTGCCCTGACTCTCCTCCCTGTCATTTTGAACCGAATCCAAGTCGACACCAGCACCTGAGGAATCCTGGGAGGGGCTAAATTCTGTGGGAAAAGCTGGTTCATAGGAACGTGTGATATCCCTGTAGTTCTTTTCAATTTCCTCTTTGCCCCCCAAGGAATGAGAGGTGAAGGGGTCTGGCTCCACCTCTCTAGGGTCAGTCGGTGCTTCATCAATATGGTCGGGAGCAACGTCATGGGCTATGAATGGGTCCACATTTACTGGTATGTAGCTGGGGGGGGTCATGGGATACCACCAATTCCCTGCCCCTTCAGAGACTGTGGAAGTGGGCAGCGTAGGAGGAGGGGCTGTGGTGGTCTCCTCCTCAGCTTCATACCAGTCGGATGTGGTGCTGGAGTCAGGACTGGAGGGGAACATTGTGGGAATAGCTGTTGTCACAATTTCAGACTGGACATGCTCCCCCCACTGTAACCGGTCTTTGTCCAAATGATCAGTGCCTTCCTCAAATTCAGTAGCAGGCTCTGTTGGGAAATATAGGGCTTGATTAAAGTGTTCTTTCTCTTGAGGGGAATTGGCGACCCAAATTCCATCTGAATCCACAACTGACTGGTCAACCTCAGCAGGCCAGTCAGTGTGAGCCTGCTGTAGAGTCCAGTCATAGTCATCAGTGTCCCATGTTGGAGGAGGTTGGTGGGTGACCCAGGGAAAAGAAGGGGTGACAGCGTATTGGCTGTCCCATTCCCCAATCTTTTTACAGGAATACAAATCCGGCATGAGGCTATAGCCTACCTCACAGAAGCACTCAAATCCACCTCCATAATTCACACACATCTGCTCGCACATCCCGGGGATCTGGCACTCGTCAATGTCGTGGCATCGGCTGGGGTCCTCAGGCAACTGGGAGAAGCCCAGATGGCAGTGGCAAATATGAGAGCCTAGAGTGTTTTCACAAGCGTGTTCACATGGGTCATTATTACACTCATCCACGTCCTCACACTCGCTTTCCTCTCCAGGTTGGTAGCCATCCCGACACGTGCACTCAAATGTCCCGGGGGCGTTGACACAGACCTGCTCACAGGGGCTCTGCAGGCACTCGTCTACGTCAACACAACCATGTTCATCCGGTGCCAGCATGTACCCCTCAGGACACGCACAGCGGAACCCATCAGAGAGTGGTAGGCACTCAAACTCGCATGGTGCCAAATGACAGGTATCCAGCAGCTCACAGCTCTGGCCGTCCTGTCCCAGCTGATAGCCGTCAGTGCACTCACAAAAAATCTGCTCCCCCATCTCCTTACAGAAGTGTTCGCAACCACCATTGGCATCATCACACCCACTGTACTGTAGCGGGACATCAACACAAATGGGTGAGTTTTTGGACCAGCCTGCTAAACCACTATCTTGTAGCATACACAGGACAGTCTCCTCCTTCCCGGGACAAGGTACTGTAGCCACAGAACCAAAGGGAACATGTGTTAGGAGAGTGCTTAGGAGGTTAAAGGGTGTGTTGTAAAGGACACGGCCTGCCCCTTCACTTGGCAAGGCAGGACACATTTGCTGGTAGCCATAGTAGCAAAGATAAGCCTCAACGGGAACTGAACAAGAGCCATCCAGCCACTTGAAGTTGTCATGAGGCTCCGTGTTGCTGTATCCCATAGCCACACAGCGGGGCACAAAACACATCCTGGGAGAATCTTCCTTGAGCCAGTTGGTGTAGTCTGTATCCTGGTCACCTGTCGTCCAAGAGAATCCCCGAAGTGGACGAGTGTTGGTGCATTGCCTTGGCTGGCGCTGAAGGCCAATCCACACCTGTACCTTGGTCCGTGAGTAGCGCAGGTCCACAGTTGAAAACAAAGTGGCAATAGCCTGGGCTTCATCCCTGTGCTTAATTGTGGCAAGGTTGCCCCCTTTTTCTTTGCAAGCCCTCCACGATTCTAAAAAAGTTTTGCGCTGAAAGTAAACCACATAGCAGCCGTCCGCATTGCACAGAGCATCGCTTTCATTGAGATCCTGGCAGAAGACTGAAGAGAGTCCAAAGAGAAAAGTCCACAGGGTTGTTATTAAAAGAATAGCAGCGCTGCTCACCAGGGGGCCCATTCTCTTCTAAAGAAAGATGATAATCTCTCTGGTCCTTGTGCACTTTTCCCTGCCTGATACTGAGGCCTCTTATCTTGGCCCGCTTATGTCCCTATCTAAACTTTTCCCCCTTCATTGGATCACTTATTGTAGCTGTCCTTGCTCCTGACTCGAGCCCTTCAAAACAGATCTGTGCAGAAGTTGACTGCATGCAGATTGTCCCAGGGTGAGGAGGGAGGGGAGAGAGGAGAAAGAGGAGGGGGTTTGCCAAAAAGAGGGTGGGCAAACGGAGAGAGAGAGAGAAGGATGGAAGCGAGGAAAAGTAGTGTATGTTTTTGGAAGAGGTGGGGGTGGGGTTGGGGGTTGGGGGGGTGCACAGCGTGGATGTAGTATGTGTCAGAATGGGGGGGAGGTGCAGCAAACTGTGCATTTCTTTCTTTTGCAGAGCACGTCATATGGTTTTCATAATCCCAATTCCAGGGACATATTTGGGACACTGCCATTTACCATCACACACACAAAACAGCATTGTGGAGTGGAGGCTGAAAAACTTTCTTATCAGCAGTGAAATTCAGAAATCTACTCCAAAGCCAGTGATAATAAATAATGATGGCCTGATAAAGGTTTTTCTCAAATGTGTACAAGATACTGAGTACAGATATGAGTACCCAACATTCATGACTCATAAGCCATATTTATGTTTTTTTGTGATATGAGTTGCTATAGGCTAATCCTCCAGCTACGTCCTCCTGACCAGGATCCAGGCTCAATATCTGGAGATGGGTCCTGTGCTGCACTGTGATTTTCCACTGCACTTGACTGATTGTCATATTGGAATTGAAGGATTGGCCAAATACCAAGATTCCAATTGCGTAAACCAGGAGCAATTACTACCTGACTGTCCTAATTATGATGCCACTTTTAAAAATTGCAAAATTACTACAAACCAATAATAATATCTCAACAGCAAGTATGGGAGAGGTGGAAAGTAACTTTTTTGAAGGAAAATGTTCTAAAATCACATTCAAAATCAATACATTTTTAAAACATACATTTACTGTGCTTCAGTAAACTTTCTACAGCTAGTACATTTTGAGCCATTAAATAGTAAAAGTATTTTTTAGTAGTAGTGGCAACTAATAATAATAATAACAACACTAATAACAATAATAATTGTTAGATTTGATTTGTTATATTGCACTTTACAAGCTTCTCATGTTTCTCAAAGTGCTTTACATTAGTCCATTATTCTTCACTCCTGTCCTGAGCTATTTCAGGAGCCACAGTTCCCGTGGGGCAGGCTGACAGAGATGTGACTTCCATTCTGCACCCATGGCCTCTTCGAACACCACAAATCACAGGATAACACTAACATCTGTTGTGTCATTGGGCAAGACACTTGCCACCCACCTTGCCCATGTGTGGATGTGTCAGTGTGACTGTGTTTGGGGAGCTGTAGGCGCAGATTGGCAGCCACACTTCTGTCAGTCTGCCCCAAGGCAGCTCTGGCTACAAAAGTGGCTCACCACCATTGGGGATGACTGAGGAGTGAAGGAATAATGGACTCAGCACTATATGCAGTAAATCCAATCCATTATTACATTATGGTTAATATTTTTATTATTTTAAAGCTGCTACTACTGATTGACTTGCATGTGCACACTCATTGATAAATATATACTGCATCAAAGCTCCATTCTTAACCCATGCAAAGTTGAAAAAAAAAAAACCTTCCCGGACTAATCTCTAACCCAGCCTGAAAACTGAGAGCCCTGCACAAAGGACTTTGTAACCATAAAAAACAATAACATGCTCCTCATTGCTAATAACACTCCAAATAAGATGGGAACTAGGCGAGAGTTGTGGAGGTCACTGCTGGAGAGGAAGAGGGGCCTCTGGGTTTGCAATGAAAACAAAGCCGGTCCCGTGAAATAGAGATATGTTTCTGAAAGGGTCCTGGAGTCTGGGGGCAGTAGTGGGACTTGTGTGTGTTTGTAATAAATCCAGCAGACTGTTTTTGGAGACCCCATGCTGCGTCAGAGCACCTCCGTGTTTAAGCTCACGACCTTCGGAGCACCTGGAACTATGGCACATGTCTGAGAGTGCACGCGATGTACAAGTCTGAAGAAATATGCTATACACAGTTTGTTCTGGAAACATCTGGTCAGAGCCACGTCCAACAGATATTAGGATGAAAGGTGATCACAATGGTAAACCTTTTACACTTCACAAACCCCTTATTTGTCATTGTCTAAAACTTCACTATTCCTGTCTACATATTTCTTCTAAAATGTCTGTTTTTAGTGTAGATAAGAGGCCAACATTCAAAAGTTAATTGCTGACATGTTTTTCTTGTTCAAATCAAAAGCCCTGCACCCTGAGGTGAAATTCTGAATACTTTTGACAGTTCTACTCATTAACTCAGATGTCAGTTGCTCTGTTAGTGCATGTAGACATTAGGCATTGTTGTTGTACTGTATATAGCATCCATTTTATAGACTATTTTGCAGCACCATATCACCAGGGTTTTGGTGTTCATTTGGCCATGAATATCCTATAGTATTATATTTATATTTTAAATCTTCATTTCATATCAAAACTAATAAACTTTGAGTTAACAGACTATAGTAAAAAAAAAGTCCATTAAACAGTACTTGCATGCAACTACATGCCACCAATATTTTGAACTAATCCCTAATTCTGTTTCTTGGAAAGTCACATTATAATTGAGCTTCTGATTCTATGAACTAGCAAAAGCAAAGGTTGCTTAAAATGCTAAGTGAGAACTGTTTTATTCCTTTCTTTTTCACCACAGTCCTGTTCTCGACACAGCCGCGTTACCTTGGCACCCAATGTGTGTCGGCTTTTACAACAGCCCCAGCTCACAGTTTGACACTGGCTTTATCTTGACATTCTTATTTTAAATACCCATTGCTTTTCAGAAACACTCTTTGGGTGTGCAGAGTATGTTTAAAGCACTTTTTACAGTTGTGCTTTTTGGCTCAGCCTTTGATGGCTTCTTATCCACTTATCCGCCTTTTTAGATTACGATGAGTGATTTTGTGAACTTCCCTGCTGTGGGATGATGAATAAAGTCTAGTATCATATACTTTGCTTATGTGCACACAGATATCCCATTAATTTTTGCCTTAGCTCAGTCTGGCCTCAAATCGACAGTGACAGAGTCAATTGTACCCTACTGTGCCATCACTTAAAGCAGGCCCCTCTCTTGTTTTATGGTAACCTGACGTTTTGAGGTTAACTGCGGTTTAATGGTCATGACCGGACTTTAGCCACTGCTTGCTAAACACTATTTACCAAGTCCTTGCACGCTTGTCTCCCAGAATCCATCACTGTTGTTGCAGACAGCATAAATACCATATGTGGGTTGCTCTCACCAGATAACTCCTTCTGCAGCGGACAATGAGAGGGCACAGGGCCACAGCCGTCTGGCTGCTTAATGAGGTTATCACAAAACACAATGATTTCATTCACACTGACTTCTTAAAAGTATGTCTCTGCATATGCTCATTAGTTAACAATTGTGGCCAAGTTAGTCAGGCTGTTGAAATATATATGCATTTAAATAATAATAACTACAGCTGCAAGCTGAAGTGATCTCGATATGGCACAAAACAACTTAGACACATAAACACAATGACATCATCCAATAGGCTTTATCTCATGGCTGAAGTTGTCCTCCCACACACAAGGAGCAGTAACTAGACATTTTTGGAGGAGAAATAAGAATAATGTCAATAATTGTTATATTTATAATGGAAGATTTTTCACTTTTAAACAGCATGAAAGATGTAAGTCCTCACTCAAGCCTGAGTAGCTTGTGGCCTTGAGAATGTGAATCCAGTGGGCTTCTCTTTGTTTAAGGTGTTGGATTTTGTCCCGCCCCCATTTCTTCATACTCTTTATTAGTGCCTAACATTTACTCATTTTGAACAACTTTTTCTGAGAGGGAGTGCAGATGAGCACGAGCCTTTCATTCACACAAAAAAATCTTAGTATGTTTTAAAGTTGTGAGGAATATGTTTAAATAGAATCATACAGTTGCAAATGTGATGCCCACAAATGTGTGGTCACATAGTTTTGATTTATTATTGTTGTTTGGGTAAGGTAATAATATAGTGGAGATAATAAGGATTTGCAAAGGACAATGTGCTATACCGAGTTTCACCACTGTATGACAGCACTGTCAGTGAGAGGACATGGCCCCAGGCCCTGTTCTGACAGTTCGCAGATGCAGAGCTAAGGGACACAAGCAAAATAATGGTGTCTTCCTTTTGTGTTTTTCAGGTTAGAACAGTATCCCAAAGCACAAACATGACTCTAATACCGTCAGTACAATATAACATTTAGTACAATGTCAATTTGTTGGTTGTAGATGCCATTTTTACTCTGTATTGGTAACAGTTTTGTTTCTCTATTAGCTAAGCATGCTAGTTGCAGAACTAGATTAGCGACCCTTTCTCTTTCGGTTCCATTGTTTATGTTTCATGAAATGTCCCCAGCCATACTATATGACAAGTTATTGTTATATCGTCAGAATATTGTTAATATGTTCTTGGAGATTGTGAAAGCTGAAAGCGTCGTTCTGTAACTTGGGCTGTTGCGGTGATAGCATTATTGTCATACTGCGCAGTTATCAATCCAACCACATGGGGGCACAAGCAACCACGGTAACCGCAGTTTATTATTTTAGTGAGACACTAATGGGATGCATAGTTTAACTTTACTGTCAATTATGAAGCATTTAATGTTTATGGACGTATACACACTCAGAGACGCTGGGAGTGGAGAATGTAGGATTAATGGTCAGAAAGGAAAAAGCACGAGCTGCGCTGCCTCATTGAAGCTAACCGCTTCCCGAGCAGACACAGGGCCTATGCGTAAGAGGAGGAGGTGTAGACTCGAATGATGATCCACTCACCTGGTGACACGATAACTACGTGAGGTTTTTCTCTGTCCTCTCCACTCGCCTGACGCAGGTACGTGTGTGTGTGACACAAGCACTCTATAGAGTCAGTGCCGCAGGGAGCGCTGCTAGCCTCCTTAGCTCATCACTCAAACCACATAAGGTGAACATGTGGATTTTTCTAAAGCCTGACTCATTTTTGTTAGAGCAGAGGCTTAACTATATTTCAGTTTTTTTATATATATCAAAATTTGTTTGGACATGTCATTTTTTCAGGTGTTGGTATTATTAGCTCATACTATACCGCACACCACAGTGTTGAGTTGCATATAATTACTGCAGAGGAAATTCTCTCACTGCGACAGCCCTATCTGTAGTGCCAGCCTACACAAATAGAAATTAACTTGTCTATGCTAGGGATGCACCGATACCGATAGCAGTATCGGGTATCGGTACCGATACCATGTCCAAGTACTCGTACTCGTATTCATAAAAGTGGCCCGATACCACTTTACAGCGCTGTTACGTGACATTCCCCTCTCAGCTGAGCAGTGAGAACCGAGTAGAAGGATTTCAAAATGAACTGTATGGAGATAAAAGCAAAGCTGACTCTACATTCAGCTCAACCAGACATCCCAAATCATACGTGAGTCCTAAAACTTAAGCAGTTGTCCTTTTGTTGTCCTAGTTGTCCTGAAAATGATATAAGCGCGGAGTGTGAAGCAGTTGTTGTCTGATAAAACATAAGAAGTACCTTTGCTAATTCTGTTAGCTGCTGTGGGTCCTGGCGAATCTCTGCTGGTTATGCACAGATGCTCAATCTGTCTTTAAAATGATTTTAGCGCCTGAATAGAGGAGAATCTAAGCTTTAAAATGAGATATAACATATATAATAATAATAATAATGTCAATATTGAGCAAATTTTAGCCATGGTTGTTGTTTGCTGCTACATGCTGTTGTAAAAATAACTTAGCATTGCAAAGCCAGGATGGACGGCAAAAAGACGACACGGTATGGGATGAATGAGTTATAGTAGTGTGACTGTATAAACTATAAAGTAACCCTTATATAAGTACTCGTTTCAGTACTCAGTATCAGCGAGTACTCAAGTACTCGTACTCGTATCAATTTTTTAAAAAGTGGTATCGGTGCATCCCTAGTCTATGCAGCACAACACAAATGAACCACACTGAATACATTAACACAATGACAAAGGGATATGCCCATTCATTGACAAATGTGTCCAAGTCATTGTCTTAAACAAAGCTGGTTGCATATTTATGTTGCAGTTGGAAGCAGCAAGGACCTTGTCTAATTTCCATGTTAAATATACTAATAAATGATAACTAGGAATTTTCCAATGAGTATTTAACATTTACGTTTTTACTGCTATTCTGTGAGGGGGCGTTGGCAGCTGGAACCTACAGTCAGCTACTCTAGGCCTGGGATAGGGCACACCTTGTTCAATGGCCAGTTAGTCATAGGTCCAACACTTAGAGACATGCACTGACATACACTATGGGCAATTTAAATTGACCAATTTACCAAAACATGCATGTCTTTGGAGAGTCGGAGACAGTTGGAGGAAGCCTGAGTACTCAAAGAAAACTCACAGTAAAATGGGAATTGAGAAACAAGTCATGCACAAAGTTTGGAAGACTTTGTTCTGGTAAGACTGGAACGCAAACATGCTTCCTCTGTCCCTGTGTTCTCAAAGCTAGCACCTAGAGTCCGTTACACATCAATCAGTCAGTCGTCCCAGTGTGGGACCATGATTCACAATTTCAGTCCCCCCCCTTAAACCACCTGCTACATTTTCCCAACATGTCCCATATCACCTGTCTTCACCCTTGCTTTTGTGCTGAAAGTCTTCTCATTCCCAATGTTTTTGTGCTATGGGTTCTCAGAATAATTCAACATTGAGGCTACCTGTGGTCAGTAGAGAGAGTAAACTGGCCTGGACTTGGAATCGGAACAGGAGGATAAAAGAGCCTCCCCGGGGGAGTCACCAGTGTTTCCTAATGGTATGGCCCATCTCTAAATCAGTCTGCTCTGCTCCTTTTTCGCTGGCACCACTGAAGTGTGTGAAGTTGTTCCAGGAGATTCTCTCTGCTGACTTTCATTACTCCAAACACAGTGCTGTCATGACTGGACTCTTATGAACAGTACAGAGCTTCAGTTGACTCTGTGGTAAACACAATCAGCCATACGAGAGTCATTACATGCATATTGTATAGTGCATTATTCAGTGCGTTTGGAGTGGTGTTCTTTACACACATATGCTGCACTGTGCTTATTGTCAGGAAACACAGATAAAAGCATGATTTACTATCTCTGCATCATGAGATAGATTTGTTCTGAAAAATCCCCGTCTTGCAATAGTCCCTGATATGACCTCATGATGTCTTTGTATTTTCACTTTTTAAAGTTTGGGAAGCTGGTTATCTATTTTCTGCAAGAACCAAAATGCAACAGCACATCATCAGTCGAAGAAGCTTCTCAATGGTCAACACTATTTTGAGTAGACAACAGTGGTAAAATTATCTTCAGACTTTTTTGTTTTCCTATTTTTTTGTGCAACAATCTTGAATGGGTCTGTTACTGACATGAAGTTCACAGAGCATGTCAGTTATGTGTAAGCAAGTCATTCACTTGGGTACTGGTGACTGGTGTTTACACCAAATGCCCTTCCTGACACAACACTCAATCTATCTGGGCTTGGGACTGGCACATAATGGCAGGAGTTGGGGAATAAAACCTCTAATCTCCTGCACCAAAGGCAGTTTTTTTTTTTATTTATTTTTTTTTTTATTTGTTTGTACAGAAGATATACTGAACTGAAGAACTGAACCAACCATTGCAGTACCCAGTACTTGAAGAGACCTATACTTTGTAGCCTTAGACTTACTATAGGCTTCACTAATCACAGTCATAGTGAGACATGCATCACATGTTGGTGAATCACACAGTGTAACATGCAATTATTATTTATGATTGCAAAAATCACATAGTGTAACAGGGGCCTATGAGAGGTGAGTAGAGACCCAAGTCTCTGAGAAGGGACATGAAGCAGCTGTTACTGATCACAGTGAACATTGTATAAATATTATAAAAAATATACTCAGAAATACAGCATTGACAAAGAAAGTTTTTTTTTTTTTTTTTTTTTCAAGGGTGTATTTGAACTGTCAGTCCTTCAGCGCATAAATCTATTATGAAAGGAGACCAGTGTACAGCCTCTAATATATTCCACTATGGGACGCTCCGTATGAGCTGAGTGTACTGCACACACCACCAGAGCTGAGTACAGATTCCAGATGACTGCTCAAAGAGGATCCTCTGGCTCATATATTTCCCATCGGAGAAAGATGAGCAGAGATAAAGACTTTAGATTCCGATCGGGACCGCTGGGATATGAGTGGTTTCCCAGGCATGGCTCAGCACTCCAGTCACTCCTGTCTAGTGTGTATATTTCTTAGCATGTGTTATCTTTAATTTTCTTCACATGCAAGTGCATAGAAGAGTTATTTGATGTATGAACAAAGGGGTGCTTAGTACCAGGATCTATATGTTCATAGTATAGAGCATGACAAATGGATTTAGAAAGGACCGTCTGTATTTGCTCTCTGTAAGACTGACAGAACATTTCCTTTGATACGAGTTTCTTTGTAATTCTGGGTCATGTGGGTTCAGTTCATTTGTTGTTTCAACTTCATGTTGTGCGCAAGTTGAATGCTTAGAATGGCGAGTGCCCCAAGAGAGTTGTTTTAAGACAATCTGGTGTAAAAATGCCCAGTGTAGTGTAGAAATGGGTGTGTTATTATGTGTTAAGAAGCATTTTTAAGCGTTATACCAGGAAGTCCCATGGGTCTCCAAGTAAAAAATATTCAGAGAGGAAATCAACGTGGAGTAGTTTTTATTTCCTTTAATTTCATGCTATTGTTTTGGTGTTAAATGCCATCTGAAATGGTAACTTTTACAAATAGCATTAAATATGTATAATTCTGTGTATTTGCATTGTTTACAATTTGGAGGTTGGATTACAACATTTTACTTGTGAATGGATTCATGTGTGTCTATTCAATCTGTATCTGCTGTTTTTACTGACGCAAGGTGTGACATAGTTTATATATTAACATATTTTCAACATCTTATAGCTATGGAACTTTTCAATATTTGATGAAGAGCTTCCTGTACGGCTGCACCATTGGTCCAAATGGAGGCACACACATTGCTCTGAGCAATACAAAATGGAAGTCTGTGAGTTTGTGAACTCACAAATCTCAAGCATGTCACAAAGGAAATAAGAAAATAGTTTGGTATTCTCTATTGACTTAGATAAACAAAAAAAATAAAAATGTTTTGACTTGGAGACTTATAGCACCAAAAAGCTATGATAGCGAGCTAGAGGCCTGTCCAGAAGATTCCAGAATGTAAATGTGGAATCTTAGTCTAGCCACATCAAGCCACTACAAAGTTATACAACCATATTTCAGAATATCCAGAAAATCCCTTCACCTGTATGAAGAATGAAATGTATGACAGCAATATGTAATTATCTGCAATCATTTGCTTATTTGGACTTGTATACAAGTCCAAATAAGCAACTACCACGTAAGTGTGAGCTGCCTTAGGATTGACCCCTGAGGTACTCCTTTGAGATCTCTGTATCTCTGTTTTTATTCTTTAAGCAGACTACAAACCTTTAACTAAAGAGGTGATGTTGTGACTGGTCTGAGTGCAGAAGCAGAAGAAGTAGAAGTTTTCATTTCAAAGTGCAAAAATTGGGGAGGAGGTTACTGAATGAATCACAGTTAACTGCACCTGAGTCTTGGGCCAAAACAAGCAGGTCTGAACTCTGAGGGTGAAGTCTG
This sequence comes from Bostrychus sinensis, assembly GCA_020698575.1. Taxonomy (NCBI): domain Eukaryota; kingdom Metazoa; phylum Chordata; class Actinopteri; order Gobiiformes; family Eleotridae; genus Bostrychus; species Bostrychus sinensis. The sequence goes on from CM036252.1 coordinate 25,310,842, forward strand.
CTCGAGGAGGAGACTGAGATAGTGCTGAGTGGAGGCAAAAGCACATAAGAGAACCATTTATTATTAATGCTGCAGACCTGGGTTATTCCAACACAACAAAAAACATTTGTGATTTTGGACTGTGAATAAAATGACTAAAAAAACTGAAAATACAATGTTCTTTTCTGAACTTTACTATTTCTTGAATAGAAGTCATTCTTTTCACTGTTTCTCTTCAATGTCCTCAGGGTTGTTAATTCTCACTTTTCAAATTAAAATGGATTTGTCTCCCTCTAATATGAATAGTTAAACAGATCCTTTGTCTTGAAACCCAACTCACTTTTAATTTGCTCATATGCTCAACCATTTGTTGAAACTTTCAAATTCCACAAAATGTTCCACCATCAACCATTATTTTACTTATTTATGCTTCTTAACATTTTATCAGTGTGGATTTCTCCCACTGTTTAACTTTTGTTTTTGTGTAAATGTCTGACCAATCACAAGTTTCACACAGGCTACTTATTACTTATTACTTGTGTCAAAATTCTCCTTTAGTGACTCCCTGACCCCTGAGACGAATCTGCTCTAGCACACTGTCAAAACTGTCAATCCTTCAGTCTCATTACAATGTGCTGAGAACAGTGGCTCCAAAAAAACACTAAATGATAGAAAAACTTTTGTCAGGACATTTGAACACACATGTTATGTTGCTTTTATAATAATACAGCAAAGACACTGAGAGAACACTTTAGCGGTAACATGTTGCATGTATTATTTTGATGAGCTATTTATAACTCTGTGGTTATGGGGTTGATTGTTATAAAACAAAAACTGATTTGAAGATGGAGAAGCAGCGTTTCAGTTTTATGCAGCTCTAATCTTTGTCTTCTTGACGATGTTAGAGAGGCCTCTTCTTTGACAATGTTCAAGTCCAAACTGTTCTTTTTAGCTGTGCATATGACAACTTACATTTTTTTCTGCATTTGTCTTTTTTAATTTAATTTTAAAAGGCTTCTTGTAATTCTTGTCTATGTACTTTTAACGTGTCTTTTTTGAATTACCCTGTACAAATGGTGCCATACAAATAAACTTGCCTTGCCTAGTGCCTTATTCAACACCAACTACAAGGTAACACAGTATGTTTACAATTGTCAGTAATTATGCCATTTTTGAATTGAGTATCATGTTTCTCACGTGTGATCAAAAATGTGTGCAGTGTTAGCAGAGCAAACACAGAATACAGCAACGCCAGCAGAGCAAGTTTGCCCTCACGCAAATTCTGAACAACTTCTTGCTAAAGCCACAACACAAAATAAATATTGTATTGTTTTCTTTCTGTCATTATGCCAGTACATCAAAAATAATCCTGTCTGACTTGTATTCTTGTAGTATGTTCTTCCAACTGTTGAGCTTGATTGAAGCGCTCCATATGCTCCAGCAGTGTGGCTTAATGAGAGCCATTTTGGCCAGAGCAGCGTAAACATTCTTTGTACAACTTATTAAAACAATGAGTCTGTTTGAGTTGTGTGATCCAAGTGTCTCTGGGGAATATATGTGTTTCAGAGATACTCTTCCCCCTATTTACTGCACTCATCACCTCTGGTTCTTGACACTTTGGCTGTGCTTGATCTAGTGGTTCTATCTGGTGTCTAAACACTCAGATCATTGCTTGAAGTTGTTGTTAGAGGAGACGCTACAGTCACAATCAGCTGTAGCCAGTTCTCACAGCACTTTGCTTTGTTCATAATAGAAGATAATGGTATACTTTAAAGTTGTGTGTAAAGTTCTAGCGATGTATAGTGCAAATATTTAGTCTGTCCATGTTGATTTGAGTTTTATTTCCCTGAGGCAGAACAAATGGACCCATGGCTGGCCCTTCCTATAGGCCAAGTAAGCGGCTGCATAGGGCCCCACAGACTTTACAGGGCCCTCAAATCTTTAGCATTGTTTACTGACTAATGCAACTCCATTATTATTATTTAATTTTATTTATTATTTTATTGGTTGCCTATGTACTGTTGGTTATGTCATTTTTGCCATGTATGTATTGCCATGTCCTATATCATAGGGCTAACCTGTTCACCTGGGGACCCTCTTCTGAGGAAAAAAATGTCTGTGTTTAAAAGAAAAAGGATTGGCCCCCAAACCTTGCTTAGGGCCCTCAAATGTACAGGACTGGCACTGAATGGGCCCATGCCATGCCACAGCCTCTGAACCAAAGCAATTTACAAAATGAAAAATGCATATTATTTACTAGTACATAGGATCTAACTAAAAAAGATATTGAATAGGAGGAGATCCAGACCCACTTTACAAACGAAGTGAATATGTGAAAAGGCCAAAATACTAATATCAGAAACTCATTGATATGATTTTGGCAACAGGCAACCAACAGATTGTACAGATGTGCTGTCAGTGATTGGGTAGAGAACATTAGCAGGTGGCTCATTATTTAGCAACTCTGCATGCGTGGACTTTGTCAGGATGTAAAAAAAACATCCCATGGAGGACCAGTGCTTCCCCATTAAAGACTATTAAACTGAGATTTGCTTGGCCAGATACCTACCTACCTACTCTGAGGTGAAATGCATGTTGACATAGTTAGATAAGTAACTCTAGATGACATAAATGCCAGGATGCTATAGCTTCTTAGCACTCTTGCTCTAACTAATAGCAAACAACATACCAGTCCATCAGTATATTGTTTGTTAAATCTCTGTTAAGTTTTATTCAATATCTTATTTAAGGCTTTTGCTTGTTTACCTTCTTTGTAAAATGGTATCTGTCACTCCTGTTGTTGACTTAGTGGCTGTGTATACTTTGGTGACATGCATGCAAAATGACCAGGCACTGCTGATGTTATTAATAATACCACAGAAGAAGAGGCTCATATAGGAGGTCCTGCAGGGCGTATGTGGGTCACTTGTCAGCCTAGCAGAGTGTTGGTGTATGGTGGCATTTGCAGCAGGGATTGAGTGTCTGGCAGTGATACATCTTGCAAGTGACAAAAGAAAAAAAAAAAGGTTTATTTGCAGTCTGCTTCTTACTTTTCCTAAGAAGCAGTCAGGTTGTTACTGCCATGATGTCATGTCATGACTGCCACTGATTGATGGTTAATCCTCATAATGTCAATAGAGAGCAGTAATACATATGCCAACGAGGTTTCTTCAGTGACATTGGTTTGTTGGTTGTTTGATTAGTCTGTTAGCAAGATTAGTCAAAAAGTCATTGTTGGATTTTTGTGTATGTGTGTGGGTCCAAAATACTGTCTAGATTTTTAAAGATTCTGTGGCATTGTGAGATAGAGGCAAATATACTAACTCCAGCTACAACGGGGCTAGAAAAGATAAATTATTTTATTGCCTACCATTTTGAGATATTAGGGCTTTGGGGCTCACTTGACAGAGCGCTTACCCCTGAACAAGATTATCTCTGATTCATGAGCAGGTCTGGCACTATTACCTACTTTCTTTTTGAAAGTAGGAGGGTCTGGTTCCTCAGTCACAGTGAACCATTTCCAATCGACTCACTGGAAACCCAGCTTATCACAGCTGTTTATCTTACAAAAGTGGAAGATACTATATCTCTATCAAAATTAACCAAGATGGAAATGGTTTATGTAGAGAGAGATGTATAACTTCTCTCACCTGATCAATGGCATGTAATGCTTCCTTCATCACCTGTTGATTCTGCTGAAGTCTGCGTTGTTGTTCAATCCGCTGTGTGATTTTTTTTTCTTCATCTTGCCTTAACAACAGTGAAGCCCTGTTGACATCTGACATGATGACCACATTCAAACAAAACAAATTTTCCTCAAGCCTTTGTTGCTGTCTCTGCCCAGAAATAAGTAGAGTCGCTAGTAATACGGCGTATACTAGTGTTTAAAGGCAAAACTGCCAGCAGTTCTTCATAAGCGTCATGTGTGTTTCCCATACAAGTTAGCAGCATTCTGTTTCCATCCTGCCCTTTGTTTCTATGATTGGTTACTCCGCCTGTGATTGTACCGTCCATAGAAATGAAACTCAAGCAAAGTGATACCAGACTAACCTGTTTATATACAGTTGCAAGAAAAAGTATGTGAACCCTTTGGAATTCTTTGGATTTCTGCATGACTTGGTCATAAAATGTGGTCTGGTCTTCATCTAAGTCACAACAATAGACAAACACAGTCTGCTTAAACTAATGCTGCAAAAATTATATTATTTCATGTTTTTTATTGAACATTTATGTAAACATTCACAGTGCAGGATTGAAAGTATGTGAACTCCTAGGCTAATGACCATTTCAAGAGCTAATTGGAGTTAGGTGTCAGTCAACCTGGAGTCCAATCAATATGAGAAGATTGGAGGTATGGGTTAAAGTGGCTCTGCCCAATAAAAAAACACACCACACCCCAGTTTAGAGTTTGCTATTCTGCTTGATGTGAACCATGCCTCGCACAAAAGAGCTCTCAGAAGACCTACAAGTAAGAATTGTTGACTTGCATAAAGATGGAAATGGTTACAAAAGTAAAAGCACTGATGTTCATGAGTACACGGTACAACAGACAGTCTATAAATGGATAAAGTTCAGCACTGCTGCTACTCTCCCTAGGAGTGGTTGTCCTGTGAAAATGACTGCAAGAGCACAGCGTAGAATGCTGAATGAGGTGAAGAAGAATCCTAGAGTGTCAGCTAAAGACTTACAAAAATCTCAAAAAGCTAACAAAGATGTTAGCTTGTGCCAGCAACAAGAATGACTTTCATGGGAGGACACCATGGAGGAAGCCACAGCTGTCCCAAAAAAAATTATGCTGCACATTTAAAGTTTGCAAAAGAGCTCCTAAATGTTCCATAGCACTATTGGCAAAATATTCTGTGGACAGATGAAACCAAAGTAGAGTTGTTTGGAAGGAACACACAACGCTATGAGTAGAGAAAAAAAGGCACAGCACACCAACATCAAAACACCATCCCCACTGTGTAGTATGGTGGAGAGGGCATCATGGTTTGGGTCATGGCTTTGTTGCGTCAGGGCCTGGACAACTTGCTATCATCAACAGTAAAATGAATTCCCAAGTTTATCCAAACATTTTGCAGGAAAACTTAAGACCATCTGTCCACCAACTGAAGATCAACAGAGGATGGGTGATGCAACAAGGACAACAACCCCAAACATAGAAGCAAATCAACAACAGAATGGCTTCAACCGAAGAAAATAGACTTTCTGGAGTGGCCTACTACAGAAAACATTTGGTTGAGGTTATTGCTGCCAAAGGAAGGTCAACCAGTTATTAAATTCAAAGGTTCACATACTTTTTAAAATCCTGCACTGTGAATGTTCAATAAAAACATGAAAATATATAATTTTTTGCAGCATTAGTTTAAGCAGATTTTGTTGTGACTTAGATGAAGATCAGATCACATTTTATGACCAAATCATGCAGAAATCTAAGTGATTCTAAAGGGTCCACATACTTTTTTCTTGTAACTGTAGAATAGGAAAAGAGTCTGGCTGGCTAAGCTAGGGCACTATATCTTTACCATTGCTTCTGATGTTAATATAAGGAAATACCGCTTTTTTACATGCACCCAGACACATTTTGATCAATATGTTTTTTGGCTATGATTTTATGGGCTGGCAACTTGTAATATCACATTTTTCATAATTTATTCTTTCATCTCTTGAAATAACTTGACCTAGTTTATAATCAACCAGATGTTTCTTCCAGTGTTATTACGCCGAACAATTTTAATCATAGTTCAGTCAAAATCATCCTATTAAAATTGTTTACAACTTTTTGAGTGCACTTAATACATTTCCCGTTAATAACTTGATTACATGTCACTGTGCTGTATCAGACAGTTTTTCTCTCCCTGTCGTTATATTAAAAACCTAATTAAGTTTCCTGCAGTAACTGAAGTGCTGTGTTTACAGATCTGCATTATTCTAACAAAGAGCTAAGCTGCTGCCCAGAGAACGAACGACTAGGCTCTCCAGAGAAAGCAGCGCAAAGATAAGCCACACAAGTGCATTTGCTAATCTAAACCCAGCACACAGTTCCATTTGAGAAGAGCGCCACATTCCCATAAATCATGGCTAATCTGTGTTTGCCTTTTAGTTAGTGCTGGAGCCGATTCACCAAATGGAGGATGAAGGTCATGGTCAGGTTGGTTCTGTCAGCCTCACTGAACATAAAGCAGGCGTACAGCACCAGCTAACCGGTTACATAAAGCTTTTATTGAGTTAGGCTCCCGCTGGGACACTTCAGAGGTACACAGCTGGACATTTAGATTGTCAGCACTTCATGGAAAAAAAGGTACGGAGACGTGGGTCTGCTCTGTAGGTGGGAGTTCTTTGCTATTTCTTGATTGGTAATGAAAGAGGGACATAATTAAGACTGCTCTATACTACTCTGATCAACAATCCAGTAAACATTTTGTCGGTCCCAAGCCTGAATAAACGGAGAGGCTTGCATTAGGAAAGGCATCCGGAGTAAAACCTATACCAAATGAATATGCAATTGGCCAAAGTGACCGCAATACTGAAACAGCAGAGGTGGTTGGAGGCAGATGATTTGCTGTGGTGACCATTAAGCAACCAAAATGAAAGTGTCCATTAATTCTGTCCATGTTTTCTGATTGGTTGAATGTCTATCCAGCTGCATACAGAGGTGGCTTTTTTCTGCTTATGTTGGTATTGGCTCATTGGAAATCAAACTTCAATCCACAGAGAGCAGACTCAAGCATTGTATAGACCAGAAAATCATTTTGGCAATATGTGGCCTGTTAGCCATCTAAAACATCTCTTTTTCATTTGTGTGTTTGGTGGGAGCCCCCTTTTAGCACCATCATCAGGATTAAATGCCAGGAAATCTTAATTTTTTATTAATTACTTTTATTAGCTGAGGGCGGCAGTGGTGGAGTGGTTTATGTGTTTGATCAACAACCTCGCCAGAAGCACATACTGTCCTTGGGCAAGACACTTAACCCATATTGCATACAGTAGCTTGAATAGCTGCACGCTTGCAGTGTGACTGACACAACACTGATAATTGTATTAAGAGAAAGTAATAAAGAAGTAAAGAAAGTAGCAAAAAATATTGAAGAAAATTCAAATTTTGAAAAATGTTTGATTGATAAAAAAACTGCCATCCACCAAGTTTTAGAAATGCTGACTATCATTACACAGTTTAGGGGAGGGTTGAGTTAAAAATACTTCATATTCTAAAAGTATCAGAGCATCTATCAGTAATAAACAGCTAATGGGTAATAATAGGGTGAGAGCAGAATGCCAGAACAGCTACTCCCATGTTCCCATGGCCAAGGCAAAAATAGCTTAGTTTCTGTCTGCTGGCACTGAAAAGACTGACATCAAAGAAAAGTGGAAATATTCTCTGTGCAGCACGCTCTAAAAGTGAGCTGACAGACGCTTTTTTAAGGTTGGTAAAATTACTTTGAATATCTGCGTGGGTTTGCTTCGCTGCTTTCTAAATGCACGCAGAGCAAAGAAACAGACTAATTTGGAAGATTTGGAGGGAACGCACTCAGGGGCATTGTTACTTTTGTATCTGAAATAATGTGGCCGTCCGGGGAGTCAGAGAGAGAGAGAGAGATGGCACAGCACACAGTCTGTGATTACTGTTGTGTGACAAAATCTTGAGCTACAGGCGGTGATGTATGGATAAGAAGATAATATAATAAGATTTCATTGTTTGTCATTTATAATGGACCGCTTCCATCAAGGTCTCAGTCCCCAACAACAACATAAACAACACATACATTACAACAAGCTTAGTGTTCACATTGGCCAACCAACTGATCCTACAATATGAAAAATCCTGTTGTCAACGTTTAGCCATGTTTTCCTTTTTAGCACTGTATTGATGATATAAGTAAATATAAACCTTTTACCTTTCTCTGTATGGGCTGAATATTTTCATCTTCAAAATCCTTAATATTAAAGCCTAAATTGCGTTCTATAGATTCCTATTATACTCTGCTATAAAAAAAAAACACACTTATTTTATTATACACCTTTTATTATATGCTTTTAATTTATAACATATGACAAAATAAAGCATAAATCTAATCCGATGGTATAGCTTTGGTCAGAAGGAACAGAAACTGAAAACTTAATCTGACAAGAACTCAGCTCTGAGACTCACACTGTTCTTTTCCTTGTGCTGTCCTTGATGTGTTGGAATCTTTACAATTTCCTTGCAGCAGAGCCAGTATGAGCTGCAGCTCGCCCAGTGCTTCAGAACAAGGCTGGTAAAAGGCAGCCAGGACTGTCTGTCACAATACAAGATCACCATGCTGTTCACATTCACGCTAGAGCACAAACTGCACATTCCTTATAGATGACTGTGTAATGAGAACTGCATTATTCTGTGGGCTGGTCTAATCACTACACAGGCGACACTGAGATTAGATGGTTAGCAATGTCATTTCCAAGTCATATTGGAGGTTTGATTCCCAGTCATGAGTCCATGTGTGCAGATTGCATGTTCGTTCTCTCAAGGTGGCTTTCCAGATCAACCAATTTCTTCAATAACCAGCAAATATATTCGACACTACAACAAACCCATTTCCGGAAAAAGTTGGGACTCTTTTTTTTTTTTTTTTTTTTTTTTAGTAGTGGTTTATGTCAGTTTTCAGACCATTGTGTCATGCAAGATTTCGGAGATAATAAACTTACTAACATGCATCTTGTTCAGCTCTGAAGAACACATCTGTTCCTCTATGGTCTGGAGCAGTGGTGTGACAGTTCTGGCAGTGCTGGTGGCAGGTGGTTCATCCATTCACCTACTGAAATAGATAAACCACCGGTTTTTCCATGATGATGATTTTTTTATTCAACATCAACTTTGCTTTTAAGTGTGTCAAACACATACATTACTACTGGAAGCTTTTGTAGTGCACCACATCTCTATCCAGCTTCCTCCCATTGTCCAGAGACATCTTTCTGTCTGTTTCTGGACTACACAACTGAACTCAACACAAGGCCAAGATGGTTCCTGGTACATGATATTTGAAAACCCACAGTTCTAAAAAAATATAATGTGTTGAGAAATTAAGATGAGGGACTGAAGTATTCTTAGCTTGCATAAAATGGTGTTTATGGCAGTAGAATGGTCTGTGTTATCCCAAAGAGTGGAGTTCACTCTCTGCACAGCTACTACCAACAAGCTTAGCTGTAATGGTTTATGCTAATTAGACAGTGTTTTTTTTTTTTATCCTTTTGCTTCCATATAAAGACCTAAAGTGGCATGTGTATGCTAGCTCTAATTGCTAATGCCGTTAGCACTATAAATGCTCCCATTGATTGTCTAATGCTTCCTCTTCCCTTCTGTTGAAACACAGCACATACAAAAGCAGCTATTAATGAGACACAATACCACAGATTTGTTAGAAACTGTGTGCAGACTGCCTCATCGCTTCAGTATGAATGGTTTTCAATACTATGGATCCATGTACGGAAATAGCACTCGCTTGCCAATATTGAGTGTACTTGTAATGTCTTGGAGCTCTGTTTGAGAATACAACTTTAGTAAAAAAAAAAGAAACACATACAGTGTAGTGTGTGTGTGTGTTGTACAAATGCTCATAGATGCCGAACAAACACCTCACTCGTTTTGTGGCATGGAGAGTTTGATTGGTGTAATAGAAGATGGAAATACAGCAAATCCAAAGGCAGACATGCTAATAAACCTGGGCAGAGTGTGAGAGAGAATACGTTTAAATAATATTCCTTCATAACAGATTTGGAGGCTTAGCGGGAGCAGCCCTTGAAGGTACGAGCTCGAGATCCAGGCCCGGTCCAAAAACAACATCTGTTACTGCTCTTTTCCCATTCATTTAGACAATTAATAACCATATCTTACATGCTGTGAGCCACGCTGTCAGAGGAGAAACATTACACCAGGATAAAGTAGAGAGAGCTCTTAAAAATGAACACAGGATTAAGATAACGGCAGATTTAAAATTACATTTCCTTTTAAGGACGGAGCACAGCAAAAACAAGTGGCAGCTAGCTTCTGCTTCACCAAACAAAAAAATACATTCAACTGTGAAATATGTGTACAGTAAAAAATACATTATGAGTAAATAATTGTTATTAGTAGGATGATGTACTGTGTATTGAACTTACCATGTAGCTAAAGGCACAACATGTAGGCTATAGCTTCCATTACATACAAATAATTTAGCCTACTAGCTATATGCTACATGCCAACGTTACTTTAATGTGCAAAAGGCTCCAAAACTATTCAATATGAAAATGAAAAAAATAAAATAAAATAAGGAAAAAAATAAGGATTTATGCAAGAAGTTGTCCAAATCCAAAGACAAGCTAACTTTTTAGAGGACTTTTATAGTTGCTAACCTTACAGCAGCTGTTCAATTCTGTCCGTCATTAGATTGTTTCTTTCTCATTGACTATGATGCAGATAATAACTCATTTGCTTTTAAGCAGTGGGACCAATTTTGTCCTCTTCATTTGTTAAACATTATGTAATGTTCTGTTAGTTCATTGTTACGCGTTCAGACTAATAAAGAGGTGTTAATATAGTGCTAATGCAGTTGCATAAGGGTGCCAGACAGGAAATTCAAAGTTAAGATAGAGTCTATTGCAAAACTGGAGAATCTATCATCATTTTTTTGGAGTAGTTTTTCCCATTAGTAAAGAAATAAAAAGGTAAGTCTCAGAAAGCATGTAATATTCAGTTAAAAAAGATAATATCACTACAATATCATACAGCGAAAACATTACATTTTTTCACATTTGATACAGCACTATTTTCTAACCTGCTTTGATGGAAATAAGAAGAGTTACAGTTACAGTTAAACTTACAAAAGGATTAATAGTAATTATTATCACTGAGTTTCCCACACATTTAATAATAATAATAATAACAATAATAATAATGTAATAATAATAATGTATATAATGATAATAATAATAATGTATATAATATATATATATATATATAGATAGATAGATAGATAGATAGATAGAGATAGATAGATAGATAGATAGATAGATAGATAGATAGATAGATAGATAGATAGATAGATAGATAGATAGATAGATAGATAGATAGATATCAAGATTTGTGAATTTTTATATTTTTTGTTTTAATATTTATCTATTTAATTTTTTTACGAACACATTTTAATTAGAATTTAAAATGTATTTAGAATTTGGTCTCATCTAACTTTACAATACTGCTATATTTTAGTCACAGATATTATTTCCCTTTGTAGCACTGCTGGGAAATCTAAAAAAATAATTAATCAGCAGAGTATTTGACATTGACATTTGTGTATTGTTCATAAAAGAAATTCTGTGATGAAAAGGGCTCTTAAGGACAACACTAAAATGATTCATGATGCTTAAAAAGTTTTTTATGTAAACATGTTAGAGCTGCTCTAACGTAATGTCTGTTTCCTCCAGGTAGCTCTGTGACCCCACATGCTCTCTGATAACACTTGTTGAGTGAAGCCTTTCTCTGATTGATTTCTTTAATCTTCCCTTTTATCTGAGCTACAGCCCTCTGTGAGTTTACTCCGTCTGCTCCTACGTCTTCACAAAATCCCTTTATCTCCTGCTTCCCTCCTCTCCAGAATGCACAGGGTCACTCTATACATATTGGACACATTCTGTAAGTGTGGAGTAACATTACCTCCTCCATTCCTCAGATATGATCATCAGAGGCATTTTTTTTCCTCTCAGTTTGACATGAAACTGAGATTTCAGTTTGAGTTGTAGCCAAGGTTACCACCTACACATACACTACATAGCTGCCTTCATTCTTGGATCCACCCTGCTATAGGCTTCCACAGCTCCTCAGAAGGTGGGGGCCGAGTAAGCGTTCATACATCTGGACTCAGAATGGGCTGATTTATACAGCAGATTGTGGTTTTTTATCATTGGCTTTCTTCTCCATTCAGTATCACAGAGGGGGAGACAGTGTGAACTTTCTTTTCAGCAATAAACAAAGGCAGTTTTCTTTAAAAAAGATGAAGATGAAGATGAAATTACTTTTTGTATTGATTTTTGCTTGGCTCCCATCGCTTTGAAAGATGCCACAGAGCAATAGATTAACTGTGTATAATTTTCTGATAAAAATGCTAATCATGTGCCAGATGCCCTTCCTGACACAACTCTCTCCATTTAGTCAGATTTAGGACCGGCACAAAGACTCCTCTGGCTTGTGGCTCCCTGTGGCTGGATTTGCTCACAGGCATATAGAAAACAATCATAAAAGTCCTGAGCGAAAATTCTGTTCTACATTCTGTGTTGCTGCAGACAAAGTTAAACTTCGCGACAGTCCTGCCAGCTTTGTTTTGGGTGGGTATGTTGCCAGAACACACCAACTGTTCCCCAATTGTCAGAGATTGACTTTACACCCTGGAAATCTCGCAAAATCTCTTGGATAAACAAGAGCCATGGATTATAAGAACATTACAATTCATGATGCTGTCTGTCACTGGAATATTGAACAGAAAATGATATGGAAGAATAGATCTTGTGGAAGTTTGAAAAGATGTTTTCAGTTTATTTAAACCTGATGTGAAGGATTGCTTCTGTGTCTGTCTTGGCCATGACTCTATATTCCAGCAGCTACAAAAAAAAAAAAAAACACTTCTCTGTTTATCAGGGCCCCACAAAGATTTTTTCATTTAAATAATTCATAATAAATTCATATTAAAAATAGTGATCTTGACATTAAATTCTCATTCATCACTCATCATTATTTTGATATTTGGAGACAGCAAGCACCCAAACAAAGTCCTACAAGCACCTGAATGTGACCTACATTGTCAAGATGTCAGGAAGGCAACATCATTTCTTGCTTCTGCAAAATCATTTGAAAATCTTGGGTCTTTAAAACAAACTTTAACTTCTCAACCGTCCTTCCAGCTTTGTTTTTGGTGTGTATGAAGTCCAGCAATGTTGCCAGAACACACCACCTGTTCCCCAATAATCAGAGTTTGACTTTGAAAATCTTGCTAAAGCTCATGGATAAACAGAAGTCATGGATTATAGGAATATTACAATTCATGTTGCTGTCTTTCATTGGAAAAAGTTAATGGAAATGGAATGGAAAACCAATTTTGATGATAATAATATAAGGAACATTTTGGCATTCATGATTTTGCTAGTAGCCTTGACAATACAACAAGAAGAAGTATTGAGAGAGTGTTCTTTCCATGGGTTCCTTGGGTCTTTAATTTGTCAAGACGAACTCAAAGCAAACTCTGCCAAGGCGTTGGCTCTATCTAATATAAATAGTGGATATAGGGCCCATTGCTGGGCTTGAACCGAAAATGTCTAGTGCAGGGGTAGATACTATTCACTGAGTCAAACCCTTATATCTCACTATGGTTATGAATCCACTAAAACGATTCATCAGTGTTCGTTACTGACCCTTTTTGGCTGAAGTTAGTATTTTTAAAAACAAACTAGATCCACATCAACACCAAAGGCTGATCATTCCATCAAAATCTAGCCATTATTCTTAACAAACAAACAAACCAACAAACTAACAAACCAACACTGCTGAAAAGAAGGTAAATATGATTTCATCAAGGAGAGAGACTTTATATTAACTTTATATTTATTCACTCCACTTAAATTATCATGTCAGTCTCACATATGAGTTAATAAATCTAATTCTCATATTTTCAGAGACTGTTCTGTAGTATTGGAAATTTAAGTCAAATTACAATAGCAGCTGAGTGGAAGAATATGTGACAAAAACAACTCGTGTGTGTGGAGACATTCCTTTAGCCCTTCAGGGCTGCTGGCCTCAGGGGCATTCACACTGTTGGCAGAGGTTTGTTTAGTAAAGTCTGCTCCTCAGACAGTGGCCTGCAGCTGGTCCAGACCCGGGACACATCAAAATGGATTTGGACTAAGCTCTTAACAACTCTGCGTGTGGGATTGTGCATCTGGAGCCGGTCAGCAACACACATCTGGTCTTGTGAATGAAGGGGATTCAACAAGTATTCTCTGTGGAAGTCTGCAAGTGCTGATAAAGCTGAATTTTGACTGCAATACACTCAAAAATTTGAATGGGACTCATTTTTCGTCTTTTGCAAAAATACAATGTTAAATCTATTGTCAGTAAAGATTATTGTACCAAATGTTTTGCCCATTAGCAGACTAAGTTTGTGACTGTCATGTTTGACGCTTAATACTTAAAATAGATATTATTCACAATATAATTTCTTAAAACAACAACAGTTGCCTAAATATGATGCTTTTCTATTATCAGAACATTGAACTTTGGTTATGTAATAATATAGTCACAGTCCTGTTAACATGGTACATGCCTCCAAACAACATTCATCACTCATTAGCGGCACATTTTGTAGCATATCATTCAATACTAAATTTACAATTGTATAGACTTCCCAAAATATTCTTTTTTGCATTTGCCTATCATGAAAAACACATTACACATATTAAGATTTAACTCAGAGAGAACAGCTGCACAGCGTGGGCAATATTAGCATTACTGGAGAAAAAACTTCATCAATCTGCCTTAAATGCTCAAGACATTATTTAAAAAGTAATCCAAATGGGTGTCATGTTATAGCATCATGTGACAGAGAGGTGAGGTAGCTCTAGCATCTGAAACAGACAACTGAGCCTCTTCAATAGGACAAGGATATAAGCACTTTTGGCAGGTTTTGTTTTTTGTTGTTGTTTTTTTTTTTTTTTTTTACAAAATATAGTTATAGATTTATTTTTGCATTTTATCATAATGCTGCTCAATTTCTCATGAAACTTCTTATTATCAGTACTTTGCAATTACAGCAATGCCATGATTATTTTTACCACATTGTGCATTAATGACGTACAACGGTTATAATTTAGTTAAACTGAACAATGTCTGTGAGCTGGGGCACTGTGAGAGCGAGAGGTTTTGGCTTCAGACGGGTCATCCTCCATTACTGAACATGGAGATAACTGCTATCAGACTTTTCCCACAGTGCTCATGCTAACATTTATCCTTTCTCACCCCTTCAGCGAAACTGCAGCTAAAATCAGATTCACATTCACTTTGTGCTCAGCAATAAAAACACACACAGATCACACATTCCATTTACTGTGAGAGCTGTAGCACTGAGTAGAGCTACTACAGGTTTCTGTTGTTTCTACCACAGCCGAACGGTGAAGTGTGATGACGTTGCTGCAGAATTGGCATCTCCTCGTGGGAATGGAACAGTTTATATGTGTTCAATGCAAACTCTCAGCTAGGTGTCTGTCATGTGTCAGGCCGCTCTGAAGTCCGAAGTGTTTAGACTGGACAAGCTCTGAAATTCTCCTGATCCACTGAAAATCTGGAGAGATGCAAGTTTGTTCTGTTTCTGCTCAAGATTGACAGGTTAGTACTGAAATGATCACAAATGGAGTAAATGTTACAAAATGTTGTTTGTTTTCAGCAACTTAAAAAGACAAGCACCACAAATGTGTTCAGTCCTGTAATACCAAGGTAGCTGTATAAGTTCAAACATGCTAAACAGACTTTAAATATAATTGAGGAATGCTAACTAACTAATCTATTCTATTCTATCTCTGTTTGGCATATCATTTTTTTGACATTAAGAACTTAAAGCTTGAAGTGGTTTAAGTATAAAAGTATAAACGTATAATGTCACCAATCAAAGAGGCTGAGAATTTAGAAAGTGCAAAGTTAGCTGTTATGATATAAAAAATTTTACCACAGAAGTTAGTGTTAGTATCACCGGGACACACAGTAGATGGTCTGGTTAACCAAATATACAGAAATTTGTGTTCAACATTGTAACATCCGCTAATGTAATAATCCCCACAAACGTAATAAACCGCAAATGTAATAAAAGATTGTATGATTTAAATGTAATAAACCCACAAATGTTATAAATTCCCACAAATGTAACAGAGATTTCCCACTGCAAACGTAATAAGTATTACATTTGCAGTTGTTTATTACATTTGTGGGAAGGTCATGCCATATCTGTAAATGTAATAAAATCCCACAAATGTAATAAGAAAATTATTATTGTTCAAAAGTGAACATATTACAGTATAACATATTATTATTATCATCACTATTTTTATTTATTGCTGTTTTTTGTTGTTTTTTGTTTGTTTGTTTTTTACTTGTAAGCATGTAGTGACCAAAAGTGACAAACAAATAAATTTACTGACTTGTCAGTAGCCTATGTATAGGCCTACTTACAAACATATGTGCTCACACAGTGAATTGTAGGCTAAATGTTACAATTTTTTCCTGTAAGCTTGTTAAATTTGTCAATACTAACAAAAATCCATTCTAACAATTTGCAGGATTTTGGGGCAGCAGTAGCTCAGTTGGTAGAAATATTTGCTCACTAACCTGAAGGTTGGCGGTTCAAGCCCTGCTGCTGACATTGCATACTGTCATCATGTCCTTGGGCAAGACACTTGCGTGTGAGAGTGTGTTTGGTAGTGGTGTGAGAGGCCATTCGTGCAGAATGGCAGCCACATTTCTGTCAGTCTGCCCCAGGGCAGCTGTGGCTACAGAAGAAGCTCACCACCGAGTGTGGGGAGTAAATGAATAACCTCCAAATTCCACTGCAAGCATGAGCGCCATGCAAATACACTTCCTCTTTGGTGAATGAGAGCGTTTCCACTGCCCACGCCGCGGCTCTGGCTTGAGAGTGTGCGGCGCTTCGTCTGAGATATGCCACAGTTCTATTTTCCTACAACGGCGCTCCCGCATCAATCTACACAGATCAGATCACACCAAACTGAACGAGCGTAACTTCCAGATTTTAACAAAAAATGTAAAAAAAAACAAACAAACAAAAACTACGTCGTACACAGAGTACATAACTTTTAATTACGGTATTAATATATATGCTTACGTGGTTGTAAAAATGTACAATACATGTAAATTTATTGTTAATAAAATCTGTTATATATACACATGCACATGTTCTTAAATCAAGTCACATCCTGTCGCATCAGAGGCCAACAGTTCAGGTCACAAATCATTCAGTTTGTACAACAGTCACAGAGCCATGGGTGAGGAGTTAAACTGTTGTTTTCTGTCCTTCTTCTGGTGAAGGAAGATTGTTTTGGTCACGTTCCCGTCTTTATTGGAGGCCTTTATCGCACGATCTCGCAATTCCCGCACATGCTCCCCTCAGCTGCTCAGAGCTCCACGGAGCTGTGCTGCTGTTACAAAACGCTTCCAGTGGGCGCGGGTCAGCGTCGTCGCCCGCTGGCGCTTCACGGCGTGACGCTTCACGGCGTGACGCTTCCGCTTGCAGTGGAATTTTGGGGTAATGCAGAAGCGTCTTTGAGTGTTCAATGAAGCACTATATAAGACCGATACATTATTTAATTATAAAAAGCACTGTTTTTTGTTTTTTCTATTTTAAAGCAAAAATAAACACAGAAGACGTTTTAGCATTTTTCTGATTGAACACAAAAACATTAAAATGTATATTTAAAAAAAATAAAAAATAATGTATTTATTTTTTACTTTAGCATAACATTTTTAGCCGATGCTAGGGAAGTATGGTGACCGGGTCCATGTCACTTATCTGCAGGACACATGTGGAGCTGTGGGGCACAGGCAGACGCAGCTGCCCCAGAACTGCAGTGCTGTTTGTGACCTCTATGATTAGCTAATAATGGTATGCTAAAATCAAAATACTAAACAAACAAAACAAAATTGTCATTTTGTGTGGCACTGTTCTATGTTACCTTAGTGTTTTCTATTGCTGTATTTGCTGTTGGTGGAAATCAATAATCAAATACTGTGAAAAAGTGAAAAAGTTCTTAAGTCTAAAACAAAATGAAACACCTTATAGTTTTGTCCCCTGATGAAGGCTGTAACACTGAAAAGCGTTGGGGCTTTTTTAGTCTATTGTGACATGCCCTAAGTAATAAAGGCTTTTTAACTTTATGAGAGAGTGCCTTGGGTATTTTGTTGTTTTTTGCACCTTATAGTTATATTTAAGATTATTTTTACAGATCATAATTGATGTCATTAATTATTTTTCTGGTTTTGCTCAATATTTAAATTTATTGACATAGACTTCGCATATATGCATTTCATTTACAAAATTCGAAATGCTCAACAAATATTGCAAGAACTGTGAAAGTGCCATTATTGTGATTAATTTAATTTACGTTTGATACAGCTTTTTGTGGTCATTATAAATGTCAAAATGTAGAGTAATATTCAGACTGTATTTTTTATCCAGTTCAAGTTTATAAAAAATTTATTGAAATAAGAATACTGACTTATTGTGTTCATATTACTTTTGTGCAATCAGTTTCCCAAACTGAATTGAGTAATCCCACCAGAGTTTGAAGTTGTGAAAGTAAGATCAATTAAAGTTAAATGAACCTAAATGGAATATGAACAAGAGACACTTTTAAATGAGTTTGCGTAAATGCAGCATTTTAGTGCAAAATATTTAACGGTTTAAGTTAAAATAAATCAAACAGAATTTGTAAATAAACTTGATTCATTTCATAGACCTCATCAAAATTTCTTAAAGTTGCTCTTTTAAAGTAAATTTATGAAATTAAATAAATTAAGTTAATAAACTTAAATCAATTGGTGCATTTGGTTTCCTAAATTTATTTGAGTAAACTTAACTTGTCAGGTTTTACAGTGCATGTGACACAGAGCCCTAGAGCTCAGAAAGGTTAGATCTGGCTCTGGTCAAGCTGCAAATCTGCTGCTGTCTTTTTAGGCACTATAACATAGGCTCATCTAGGCCTACAAAATAAATAAATAAATAAATAAATAAATAAATAAATAAATAAATAAATAAATGCATTGTAAGAAAATATATAAATTATGTATAAGACAAGCTCAGCTGAAAATGTTTTGGAACCATTGCACCAATAATAATTTTCTTATTACATTCGTGGGATTTTATTACATTTGCAGATATGGCATGACCTTCCCACAAATGTAATAAACAACTGCAAATGTAATAGTTATTATGTTTGTGGAAAATTTTGTTATTACATTTTCAGTGGGAAATCTCTGTTACATTTGTGGGAATTTATTACATTTGTGGGTTTATTACATTTAAATCATATTTTTTTATTACATTTGTGGTTTATTACATTTGTGGGGATTATTACATTACATTATTACGGATGTTACAAACATAATCACTGTTGTGCTTAAAAATTAAAATGATTAGCCAACAAGTTAGCAGCTATGTTAGAGGTATGCATTTGTTAAAGTGGCATAGTAGCTAGGTTGCAGTTGTCTCATATTAAAGGCCTCCATATACCAAGGCGACGATCGCCCATCTGAAGCCGTCTGAACGGTTCTTCCATGTTTCTTCCACGTTTCTCATTTCCGTCCTTTTGATATGTATGCGCCGTCAGCCCCCATCGCTCCAGGACGGAGACCGGCTGACTAGTTTTCTGCCGATTTGCCTTGTTGTTGAATCAGCATCTTTGGTCTTTGGCACGAAGCGCTCTGATAGGCCTAGCACTACAGCTGCCGCGCCAATCAGCTCACGGGAATTTTAGTGGAAGTGACGGAGTGACGAGAGGTGAAAACCGCTGTGGCAGCGTACCGTCACCATTTTTGCATTTTTCGCAATTCCGTGCGGAAAGTTATCTTCTTCAAGTAACAGAGCAGCGGCACCTAATCCACACAAAACAATGTCCAAACCGGCCATTATCACGCTTCTGTAATGTTCAAACAAGCTGAGAACAGTGGCAGACCAAGGCGCGCTACATGCATATGTACCATTGTGTCACTTCCATTTATCTTTGTTCACTGGCTAGCGCCATCTGCCGCTTTGGGGGGGTAATTACGCGCATGCGCAAGACACGGTCTTTAGGTCGGTTGTCGCCTCGGTGTATGAAGAGGGAAAAAGGTCATCCGACGTGAGGAAACGGGAGGGAACGAGAGGAGACGGGAAGAGACGAGCTGTCGCTCCGTCTTTTCGGTGGCAGTCTGGGAGTCGCCTTGGTGTATCGAGGCTTTAAAACAGATCCAGTGGCTCCACAAGGGTCACTGCAGGGGTTCCAGGTTCTTTAACTTTCAAAGAAAAAATATCCAATTAGTACAAAGATCAAGGGCTGTCTGGATTACCGCTGTGTCAGTGAATGAATAGCAAAAATGGGGTAAAATGTGAAGGATGGAATATTCTTCTCAAAGCTCTCTAACCCTAACCCTAACACCTTTCCTGCTCATTTTTCATTTATCAATGGAATATTTCAGTTCGTATTTCAGTTTTCCCATATAGAAAAGCTGCAGCACTGCTATGAGCAGTGTAAAGTGGTCAAGAGGCATCACCAAGATAACATAAGTAAAAATGACTCAAATATAATCGTAACGCAACACAGAAAAACTATGTACAGAGAGATATGAGAGAAATTACTGCCAAGATAACACATTTCTGGAATCTCTGAGTAAAAGTTATTTCCTAATATAGAATCTTTCCTGAGATTACCTATAATGGAGAGTAGTTACTCATTCACAAATGGATAAAACCAATTTTCTTCTGACCTGTCCAGATGGGTATTTCTGAAAAGATCTGGGCACTCTAGCCTCCATTACAAAGCACAGATACTGCAAGGCTCAAAAGAATTTACAGCACAAAGACTACAGTTTTTATCATTTTGTGTGGTAACTTTTCTGGCCCTACATATGAACTCAATCAGAATATAGTTCTCTTGCAGTATGATCTAATTTATTATCACCTGGTAGCATGGCCTGACTTTGAGACTTGACATTTGCATTGTGTGCATTGAAACATTTTGTGCAACACCATTCTTGTAACATTAGAATGTGTTACAAAATAAAGTCATTTTGTCCTTAACGTCACTGATGGTCAAGAACTTAAACCAGGTGAAAAAGATAAACTTTCCAAAGATGAAATACTTTTTGTTCATCCGTTGAGAATAACCTACAGAGCCATATATCCTCGACTTGGCAGGAGCTGGAGTCTGCTGGTGTGGAATGTGGGGAGTGGGAGGAGGGTAGAAGATGAAACACGTTCTGGTCCAGTGGAAATCTCCAAAGAGAGGACTGGTGGCCTGGTTTATGGGCTGCTGGGGCCGGTGGGGTGGGGCGCGGCCCTGGAGACCCCCCTCACACTGGACTATGGCTGTGATACAAAGAACCAGCTCTCAGTGCATTGTACAGGCCTGATAAGTGAAAGTTCTACATTCTTCTTTTAAACAAGATGGAGCTGATATTGGACTAATGAGGTAATTAAGTGCAGGGGCAGGACTGGCCACATTACTGCAGTTAATGTGGCATTAACCTCACAGCAACACAAGTGATGCACATGGATGATAAGTTTATACTTTGATATTTTTATGTTTGAAAGAAATTGCTTTAAAATAAAATTATAAATAACCTCAAATAGCCTGTGAAGAAGTAAAGACTATGACAAGGTTTCCAAAGTAATGTTTCAACAAAAGACAGGAGTTGTAAAGATAAAGGGCCATATTTACTAAGACAGGTGCTAAACTGCGAGTGCAGTGAGAAAATATGCGGCCGCTACTAATGTTCGTGTTGCGCGTGAATTACTAAGACAAACTGCGTGGCCGGTGACAGGTGCAAACAGATGGGGCGGAACTATTTAAACGGCATCATTGTGTGCATTGTTTTGTGTCATGGAAGGTGCGGAAGTGGAACACAAACGGAAGCAAAACTTTAACCAAGAAGAGCTGAAAGTGCTGGTGAATAATTTTTTCATCCGTCATGGCAAATAGATCTGCACGCATGGCAAACACTCTAATCCTATGTATTTCTTCATTTCTTCTCCTTCGTCTCACACAAATCACAGCAGCCATATCTGTGCAAAAGATTAGCACGTCCTTCTCCAGCGTGCTAAATGTATACGCTATTTTTGCTTGCAAAGTCATGGTGAGTCCTTGATAAATAATATTGCGGGCGGTAAATGAATGAATTTGCATTTTCTCCTCCTTCCATTTTGCGCACTCTGGGAAGAACGCCTCAGTTTACATATTCATTAGGTCATAGGAGCAAAATCTGCATTTGCGTTTCACTCTGCTCCTGTAAGACACGAAAATCTGAACTGCATCTGGGTTTGCTCCAATTTTAGCGCATTTTATTCAGTTAGCGTGCACGCAAACCTTTGATAAATCTGGCCCAAAGTGTTTAAACCTGGGCTCCAACAGGGATTGTCTAGTTCTGGGGTAAATGCTTTATTCATTGAGCCACAGTATTTTACACTGGTAAAAATACTAATCTAACATTAAAATCCCTTCTGGTTGGAGTTAGTATCTTTGGCCGTATCTCGCAATCGTACACAAAAGTTTAAAGAATCAGCTTAATTTTAAATATCAACACAAATAACTTGTCAGCTTCTCAATCCTGTAACATTACTGTTTCCCACTAGAGGGAGTGGTGGGCTTTCTTTGTTTCTATATTTCTAAGTATCATTATTTCTTTTTTTACGTCCTATCAGATCAAATTTGTTTTGCTGGTTTCTTTCTCTGGAGACAAATACCAGACAAAAGCCAGACTCATCTACTTCTTTGCAAAGGGAACTGGGTCTAAATCCCCTTTACATTCAATGCACTGATTGAACCTACTGACCAACCATAATTATTTCTCTAAAATGGGGCAAGGTTTATGAAATACTTTGTTTCTCTGTATATTTTTACCTTCGTCAAAGAGGTTATTTTTTCCTGATGTAGATTTGTGAGTCTGTTAGCACAATAACTCAAAAAGTAATGTTAAAAAAGCAATGATAGTTAATGCATCATGATTATTAGATATGGCGGCCTTGTGGCTCAATGGAAAGAGCATTTACCCCCAAACTAGAAGATTCCTGGTTTGAGTCCAGGTCTAGCCATGAACTGTGTCTGTAAAATAACACAGCCCACTCACAAGGGGTAAGTAAAGGAACAAATGACTACTTAACAGTTATTAAGGTCCATGAAATTTATGAAGAGGTAACAGTTCCATGATAATCATCCAAAAAAGTTACATATCACTGAAAATCAAGATGACTCATTTTTCTTGATGTAGCACACTCCCACATAACATAGTATTATTTCTTCACTTTTTCATCTTTAAAAGACCAGACAAAGAACAAGAAATGGTTTCTTTTATTGTGCCAAAAACATTTATCTCAAAACACCTTTAATAGCTAAATACATTTTCTAAATCTGGAAGATTTCAACTGGTTGAGTAAGAAGCTTCAAATAGCTCTTTCTTCCTGTCTTATGCAGGGACCTTAAGAGAGATTTTCCAAATTTGTATTTCCGATTGAAAGTGATTCACTGAGTCTTATGTCTTATTACGCAGCTATTATTATTCTTATTTATACCATAAGTTATAAGCCATTTCATTTTCAGACCCAGACTATTTTATGTACTGATTTAGACATTGCTGTTCAACGGTACATCAGTGTATTTGCAGTCTTTGAGGTCAAGGTAACATATGGTCCTTGGAAAGTTAATAAACTTGCCTGAACACCGGCACAAGCCCATTAGGTTAACACATCCTGCATGACTTGTCGATATAAGGTCATGTTTGTCATCGCCATGGTATAAAAAGTTCTTTAAATATTTAGCAAATTGGTAGCTGGCTGGTCAGGCTAGTAAACTGCACACTGACCATTAATTGCACCTGAGTGTCCTACTTAAACGGCCTGGTTAGAGAACATTAGCAATTAGCTTGATAATTACTTTTTATCTATAGAAGCAATTAGCGCTACATAAGATAAAGGTAACATACTAAAAGTTGCTGAAGTGTTATATGTGTTGTTAAGTGTTATTTGCTCAGAGCAAATATGTCCATCCATCTTCTTCCGCTTATCCGGGACCGGGTCGTGGAGGCAGCAGTCTAAGCAAAGATGCCCAGACTTCTCTCTCCACAGACACTTCCTCCAGCTCTACCGGGGAGACCCCAAGGCGTTCCCAGGCCAGCCGAGAGACATCCAGTTGTCTGGAACAGATGCCCGAGCCACCTCAACTGACTCCTCTCGATGTGGAGGAGCAGCAGCTCTACTCAGAGCTCCTCTCGGATGACAGAGCTCCTCACCTTATCTCTAAGGGAGCGCCCAGCCACTCTGCAGAGGAAACTCATTTCGGCCACTTGTATCCGGGACCTTGTCCTTTCGGTCATGACCCAAAGCTCATGACCATAGGTGAGAGTAGGAACGTAGATCGACCGGTAAATCGAGAGCTTTGCCTTTCGGCTCAGCTCTTTCTTCACCACAACAGACCAATACAACGAACGCATTACTGCAGACGCTGCACTGATCCGTCTGTCAATCTCATGCTCCATCCTTCCCTCACTCATAAACAAGACCCCGAGATACTTAAACTCCTCCACTTGAGACAGGAACTCTCCTTCGACCTGGAGAGGGTGCCAACCTTTTCTGGTCAAGAACCATGGCCTTGAACTTAGAGGTGCTGATTCTCATCCCAGCCGCTTCACACTCGGCTACAAACTGTCCCAGTGCACACTGAAGGTCCTGGTTTGATGAAGCCAACAGGACAACATCATCTGCAAAAAGCAGAGATGAAATCCTGTGGTTCCCAAACCAGACTCCTTCCGGCACCTGGCTGCACCTAGAAATTCTGTCCATAAAGATAATGAACAGAACCGGTGACAAAGGGCAGCAAATATGAAAGGTGCCAAAAACACCCTAACTTTTAGGTACACCCTTCTCCTTAAGGCACAAAAAATGCACCAGTAAAGACTGCCATAGAAAAATGATCTAATAGTTGATCATTATTATTTTTTTATGGTTACAATGACATGCATACATACATACATAGCAAAAATTAACTCTGTTTATGACATTTAACCCCTTAAATTCTAGTTTTTATGATTAAAAATAGATTTCATATGATGGCTAAAATCACAATTTTATTATTATTATTATTATTATTATTATTATATATATATATATATATATATATATATATATATATATATATATATATATTCATTATTATTATTTTATTATTATTTTGCTTTCTGTAAAGGCAAATTAGATTTTTTTGTGGTGGATTATCCTGATTATCACAAATATGTCAAAATTGGCATCATGATTGATTTTATTAGATTTTTTTTTTTTTTTTTTTTGTGGCAGATAAAACATTTTTAATCACACCTTTCCTCCTAAGGCACAAAAAAATGCACTGCCATAAAAAAAATCTAATAATGGATTTTATTTTATTTTCTTTCATTATTACAATGATTAATTTCAGGCCTCCCAATACATAGCAAAAATTCATTCTGTTTATGAAATGTAATTCCAGTTTTTGTGGTCCATACACACATCCAGCACACACAGAGACATCTGCTCAGTCTGGGCACAATTTCTACATTACACTGATGTGTAGGTCTCAGTAAACAGACTAGACTTTGGATGTGTGCTCACACAAACACAAATAAACTTATTTCTCAACTCACACTTTCACACCAATTTATGACAACCCTAAAACACACCCAAATCATTTTAGTTCAGATATTTCTTTTAATTTGCCTTGCAGTCTCAATCATTTATACCAACACTAATGAGGCCATTTTCCCATTTATACCTTTATCTGCCATATATGGGGAAATGGCGCCTCCTTGTGGAAAACAATAAAAACTAAAATTCCAATCCCTCCCTATCATGAATCCATAAAATACTTGATAAAAATGTGAAATGATATTGCAATGACAGTGTATTATAAAAATTATAATAGAATGGGAGTCAATGGCACAAAAAATGGGGGATAAAGGTGTGACTATTTCTGACAGCTTTTTTTTTATCTGAAAATTCATCCCAAAATACACCCCTGAGGCAAAATCTATGCCATTTGAGTTGACACAGAAAAAGGCATCCACAAAAAACTAGGGATGTAACGTTATTGGCGATATCGCAAGATTGCGATAGCAAAAGTCTCTCGATATCGTAGTGGTCTTGTTACACTATCAAACAGTATTCTCTCCAAGCGAAAATGCATAGTTTTTTGCAGCAGCGTGGTAAAAAGCAGAGAGAACTACAAAGACCATGATTCTTTGCTCCATTTGAGCCAACATGGTGGAAGAAGCCAGTGTTTTAAGCAACATTAGCAGGATAAATAAGCAAATATTAAGACTCACGGCTGTTTTCTGTAGCGGAGAATTCAAAAGGTTAGTAAATAATCCACTAAAAGTGCGTAAATAAACTTTTTACGTTCTTCCGTGGTACCACAACGCTTCGCTCATTTATTTCCTCTCTCTTCTCGTCTCTGTGCGCTCGAGGAGTGGACTACAGGCTCAGACTGGACTTGCGCTGAAAACTATAAACTAACTCTAGTGTCCAGCAGAGGAAGGATGTGAGCAGGAGTTTGTGGATGAAAGCAAACAGTGAGCACTGTGCTGACCCCTGATCAGTGATGTCTGAGAGACTGCTCTCTGTTTACAAGACCCTCTTGTCCATTGACGTATAAGTATATAAGTATATAAGTTCCTTATATGGTCATTGCTCATGGCACCTGTTTGAGCTGCTGTTTAAAGCTTTTTGTTGTCAGACCAAACTAATGTGATCCAGATGAAAACTTGGTTATCTGTCACGCTTTAGATCTGATAAAACATGAAATATGACAATAATTATTGCAGCAAGGGCTTGGCAGGGCATTTTATATAATAAATGTTGTTAATGTGAGCATTTCCACAATACCGTGAGCCTGTGGTAATTAGGCAAGACCTCGATTGTGGGTTTGATCCTAAGGCTGGCCAACACATGAACTCTCTGGGTGGAGTCTGCAGGTCCTCCCCCGTTACCATGGGTTCTCTCAGGGTGCTTCGGCTTCCTCCCACCATCAGAAAAGATGCATGTGTTAGTGACTCTAAAATTGCAACAAGGCCCAAAGCTACTGGGATAGGCTCCAGTCACCGCGACCCCTAATGGGAATCAGCGGAGGAAGATGAATGAATGAATGAATGGTAATTAAACACAGCAGTGGATGGAGCGCCTGAGCCGTCATGGTAAATATAGATCAGGCATGACTCACAATACACAAAGTGAAAGGCTAACAAAGAGAAGACTGTAATTAAAAGGGTGCATTGACACAAGTGTCTCTCAAACCCGGGTCACGAGTGTCAAACTCAGTGGACAGGGTCAGACAGAGTCACTATGGTAATAATGAGACAGATTTAATTAAGCCACTCTGGGCTGCCTGAACGGGCCTCAGTGAGAGAGACAGCTTTACTCTGCAAACGGCCTGAGAACTGTCACGACACAGAAGAGATAGAATTAATTACCTTTTCTGTCATACAAGTAATCAATCTAAAAATATAAGCAACAGGAGAGATAGAGATAGAGTCTAAAAATGTGAGGCAAAATCATAAAATACAAACTCTCGGTTGGAGCACTTCTGCAGCTAACAAGGATGAAGTGGCACCGAAGGGAAGTAGAGGCAGACTGAGTTCTCACTGCTGTCTTTAGTTCAGTAAAATCTGTCCCTGTGTGGTTGTTGTTCTGTTCAGTTCACTTGGAT
Organism: Bostrychus sinensis; assembly: GCA_020698575.1. Classification (NCBI taxonomy): domain Eukaryota; kingdom Metazoa; phylum Chordata; class Actinopteri; order Gobiiformes; family Eleotridae; genus Bostrychus; species Bostrychus sinensis. Next base: position 25,338,298 of record CM036252.1, read on the forward strand.
ATGAGTGAGTGCTGCCTTCAACACAATGTGCACAGACACATCAAAAAGCTTCTCTGGTATTATTTGGTACAGTTTGACTGCAAATGTAAAAGGAGCAGAGGCATTAAGCAGATATGACATCATGACATATGATTATTACTCTTATTATTAAATATTATTATTTTTGCCAACAAGTGCAACTACAGTCCAAGTCACCCTTTTGGGATCTCAGTGTTTAAGTCCAAGTCACCAACAATTGAAGTCCCAAAAATTAGCTCAATTCTAAGTCCAGGACTTTAATGCTGCACAGTGCCAAGTGCCACACTTTTAAGCATATTTTGTGGCAGACGTTTCAGCAGGTGAGCTTGCAAACAGCTGTTTCTGGTACAAAAAGAGCAAGCTCAAGCAAGCAAGCAATGTTGGAACAAATGTTCCACACAGTGTGTATAGAAACATCTGATCCTGTTTCAAATATAATTTTGATGAGATTTTATGACACAAAGTGTGGTAGTTCCAGGACCTCTAAATACCATAATATTAGTGAACTTAATATGAAATGCTATATTGCTGTAACAATACATTTTTGATCTTCTGTGTGACACAGCGATAGAACAATTGCCCAAAGGATTGTCAACATCTGTTTTACCTCTCCTGAAATGGAAACACAGTAGATGTCATCTACAATGCAGTCTAAAATACAAAATATTAGTATGCACGACAAATGTTAGAAACATTCTGCTGGTTTTATTTTGTCCTGTTGATTATCTTGAGTTGTGTTTAAACCAACCATGCTCCTGGAAGTCCTTTACTGAGCTGTGAAGTTTTACACTGCAGCAGCCAAAGGAACAATAATCAGACACACTTTATATTGCTTGTGTCAGGTTTGTTTTGAAGCATTAGTCTGCTGCAGAAGGTACACAACACACTAGTAAACAGCCGCAGCAGTCGACTGTCACACAGCGACCTAATGAGGAGCCTGTGATTCCCTGCACTCATTATGTGGCCCTCCATGAATTAAAACTCCACTTGAAATATATGCACTGCTATTGATTGTGTTGGGGCCCATATTATTCCACATTTCTGCCAGAGGGTATAAAAACAATTGCATTTTTACATACTGGGGGCAAAATCACTTTAATAAATATTATTTGCACAGAATATATATCTGAGAAAAACAATGTTTCCACTGAGGTTTTCTTCCCTTTAGTTGAATATGTCATATTTCCTTTCATATTAAATTGTATACAAAACCCCAAAGCCACATGCTGCAGGCTGAGTTGTTACACTCAACATGTCACATTTACAGCAATAAACTTTCAGCTGTGGTTATTACTGCTCCTAAGATACAGAGCACCAGCATAAACTATATCCACACAGTATGACTTTGTTTTAACCTTCATGTGAATGTGACAACCTGGATGACTGAGAATATCTACATACAAATTCTCAGTCTTATCTTACTTATCAAAAATGTATTCACTGATCAGGCGTAACATTGTGATGACTGGCAGGTGAAGTTAATAACATAGCTTAATGGGTGGGAAGTACTGCATTAGGCAGCGAACATTTTGTCCTCAAAATTGCTCTGTTAAAAGCAGGAAAATGTACAAGAGTAACAATAGGAGTGGGTTTGACAAGGGCCAAATTGTGGTGGCTTGATAACTGGGTTAGAGCATTTCCAAAACTGCAGCTCTTGTGGGGTGTTCGCGGTCTGCAGTGGTCAGTATCTGTCAAAACTGGAAGAGTAGTGAACCAGTGACAGGTGACGGTCCACTCTAACAGTTGTGCTATAGATCAAATGGCTGAGGAAGTTGATTTTGATAGAAAGATGTCAGAATACACAATGCATCGCAGTTAGTTAAGGCCAACTTGACATATTGCCAAGTATTCATAGTCCCAATATTGCTCCTCTCAATAATGTTCTCTACCCACTCACTGACAGCACACATGTATTCACTTTTTGCTAAAGCCATATTGTTTATGCAGAAGTTGCCATTTTTGGGCTCAGATGTTTGTCCATTGAACATGTATCACAGTGCTTTCATAAACACTGTGCTAGCCAGGAGGATCTCTCATTTGGTCACCTACACTTGTGTCCTAAAACAAGTTCACATCCATTTCTTAATTTGGTTAGGTTTGTTAGGTTTGACTTGGAAAAAGAATGGGGGTGGTTTTGATTTAGATATATTTTAGATAGCATAGTGCAGAGATATAAGCAACGTTTATCTATAAAGTAAATTGGCTTGGCAGGTTATTTTTTATCAAGATGTGTGCTGCCAGTCACCAGGGACTCTGTTTTCCCTCAAATGAACAAAGACGTCCTCCTTTTACCTACAGCAAGTCCAGTGTGCATTTCACACTAATTAACTTCAACTGTATAACGTTTAGGTCAGGATAAATTCAGTTCCCTCCAGATCCCTTTATCCATGCTGCATATGTGACCGCCCCGCTTCGTATGGAACCCTGGGGACCAACATTTAAGGTGCACCTCTGATTTATATGCACGCAGTGTGATTCCATCCCTGTCTGAAGCTATTTGCACAGTGTAATGAGAAAGTCAGTAAACAAATGTGTGCCATTACTGCCAGGAGCGGCTGTGTTTGTCATGTGCTAATGGATACAAAGTAAAACAATGACTTTAAGCAACCGGACCATCTGTTCACACAAGCCAACCTTTATTGTTGTGTTTAATATATCATTCATGGTCAGTGTGTATTTTGACAACTGTGATATATAAATGTCATGTACAACAAGTTAATGAGAAAAGTTTTGTCTGCTTCAGGATTTCTCATATTTAGATGTGTTCAGTGATTGTGTAAACAAATAGTCTTAGGTTTGACCCATATATATATATATATATATATATATATATATATATATATATATATATATATATATATATATATATATATATATATATATAATGGAACTCCTGCAATAACATAAACTATTCCATTCAAAATGCTGACGTATCATTACACATATCGTGCCATTTAGATGCTTTGTTCATTTCCACCCGACAGCAACATCAATAAATACCAGCACAGAAGCTATCATCTAAAATATTATAATTAAATATCATAATCTGGTTTTGTATGAATTATGATACTGCAAATGTAATGGTACCCTGTGCCTGTGGAAAATGTAAACTAATCATTGCACCATTAAATCAAGTAACTCAAATCTTTATGATTATCTATAGTTATAGTGCCTACTGTCTCCTTCCCTTTTTGTCCATTGCAGTGTTTATATATAAAGCACAAAATTTACAACTAAAAATAATATAATTTGGTTTTGTACAAATGAAAATATTGTTTTGTAGTGATCCAATAATGGTACCCTGTGGAACTCCAAAAATAACTTTACCCTGAAAATATAAAAATGAACTATTAAATTCCATAATTATGCAATGGAGCACAACAGTTACTGTCCACCTCTGAAAATAAATTTCCCATTATTTTCCCCACTGACTTTTCAAAAAATCTGTATATTAAGAATTTCAAGGCTTGACAAAGACTAATCAGCATAATAGTATTCATTTCAATCAAAAATCTGCAAATGCATTTGTGTTTTTTTCTTTCTTCAAGTTTCAGATTTTTATATTAATAAAATGTGTTAAGGTCATGAGTTACCGCATAGCTTTTGAAAAGTAAATATGAAAATGAATGTTAAATTTACTTCCAGACACAGGAGGTGACCACTGTCAAGTTATAAAGAGCAATTTCATTAGAGCTAGTAATCATTCATTCATAGTGTTGCTTAAATTATATAGGTGTTCATAAAATGCACTGAATCCAAAATGGATGTAACAGTTTTGTGTTTCTGCTTGTGTTCTTAAGTTCAAATGCAAAAACAAAGTATGTATTTTGCAAGACTGTCGTTACAGCCTTAAACATAACATTTTAGGATTAGAACATACTAGTAATATGTAAATAATATATGTTGCATTTACAAGCTTTACACCATTTATTATTCCACCTAATTAAATGGTTACATTTAGTCTGTAATTCATTGTGGAAATAATGTTTTCCACACTGTTCTTAAATGAACTGTGGAGCAAACATAGTTGGTTTGTTTTGCCAGTCAGAGGAGATGTATGGTGTAGTGACTGGATGAGGAGGGGGCAGCTCAGCACTCACTGGTGGGAGTTTGCCTTTGGCCAGACTCCCATATACACTCACACCCACACACTCTGTCAGTTATACTGGACTGGGACAAATGAATAACCACCTCAGAGGATAGTCTGTAATCTCCAGCCAGTATCAAACAATGTACTACTATGTAATCAGTGTACAACTGCAGGGGTTAGTAAAAACATCAAAACAAATCAATACTGACTTTGATCTTGGGCAATCTACTCATCTCCACAACATTTAAATTACTGCAAAATAGCTCTCAAGGGCTTGATTAAGAAGTAAATGGTAAAGGTACACAAGGCCTAATTTGATGTACTGCAGTATTTGGAGTATGTGGTCTTGTAGTCAAGCTTCAAATGTCTTGTATTTTTCTGATTTCCTTACTTTTTTTCTGGGGTCACTACAGCAAATCATCTGCTTCTTAGTGTGCAGTGATCACATATTGATTTATTTGACATAGGTTTTATGCCGAATGAATTCCTGGCACAACTCTCTGTGTTTATCTTGGCTTGGGGCCAGCACAGTGGCTGGTGGATTATTTTGACTTAGCTCATTTCTTCTTTTTATTACATGGTTCATCTTGTACAAACACAAAACCAACAAAACATTTCCAGTTCATTTTTGACTCGTATTTTAACCTAGTGCTTGCATCATAGTCCATAGAGAATAATATCATTCTTATAGTAGAAAATATATATATCCCCATAATTCGAACAATATGATTATATTTTGTCACAACAAAATGTAATTACTAATATATACTACAGTTGCAGCTCAAAGAAACATGCAGCTGAATTATAACATCTTGCTGGTGCAAACTGTAGAGTTCATTAAATGTCACCTAATTAAATCAACTTAAGGCAATTATCTGTGAGGTCACCAAGAGTAAGATTAGCAGCAAGCTAAGAATTGACCAGCTATAACAAACTATGGTGGCCCTGAGGGGCAACATCAAAATTGTTTTTGTCCACTACAAAAATAAAAGCAGCTACAGATTTAAAAAAATAAATCTTGCCTTCAAAATAAACCCATCCCTCAAATTTAAAAAAATATATACAAAAAATTTAAATAGAGCAGTGCAAGGTGCTACTCCACAGCTGCTGCTCGTCTTCACCAACTTGAGTGGATTATCCTCATCATGTGTTTCAGCGGTGAGTCATGAGGAGGTCTGGCTGCAGACTGAGGATGGGCTAAAAGATGAAGAGACAAGTCCGAACTTTGTTTATGCAGAGAAACACAGAGGAAGAAAGAGGAATTATTACACCATTTAACCTGGGACAGAGGCAGGGCAACACAAGTCATATTACAGTATTGATAATAAAGTTATAGAATAAAAATGTGTTTGGAGAGCTGGTGTTCTTTAAAAGTGAAGCCAAGCTAATAATTGTAATATAAAACAAAGTCTTTACACATTTTGTTTGCCACAGAGCAACAGGTTCTGTCTGTGGTCAGGCATCGGCAGTGCTGCACTCACTTCCTTAGCATTAGCCACATTAGCTGAACCTTTTTAAATATGAAGCATAGTTTTCTTTTTGTGACAACCTTAAATTAAAAGGGAGAGACATTTTGGGGAAACAGTGCCCTCTTTTAATTTGAGGCTGTGTTTTTATTTTTAGATTTTATATATATATAATATAGATATTGATTTAAAAATTTCTCTTTTTTTTCTTTGACAGATTGGTATATTTTTAAGGCATAAGATTACTACATGTCACACACATTACAGTCTTGATCAACTGGAGAAGTTGAGTTGCCAACTACTAAAGCACTATAAAGCAACAAGTGTGACAGGGCTTCACATAAACCCTGAAGATGATGTATATTTGTCAGTGTAATGGGTCTACAATAAAACCTATCCCCAAGCAGACTCATCTGAAATGTTAGGTCCACTGTAGTAGCATGTAGTGAATGGATTTATTTATTTATTCACATGGCTCCTTTGCATATGTAAACAAAGTATGTTGCACACTACCCTGTTTGTTTTTGCCAATTTGCTTTTACCTTTCTAAACAAACGGTATATAAATGAATGATTTTTCTATTATTACTAGTGTTTTTAGCATCTGCAGAATCATTGCACAAAGCACGATATGATGATTTTTGTACTCCTTGGATTGTTGTATTGTACTTTTGGTGTACAGAGAGGAGGTTACATCAACACCAAATAAAAGCCATACATGCTTTGTAAATACACACCTTGTCTTTAATGCAACTCTTAATGCTGGGTTCAATCACCTATTTTTCCACAGTTTGAATAAAAATCCTCTAAAATCTGCTCCATACACAGGTCTCGGCAGCACATCACAACAAAAGGCCCCCGAAACATCAAAAGGACTGGCTCCAGCAAAGAAACATCAAAGATTTATTTTTAGTATGCTCCATTGAACATGAAGGTTGGTTGTTGTTTGTGGACTGTTTACCAGCAGCACCACGCCCTCGGCTTCAAGGGCAGGTGGGCCATAATGCATCCATGGAGACAAAATTTATGATTTATGGACAGAAAGACAACCCTCTCAAAAATATGAAGTATGTATCAAAGTTTTATATAGAAAAAATACATATAGTTACTGTGACTTTTATAAATTTGGATTTTAAAATAAAAAAAATGGGGTTGAGTCTTTGTCAGTATGTAACAGTTTAGTAAGACTATGCACAATGTCAAATTAAGCCATCTAACTGGACCAGAGGTGTGTAGTAATTACTTTTCCTTGAGTAACCTTTTTCATAAATTGTACTTCTAGACTAGTTTTATTCAGACATTTTGTTATGTAATGTTATTTTGAAGTAACAATACTCTTGACTACTATTTTTGTTTACCCATGTCTATACATTATTACAAGTAGTGGAAAGGTTTGGATATTTATGTTTCTTGTTAGAATGTGATTTATGTTATTTCTGAAATAATAAAATGTAATGTGTCTGTTGATTCCAAATGATGTATTTTACATATTTTTCCTAGAGGTTTTAGAATTAATATGAAAGGTGTATATCAGTTCTTTTGTATTTTTATGTGTTTTTTATTGTGTTTTTCTTTTGTACTCCTTTAAATTTGTCAAAAAGTAAAACCAATTAAAAAAAATTGTGAAAAAAAATGAAATATTACAAATTTGTATTGTTTGGAAACACCAGAATTGTCATATTATTTTATATTTTTTGTCTGTCTGCTTACATCAGTACTGAAACAAGAAACATTATGTCCAAGTCACCAAATACTTTTTTTTACTTTTAATTATTTGGATAACTACTTTTTACTTCTACTTGAGAAATATTATTTTAATGTAACAATAGTCTTACTTGAGAGTTATTTTTTGGCTGCCTACCTTTGAACTGGACTCCTCTCTGTTTCCATGCACAGTAAAAAAATCCCTTTATAGGATTATGCAGCCTTCATGTGAACTTGGTGAACTTTGCATGAACTTAGTTGCTAACGAGTTTTGTGAATACATGAAAACACATTCCTAACTCAGTCACTGCATCTTCCTGGGAGCACATAAACAAGCTAAACTAGGCTTTTCCTAATAACCATCAAACAAGTTATTTGTTTACATGTGTTATGCTGTGGCGCCTGCTCTGAGTGCAGCCTGACATTAGCATGCTCAAAAGACTAGTCAGACTAAAAAACTGAATTTCAAGAATGTAACTGCATGGCAACTATTTTTATTATTTTTTATATATAATATTTTATTGTCATTTTTAGATATTAAACCAAGCAAAAACTACCAATACAGAAACAAGACTGAGCAGACAACAGAAACAATGTACAATATATAAGTACCAGGCGACTGATTACACTTTAGACATAAAAGGGTTCATTTTGTTTAAAATATAATGAGTTCTGTGCTGTCTATGAAAAATCCTGAATTGCATCTCTCTTAGTTTGTTGCTTAGAAATAGAGTGGAGTTCAGAAATAGATCTAGCCAGTCATTTTCATTATAAGAACACTGAAGGTCCTCCTCCATTTTCTTAATAGGTTTCTCTACACTGTCATCAGTACACTTATGTAAGATGTCATAACAATGTGAAATGAAATCTTCTGACAGTGAACAGTAACTAATTTTATGCTATAAATGGTCATAATGGAAGGTGCTGGAAATATCTAACTTGTGGAGCAGTATTGTGTTTAGATAAGCCAGCCAGTGTAAGCCAAACACAACAGTGAACACAATAATCAGATCCATATATCTTTGTGGAGTTGTCTATTACAAAGACATAATGAAAGAATGAGGATGATCAAAGTCCTTAGTCATTGTACAGGACGTGGGTTACCTGACAGCTCCTACTCAGTTCTGGTCTGACTAATTATGTTTCTGTCTCAAATTAGGCTCGGGTTTTTTTTTGCCTCCTGATAAATGGATGCATACAAGAAGTGCATTGCTCAAGGTTGTTGTACACCAAAGAACTACTAAAGTATTGTTGCCTCAAAATAATATTACTCAAGCAAAAAAACTAATAATACAAACTACATTACAAAGGCCAGTCTTTCCAGTGGGCCAATCACATTAGTGGATTACTTTTTTATATAGAAAATATTATGTTTTTTAGACCTAAAAATAACTATGACCATAACGGGGAAACTCAAATCAAGCATAATGAGTTTTACTGACCCACAGTTGTGTAAATGCAAATACAGCTGATGGCTCATAGAACCTCTGTTTTGAGAGAAAGCTTTGGCCACAAATCCAGGCCAAGAAAATGTAATCCACTAAAAATAATCTTCTGTTCTGTGCAGTCCCTGGTGCTGTGTAATGTACAACAACATGCCATTAGTAATAATACTGTGAGCACTAATTTACTTTCCCAGTATAGCATCTTTGAGACTCAACTTTGCAGTTCCATACAACATAAAGAAAGCCAATCAAAGAACAAAGATACAGTACATTTACATACACAACTCAGACTATACTTAGATCTTGATTCAATTCAGCAGATTTCTCACTTTACCTGGGTTTGCATGCACAAGAGCGAACCCAGCTACTGTATCCTCAGCCTCCTCCCAGACTAATGCCATGTAGTCTTGGTATTTAGCAATGGGGCTCAATTGTGTTAGCGCTTAATGCTAATAAATTTTGCCCAGCCACATAGCATCTTGCCCAGGGACACAGCGACAGTATGCACTTGAGGCTAGATTCAAAACAAACACTTCACCCACTGCACCACTGTTGCCCCTTATAAATATCAATTAGAATATATATAAATCAATTATAAAAAATTCCTTACTTTAACTATGCCTACATGCTTGCTGGTTTACTAAGTGCTGCTGAACGCCTCTTCTAGCTTAATGGCAGTAAGCTTTATGCATGAAGCAATTTTTTTGAGTTGAACATGAAGCAATAATTTGAATTTCTCTTCCTGGATGTAAACATAAGTAGCATTAACTTTGCATTGACACCAAACTAGACATTTTATTGCAGACAGAAAACGAAAAAAAAAACACCAGATAAAATGTAGAACAATACGCTGAGCACCACAGAAGAATCCAGGAAACAAATGCCCCTCTTACAGAAAGACAGAAGCAGAGACTCACAACATATCCTGAGTATATTAGTCCAGAGCGTATGAGTAACCACGGATACAGACAAAACTGTTTGTTTGCACATCTCCAAGAGGGAATGCTCTGTTGATTTACTCAAGCTTTGTAAATGCCCCTCTCATGCCTACTCCAAATTTGCCATAGATTAAAACAAATAAAACCAAATGATAATGAGTTTAGATTTACTCCATATCACCCATGATAAATGTTTAGTGAGAAAATACAGAGAACAAAATAATAACTCGGTTCTGTTCATAATTTCCTGTGTAATCAGTTAGCATACATATGAGCTTGTCACTTATCGTTTCTGGACACTTAACAAACATGGCCAATGGTAAGGTCTACATTTCCTGTTTTGACCACAGAATTAAAGGACATAAAAATGGTGCATCTCTGTGACTGGATGGCAGTGGACAGTAACACATCTGCACTCTGACTCACTGCTCTAATGGTCCAGGGCCACACTGAGCAATGGTTAGCAGTCTGTTTAACCATAGATGTGTGTGAGGGTATGTTTGTGTGGTTAAACTGCCAACCAGAAAATGACAGAGAGAAGCTTCAGCCATTTCCAGCCACCCACAGAACACAACCACCAGAGCAGCCAGTCGTCAGCCCATAAACACTAATCTGACCAGACTCTGGCAGAGCTGAAAGGGGAACAGGCAGATGAGGATGGGATGGAGACATGAGCTGACCTTTAGGGGACATTTTGATACTATTACTTATTTCCAGAATACACAATGATTTACAAAGGTAGCCAGGTATTAATCTGTACATTTGTGAGCACAATACACAGCAGTTTTAGGCTTCAGTGGTCCTTGGTTCAGTGGATTTCACATTTTGTCTGAGATGAAATTCAGCTCCTTCTGGTACTTGACAGAAATTTATCAGATGTACTGCAGTGGAGGTCTGGTTCTTGTCTAATAAGTCATTTTATATTGCTACAACTTTATTTCCTACTAGTTTTTCCTTATAAAATGCACCACGCACTGAACCCCTGAAAGTTCAGGACGTCCATATTTGTAACATAAACATACTCAATACGTAATACTTCCTTTGGAACATTTATAGTTTACATATCCACATTTTTGGAAATGTCACAAAGACGACATGAACTTTTGGAGTATTTTGGGGGGAATCCTGGAGCTGTGCCAACTCAACTCTGAGAGAACTCTGGGACATGTTTACCACTGCAGGACCCCAGGGAGGTCTAGTCATTAAACCCTATACTCAAGATCCTCCAATCTGGGGTCTCCACTGCCAGCCCCTCCCCTTCTACTCCTTCAGCAACTTCCTCTGCAATTCATTCTGGGAGGCATTTCTGAAAACAGGCGTGATGAATGGCAGCTAGGACCAAAATGGTTTCTCTGCTCAAGCTGTGCAGTGTGCCTGAGCCCCCCATGTCCCAACATACATGAGGTAACCATTAGCTAAACTGGTGTGGTTAGATAATTGGTGCGAACAAGATTATTTTCAGTCTTCCTTTTATAATTAACCCTTACAGAAAATACAAGTCTGTGATTTGGGTGAAAAGCAGCCGTGTCCTGTGAATCAGAGCAGCAGTAAGTCCACTGTAGGAACAAGACAAAGGGGAACAGCAAATTGTGTTTTAACAAATGTAATAACGTAATGTTCAGAGCAGTTCTGTTCAATCATTGTAGCATGCAGTCTATTTCTCCTGTATATCACCTAGCACATTATAGCACAGTGGTGGTCCCTTTAATGGCCACAAAGAACAAAATAGTGTGGAAATGTATATAACCAATTTTAGGGTTACTATAGTCCTTAAAGCTAGTTTGAAGTATAGGTGTGACTGCATGGTTGTTCTACTGAGCATGTGTGGCAGTAGACCTCACACATCCGCCGGGGTTTTAATTGGATGAAAGTGGAGTGTGTGAAAGCTTATTGTTTCTAAAATTGTATTTGAAATGAACCCACCCAACTATATTAAATAAAAACTGTATATTTTCATAATTATGTCTCTGTCCAGTTCAGTTCCATAAACCTGTGTGTGTTGTACTTATTAAAATACTGGCATTGTTATAAAACTAATTAACCCATCCTACCTCAGTCACTACACAAAGTTATTATAATTTCTCCCCAAAAGTTCCAAAACTTACAAAAATCCATCTTGTTAGGCTTATGCTTCTTTGGGCAGTTCTGATTTCTACTTATCTAGCACTCTGCATGAAGAATATAATGAATATAGATGTGCACAAGCAGTGGTGCAACAGTGGCTTGTAAAGTTGCAAGGAGTGCGAAGTAAATAGCACAAGATTTTTGCATTTTTGGAGCTTATCCCAGTTGGTTACAGGGCTTAGACAAAAATGTACCAACACCCTTTCACTCTCATTCTTTCACTTAGATCCACCAGTTCCCCTACACAAAGTTTACCATTGTTTTTTTATTTGCAGAAAAAGAGACAATGTTTTAATGTTTTTTTCTTTCACTACTCTCTTCTCCTCATCCTTTTAGAATGTGGACTACAAACACAGAATCAAAAACTGAGCCAAAAGTGTGACGAAACTTTACACTGTTTTAGTAAACTTTATATGACAGAGGAACGCTGACCCATACTGACCTGACTTGTACTGTGCTGCTTCAGAGGATTTAGTGAGCATTTAGTAAGTTTGTCACATAATGCAAATGATCCAAAATGTGGCTTTATTTTCAGATGAACACCTCTTCTCCTCTGACCAAAAGCGAGCAGTTTGGCCAAAATTGTGGTGCACTAGAGGCGCAGCAATAGCATTATAAGACAATCTGACACACACATTATACATTATTTTTCAGTGGTTTGCAAAATGCTGTAAGAGTCATAGTGTAAAGTTTAATCATGTGTCATCTCAAGTTTACTTCACTCTGCCTTGACTTATAGTGATCGTTTTTTTGGTGACTGGGTCTTGGTCTTGGACTTCCACTTCAAGTGCCCATCACTTCACTCAAGAGTCTTGGACAAGTCTTTAGTGACTCGCACTTAGACCTGAACCATGAGTACTCCAGCTTGACTTGGACTCAACTGAACTGGTGACTTAACTGCTACAGTGCCTTAGGACCATTTAAACATAATGTATGGGAAAGTCTGTCATTAATTCACATATGACCTTAACATCTTCCCTCTCATAACTTCAAATGGTTTAGAGATTATCTGGTGAATTATGAATTTTCTAGAATAAACAAAAATGACAAAATTGTGATCACATGTGGACAAGTTGTACTTCCTTCAAAGGCATCACATCATCTGATGGTGATGCTGTTGTTGCAGGGGGTAAAAATGACCCCATAACTAATCTGGTATGCTGGAGGTTCTTATAGTAGCTACATTAAAGGGTTGTCTATACTTTACTGCCTTTGTTATTTGTAATGTTATATGTTGTATTCCTAGAACAAAGGCTGAGCTTTGCTGTTTAATTGGTGATGCAGAGTTTGTGCAACTGCTTCAAATAGCTCTGGGTCAACACAGGAGGTCCCAAAATCATTCTCACGCTCCAGCTCTGCCTTCCCAAAAATACAACAGGAAATCAGAGGTTAGAACATGAAGGGAGGGGGTTGGATGCATACGAGACTTTACTGCCCATATATGTCGGCTTTACTGTATGTTTGTCTGAGAGCTGCCTTCTTCTCACCACTCCAATATTTTGGGCATTTTTCTGACTCCAGTGCAGTTTTATCTACAAGACTAAAATTACCAATAACAGTGACCCCAGAATAAACTTTAGATTGAGAAATCTTTACTGATGGAAGTCTGGTCATAAAAACAACAACAACCATTTTTGAGAAAGAAAGAGAATTCAGGGCAAAAAACCTCAGGGCACCTAACTGGGAACACTTATAAAAGAAGCTAAGCATGTGTTTGAACCAACAGTCATAACAGACACATATTGACACAAATCTGCACATATTTAAATTCTAGAATTAGATTTATTTTTACTGGAATAGGGCAGGCCTAACCTGGCCCATCAGCCTCTTCTACTTTCTTTTCAAAAGCAGGACAGTCTGGTTCCTCACTCAGAGGCAAGAGTTTCTCCCCAAATGATTTGGAACTGGCCTATCACAGCCATCTTACAAATATGGAAACAAACAGAGGGAGCACTGGCTACCAAGCTAATTTTATAACTTATCTGACCTGATAAACAGCATTTCCTGTGTTCCTTTGTCACATGTTGATTCTGCTGAAATCTGCCATGTTGTCCAGTCCTCTGTTTTTTTTTTCTTTGTCTTGTTGCCATTTTAACAACAGTAAAGTCCTGTTGATGTTCGATGTAACAACCACATTCAAACAAACCAACTTTTTCCAGGTCTTTGTACAACTGGCTTCTGCTGCTGTCCCCATTAAGAAATAAACAGAGCTGCTCAATACAGCGTATTCTGGTGTTTGACAAAAATGACATGTTTGTTTGGGTCAGTGGTGCGCTGCTTATGTCCTGCCCTTCATTTCTCGGATTGGTCACTCTGCCTGATTGTTCTGCCACAGAATGTTACACAAATGTTGTGTAAGGAATACCAGACTAACTCTTTGGTATAGAATAGAAGAGGTTTGTCTGGCAGGCCAAGCTAGGGCAGGCCAGATGTACATTCACCATTAGGTGTACATCACATTTTGTCCCTTCAGACTCAATAAAGGCAAACTACTATGAATCACTGTTCAATCAGTATTCTGTATCTCTCTGGTTGATATTGCTGGGAACTGTTTACCTTGCACAGTAAGCTGGATTGTCGTGAAATTTGTGAGTTCACAAACTCACTCAACTGGAAATCAATTAAGTCAGCCCCCCGCTGATCCGTTTAGGTCTGGACCTGTGGCAGCCGGGCCAATGGTGTGGCAGTTGTGCCGCAAGTGGGTGGGCTTTAATTTGCCAACAACAAGCTCTTTAGCAATACTTGTTAACAACATTGCAATGCAAAAAGCATATGGTATGCTGCCCTACATTTACAAAACTGCAGAAATCTTCTAGCAACATTTTATTGTGTTGTTTTACTGTCGTAGCAGTTTGTTGTTAAGCTACGGCGCTGATGCTTTATCCAATCACCTCCCAGTATTCTACTGAAAGTCCCGCCCCTTCACAAACGTTTTCAATGGGAGCCAGTCCCGATTGACATAACGTTAGCAACTCTTTGCCAATGTTATATCAGTCTGGCTTTTGCCAGGTTTGTGAACTGTGTGCTATGCCAAAAACAATAATAATACTGTATCAAAGAATTTAACCCTGTTCTACACAAGGTATACAGCATTAAATTTCCAACAGGTGGAAGATGATTCACTCTAAAGCAGTTCACTGGTGAGAAAATCGCTGTATTTATTCCTCTGAGCAACACTGTATTGCAGTGACTGACATAATGCAATGATATCTGTACCCTACATGACACACTGGCAAATGGAGTGGTTGTCCTGCTGTGTTACTGCAATTATAAAGCCACTTAATAGTCATCATGTTTGCTAGGTCCCTGGGCGTCCCTGCTTAGACTGCTGCTCCCGCAAACCAGCCCTGGATAAGCAGAAGAGGATGGATGGATGTTTGTAAGGTGAGTCATGCTTGATTTGAGCCAGGTAAAGTAAGGTAAAGTAAGTGTGGCTCCTAAGACCACTAACAGCTAACTCAAGGAATCATTTTCAGTTTTGGTCTAAATTAAAAAATGGAGTCTAAGTGTAAACATGCCCTAACTATTCCTTCATTTTATCTCAGACATTTGTTGTAAATTAAGTAATTACAAAGGTTTAAAAAACAAGAACAACACCTATGTGAGATTGAATGGCAAAATTTTGCCACAAGTCATTAATTAGTTTTTAATAACTAAAGACTTATTTTACAATACTTGTTTTTTGCCAACCAAAATGAACAAAAGTCAGCTTGCGCTCTTGCTATTGATAGTTTATGCTAGCTAGAACCTGTCCTCAGCCCTGAGAGACTGTACAATGGCCAATGTCATTTTGTTAAAGTGAACAATGATAAAAAATAAAAGATCAAATAATATGAAAAGTGAGTGAGATTTTTTTATGATTATAGCCTGCCTTTAAACTGAAATCTTATTGCTTCACACAATGCTAGTCGATTGTTTATTTAGCACGACTATCCTTAAGTAATAATTAATTAAGCATTACAGATTAACTTTTTGTGAGACAGAAATGATGAAAGTCGCAAAAATTTGTAGCCTGGCCTGCCAGACAAACTCTTCCTCTTCTATACAAAGAAGTTAGTCTGGTACTTCTTCCTTTAAGTTTTGTTTCTGTGGCAGAACAATGACAGGTGGAGTAACCAATCAGAGAAACCAAGGGCGGGACATAAGCAGAGCACTACTGACCCAAACAAACATGGATTCTTTTTTTCTTCATAAAAAAAACTCCAGAATACAGCGTATTATGAGCAGCTCTGTACTTATTTTTAAACGGGGACAGCAGCAGAAGTCAGCTGTACAAAGACTTATGGAAAAAGTCTTTGTGGCTGTGATAGGCCAATAACTTGCACATACATTAAATGAATGTGAAATAAGTCCTGAGTGACAGGGAACAGCTGTACAAGTGACTTTCTGTTTATGTACTTTGTAAAACCCAGCCTACACCTACAATAATTGAACTGAAGAGAAGGAAAAATTATGTGCTAGCATATGCTCGTGCTATACTTTACCCAACTCCTTTTAGAGCCTAGAGAATGTTTATCTGTTGAGACTTTGGATCTAAAGCAGATCATCTTTTTTTAACAGTTTAGCTTTTGCAGCACATAAATGATGAAAGAAACGGAAACTTGCACATAAACAATAAACAAATGCTGCAATATTAATGTTGTTGTTGATGGACTTTGCATGATTCTGTTCCCAGGCTTTTTTTTTCTCTAATCAGAAGCTACCACAGTCCATTTGAATTCATTAGCGACAGTCCTTGTAGCTGCACCATCCCAGTCAAAGCAGTAGATTTTGGTTAAGTGACTTGTTCCTGCTCCCATGTGACACAGAAAAGGTCAGCAGACATGCCTGTAGTGGCAGTGTGTGCCTGGTGCATCTTGTATCTCATCTAGCCTTTAATCTAATGTGCTAGCGGAAAGCGCCTGGGCCCAAACACTTTGTTGTGACTAATGCTTCCACTGACTCATCTAAGATTGAAGTTTAGAATGTAGACAGGTATGGGGTCAAGTCATGTCTATGGGAGGCTGTTGTTAAATGAAGTCTGTGCAACAACATACAGACATTTCTGACAACCCCACTGGCCTCTTATCCAAAGTTGCATCACAAGATCAAATCACTTTTCTGGTTCAGGGAAACCTCTTTATGTTTGACTTAAGAGCATTACTTGCCTAGAAGATGTCAGCTGTGACTAACACCAGCTTTGATAGATAAGGAATGTACAATCTGAGTGCCATTTAAGATAGGGCTTTTGATCTGTCAGAGGCTAAGGGTTAATGGGTTTATAGAAGTCTGTATTGCATGTATACTTTAAACTTGTGGCAGAAAAAGTCCTCTAACCTTTTACTACAGTAAACATGTTTATAGTGGTTTAGAGTTGTCAAGGTGTTCTTGGGCTGATAAATATGTGTACAGAACAAAGATTGTACTGGACACAAGGATTGGCTTGTCACATGCCGATAGTTTAGATGATACAGTGTGCTAAGTGTGTATAACTTATGTTAGCAACAAGCTATGTAGCAAACAACTAATTTCACATATCCATGGTTTATTAGTTTATATTTAGCTCATCAAATGTACAGTAACAGTGTCCTGAATTACATTGGTACAACAGCTTTGTGTGGTTGAGACCCTAGGTAGGTTACATTTTGTCTCTTTGCCCCAGTATAAAATATGGCATTCCTCAGAGCTTTATATTGGGCCCGTCATTTTTTATTCTGTTAAAAATCTTTGGAAGCAGTGTCAATGATACACAACTTCCTTTTAAAGGAGGAAGGTTAAAAAATGGTTGGACTATGGGGTGAGTTTCCAGAACTTGTGTTTGAGACTAAAGAAGAATAGGACAGCAGATAGAAGAGCAGGAGATCAAGGACAAGCCTTGGCAACAATGAGCAGAATATTCTGAAGGAGAAGAACAGCATATTTTCACATTTTTACTGCATTGTTCAGGGTACATTACCTTTTACTGTATATATCAGACCTAGGTCTGATTCCATCACAGTTCCAAATACTGTACTAGTTTGTTCATGCTGATGTTATATGTTTTCAAAAACCTCAAAACTCATTACCTCAAGCTCTCATGCCCCACCCTCAGCTCACTGGCCCTCACTGTAAACCTGATGTTTATAAGACACATAGACCAAAGGCAGCATCTCTTATTGCAAACATGATCCACTACAATAATACAGACTAACTATTTTTATTTATTAAACTTAGTTACTTTTCCCTTACTGCACATTTTTGTTTTCTCAAATGTCCCTAATAGGCCTCTGTACAAAGTTGAAGTTAGACTGAGTTTGTGCCAGATGGAGCTCACAATCTAACTGACCAGCAATATCAAATGTAGAAAACATTTCATAACAAGCTCTTTCACAAGAAGCTACCATATTGTTTCTATTAGGTTGTTTTTCTCTGGTTATAGTGTAGTGAGTCCAAAGTGAGGCTGAAAGATTACAGAGGCTATAACTTACGCTCACAAACAGAAAACATTGTCTGATTCAATAGACTGATATGAGAAGCCGACCGAGTATGACAGGAGCACACGTTACATATACAGTGTCAAGTGTGGAATGTGAGGTCACTTCCTCTGGATCTCAGTGTACATCATAAGTCCTTAACACCATCACCCCGGACTTGTTATTCTCCAGTCTGGTCTGGTTGGTTTGATCTAAGAAACAAAACTGTGTAGGCAGCAGAAGGATTACTCAAGTCCTGGATTCAAGTCACTGTTTTGAGGGATCATACTCATATTCTGACTTTGAATTCTCACAATCTTGTAACTTGTGAACCAAAAACTCAGACTTCGACTTCGACTTGTGATCTGATGACTTGGATTTAGACTTGGACTTGTAGAACATTGAATCAGACAACTTGTGGAACGATGACTTGAACTTAGACTCCCATTTGTTCAACAATGACTCAGACTTGGACTTACTTTTGTTCATTTGGACTCAAATCGGACTTAACCTGAATTGTTTTTGACTTAGTTTTTGACTGAGTTACCTGAACTGAACTCAGACTCACACTGTTTTTTTTTTTTTTGGGGTGGGTGACTCAGACTTGAACTTGGACATTTCTACTAAAAATACTAATGACCCATATGTTGTATCTATTATGGTACAATAATAAGCCATAGAGACCCCCGCATATTTGTAATTTTGACATGTGTCCCAAAAATATCCTCTAACAGTTCCCTTGAGTCCACATCACACCAACAGGAATAGAGATGATCCAATGTGAGGACAGACAGAGCATACCAGCGTTCAGGGAAAAATGTAGAAAACACTAATATGTCTCATCTCCAGTTCTTGTGATAAATAGCCACATACCAAAAAAGAGCTCAGTCCTGCTCTTCTAAAGCCCAACACACCAAGATAGAGTTATTCATAGCTGCTGCATGTCCTGTATGTTGAGTGTTAGCTGTGTTATGGTCAGAGGGTGCTTCACAGAGGACACAGGTAAGACAGGTAAACAAATGCTGGTGCCATTTTTAGGAGTTGAGTAGAAATAGCTCAGGCTTAAGCTCAAACCACTCACTGATCCAGAGGACATTTGGTTACACATAATTAACAGAAGAAGTTAGGACATAGGGTGTGGTTTCAGTGGAGAGAAGCACTCAGAGAAAAAAAGACAATGGTCCTTACTGGCAATTATAAAGATATAAAATGGAGATCCTCTAGTTAAGGGGTAAGGACTTCCTCCTAGGTGTCCCAAAGCCCTTTTATTGCTAATATGTATAAATAAATAAAAATTCTGATGATCTGTAGCCACGCCAAAAAGTAATAATTTGTCTCTTGACTGACCTTTTGTGGTTGGAGTTTGTATCTTCAGCCCTATCGTGCAGTGATAAATAATCCTTTCCAAGGTTCTTGGATCCAGACAGTTTTCCAGATCCACACCACACAACAAGTTTTCTAAAAAAAAAAAAAGAAAAAGGAAAAAAGAAAAAAAAAGCAGTAAAATCTAAAAATTACTTTTTGAGTTGTCTTGCTAACAAAAGGAACAGTAGAAAGAGTGGCAAAATGAAAACCATTAGAACAAGAAAACCATTAGAACAATGTTTCAAGCTCAGGTTTGTTACACGACAATAATATTTACTTCAGTGAGGTGAACAGTTTGAATCTGGAGTGGATTAGGCTACCGTCCTGTCCACACCAGGAGACATAGTTGTTTTCTGCTGGTGACAGAATGATGAACGTTTGCTTTCCCAAACAAATACCTCCCACTAAATCAACTGATGGATCACTTCTGGATCAGCCACCAGTCTCCACTTTTGGAAGTCTGGAATTATTTTACTGTCCTATGTGTCCCTGTAGCATGGCCTTATATGGAAACTTAACCTCTGATTAAAGATTTCTGCAACTCGTATCTTCTATGATCCTTTGCAGGGCTCTGGGGACTCCCAAGTGTCAGATCCAGCACTGAGAAAATATGCTGGAAATGTCATCAAGATGGTAAACACAAGCAAGAAGGGAATACACTGTACAAGCCCAATTCAAAATTAGATGGGACATTGTGTAAAATGTAAATAAAAACAATATAATGGGTTTGCAAATCTCATAAAACCATTTCTTATTCACAGTAAGCCATAAAAATCATTTCAGATGTTAAAGCTGAGATATCTGATGGCAGCAACACGCCTCAAACAAATTGGGACAAAGGCTTTTTTAACTCTAATTTTGGATTTTGCACCTAATTATGTTAATTACACACTTGTGTAAAATGTCCTGGTATAAATGTCCAGGCCAGAGTATGAGGCTGGTCACTGTTTACAAATGTTTCCATAAGAAGGGTTCATGAATGAGGCCCATTGACTTCTGGAAGTGTTTCTTATTCATGCAGTGATTTCCACTGCCTTTTTTATGTGTGGACATGAAGATCACAAACATCCAATACATCCAATATTAATAATACAGATTCTGCCTTTTTAAAATCCTCCTTTTATACCCAGTCCTCTTTATTGTAAAACTTTTCACAGCTTTTTGTTGCTGTGTCACAACCTTTTTGACATGTGTTGCTACATTCAAATTTAAAAGGTGCAAATATTTTTCATGGAATTTTAAATGATCTCACCTGACATGTTGTTTATGTTCTATTGTATTGTATATGTTGTATTATGTTCTATATTAATGGTGTGCAGATCATTACATTCTGTTTTATTTACATTTTCCACAGTGTCCACAACCTTCTGAAGAGAGGTTTTATAGCTTAGCCGGAATTTCTCGTCAGAATGAAACTTTAAAGTGAAAGATAGCAGAGAGGATGACATAGAGGTGTCCCGACCTCACTTAGCCCCATGATGTTTTGGCTTGAAACGCCTACAAAAGTCAACTTTGGGTGTCCAGAAATAGATGCTTGTGCTGTGGCAGGGTGGGAACAAGCTAGAGTCATCAACCTCGGGGGCCAACAAACAAAAATGGGAATGAGTGTGTCCCATGAGGAGCAGACAGTAGTTCGGTAACCCCTAAAAGTGTAAGGACAAATGAGTGGGAGGATTTATTATGGAAGACTACAAGTAAGGGTGACCATTAATCAACAAAATGACCAATATTAATGATAGAAGCATTTTTCCCAGCATATTTTTTGTAGGTGTCACGCAGAGCTAACAGGAAGTGTAAAAGCCACAAAAGCATCACTTGACATGCATCTGTTAGTTGTTGTTTTTTGTTCCCACATCAGACACATTTTGAAATGCTTTTAAGGCACGGTTCCATGGAAGTGGAACATGTGGGTTCAGTCTGAACAGAAAATAAAACAGCAAAGATCTCGTCCGAAGCATAGTTAAGAGTGGTAAAGATATAGTGCTTTATAGTCAAGAAAATATGTCACCAAATGGAATGAGGATTCTCTTCTGTCTATTGTCATGTTTCATACATGAATTAAATGCAAATGCAATAAAATTATATACTTAGCAGGGCTTGACATTCACTTTTTTGCTCACTGGCCACTATGGCAAGTCCTTTTCAAAAGTTATCAGCAAATTAGGGATTTCACCAGTCAAGATTTAATTAGGTCAAATGTTTATTTTATTTTTTCATCTTATTTTATAGCATACAATAAGCTTAATGAAACTCAGAGCTTGCTTTTATGTGTAGACAACAATTTATCAAATATGTGAAAAACAGGTTTTCCTAGGCAGAATAAATTTGAACTTTTTGCATGTGGTCTATCTTAATACATGTTTTGTTGTTGTTGTTTCAGATCATGATGTATTACTCTGTATTAAATTAGGTGGTCACTCAAACAGCAAAAGGAATTAAGGACCTCTTATGTTAAGATACATGCAGCCAAAGTGGTTAGTGACACTAAAAGGACTGCCAGCCAAACTGGAAATCTACCAGCATTTGGCCGGTTAGCTAGTGCTAATGTCAAGTCCTGGTACTTAGGTAACATTACTATACAATGTTACAATACAATACAATATTTTTTAATTTAACTCAAGTTTTAGTTTTGTTGAGTTCTTTAATTCTTGAAGCAATACTTTTATTTGAGTTTAGATTGTGAGTAACCAGTGATGCGTTTCATTGGGTTTATGGAGCTTTCATTATTTCAAGTGAATGCAAAGAAATATTCAGTTTTGAGAATAAAGTGGTTTTGCTTTAAAACAAACATATTTGATTCAGTCTAAGAGGAAGTTTAAAGGTTCAATTTATAATACTGTGCACCTTTTCAAAAACTACAGACTTTTCAAAAAAAAAAAAAAAAAAAAAAAAAAACACCACAAAGTATTTTTATAAAATATAAATGCCAGTAGCTTGAGAAAAGGTCACCTCGACACTTTGAAAAGGCTCAAGACAAAGATGGAGGAAAGATGAAATGTTAATGCAGAATCCAGAGCTGTTTTGACGCTCGGCGAATGATTGCATTACATAAGTGTTTGACCTTGTGGAGTTTGATTTTTCCAAACCTTTAAGTGTGAGCCTACTGATCCTCCGCGTGGCTGTAATATTCATGAAGCATATGATGTAAAAGACAGCTGCGCTCACCTCTGCCACAAGGTGAAGCTGGAGTTTGCATTTTAGCACAAGCGACAGGAATGATTCATGGCCATTATGCACTAACCTCTTGTTGGCAGCTACGAAATGGCTTGAAGTTTTAACTGTCACTACATTTGCCTTTTAGTCCTCCACCTGTGCATTAGAAATAGCTAATGTATAGAGACCCTTCCATCAGTAATGTAATAAAAGAAAGTGTGCGCATATTTTGATTAGGACTGTCAGTCTTTCCCATTCATTTCTTTACCATCAAACATGGTGTTTTTAGATGTCAAACATTACTGGAGGTTGTGGAAATTAGTTTTACAACCAAACTTTCAAATTACAATCACTGGGAGAGCTTAGACCTCTGCCAAGGCATTGACCCTATTTTTGTGGCTCCCGAAATATCCTAAAATATTCTAAGGTTTCTATCTCACAATCAGTGCCACCGTGCTCTCCACTTGCAACATTTTTAGGTATATCATTTGTTTGTATTTATTGTTTTTCTATTTCTAATTGGAAATAAAGACAAATAGTGTGTTTTGGGAGGGATCAGGTCTATGGTACCTATTTCCCAGTACCTATGTTCACTGAGGAACATTAAGGTTAAGGTTAGGGCTGGGGTTAGGGAACATCAGGACCTACCAGAATACCTAAGTGCCTACATTCTCCATTTGCAGTAAAAAAAAGAGGAATATGTGTGTTTTAATGTGTGCATTTGTGTTTACCTATAAAAATTAAACATTTAGATTTTTAGGTTTTGATTTAGCAACACAATGCACAGGTGTTTTTTTTTGTAATGGACAACACAAAGATCTCAGTGTATGAGAAACTAGCTGATGCATTGCAATTGACAGAAATTTTGTGAAGAAAGTTCCTGCAAATAGGAATATGCTCACTGTAAAGGTTTGATGATTGATGTTAGATTGATAATTGTTATGCGATGTTTTTATAATGCACTGGAAATTAATAAAATTTGTTTTTCCTCAGTAATAGTGTGTGTCCACTGGTAAAAAAAAAAAAAAGGGGGGGGGGGGGGGGGTCACTTGGAAAAAAGGTTGGGAATCACTGAACCATAACATAAGACTTCACTTTTACCATGTAGCCTTTAGCTTATGTAACGCTGTTTGCTCATATAACTCACGCAGCTAAATAGGAGGCTACTTGCTAATGCTCTTTAGAATGACATTTAACATAATTATTGGCAGTTGTTGGTTTAGTCTAATGCTAATTTCTGCATATCTAAATGTGAACACAACTATAGCAAACAGGCTAAATAGTGGGCAAAACTTGGCTAATACTCTTCGCAGATACTGGCATGTAGCTGTTTAGTTTCCTTTTCCCATTTGTTTATGCACATGTTGTTATTTTTGGCAGCTAATGCTAACTTGTGCACTGAAAATGTATTGCAGGATGCATACCTAAATGCGTGCCTAGCTGACGGCTATGTGCCTAAAACCAGTCCATTGTTAATGTTCTCTAACCAGACATTAGTGCCACTGTATGGCTCCGTGGTAGAGCTGTGGTGCATATACAGGCACAACACCTCAGTGTTGTGGGTTTAAGTCTGGGCTCCAATAGTTTGCTGAATGTCTCTCCTCACAATTCAATAAAGCCTAAAATGGCCAAAATATCTTTAACCAGATATTAGGCACATGTATTTGGGTAACTGACATGTGTATTGAAAATATATTGCATTCTGCTTAGTTTACAGCATCGCAAGGTAAGCAGCCATTTTGTTTAAAAACACTAACAGGGTCTTTCCAAAAGGTCAATATACAAGAGCAATAGACTGTACTCCAAGACACCATCTAGTATCTGTGCTGTTACTTCGACTGGAGCCCAGGAGCCATCAGCGGCTTTTTGTTCAGCATAATGGTTAATTTACCTTCATTAGAGCAACTCATTAAGACTTAAACGCCTCAGCTTGCATAATGAGAGTGATGGACAGCGCTGTGCAGGTTTTGTAAACAGAGAGTGAGGAACAGAGAGGCCTAATGAATGCACATAATGAGGCAAGGAGCCCAAAGTACCCCAGCTGGAGCAACGCACACACATACACTTTACTTAGTTCTGAAGTAACAATGGAAGTGCAGAGTTGAGTGTTATTATGACTATTGCAAAACGGTCACTCAACAAGAGGTACCTAGATGTAGAAATGCAAATCAACTTTTTTGAGCTTTCTACCATGTTCTAATTGTTCCCTCATCAAAGACACACCTGGAGTTGTGTTTTGCTTCATTCATGCATGTATTCTCTGGTGCTGAGTTTCTGGGGCCTCAGAACGCTCAATTCCACGAACCTCCGCCTCTCCCATGAACCTCTGCCCATTCCAGGAAGCACTGACCAATCAACAAGCCCTCTACATCCAGTCTGCTCTTATTCCTTTATCCAAAAAAATTGTGTATGGCTCTGTTTCCACTGTTTCCTCGTTTAAGAAAGTAAACTTTTTTTCTGATTGTATTCTAAAGAGCACAACACAGCTGCACTCTGCTGCCCTCAGGGGTCTCTTGACCTGTTTCTTTATGGCACCAGTCAAGTACTTATTGGAAATGTTCTCTTTTATCCAGATGAAGTTTTTAAAGGTTGTAAAACATTCACTGCTGTACTAGGTGACCAAGATTGGTTTCATTTTTACAATACACATACAGTCAATCATTAATGTTTCAAATCACTGCCACTGATTGAAAGTTTTGAAAATCATAATCATATTTATCATAACAACAATTAAAACTAGAACTTTTTTCACTAATGGGTTTTACAGTGCAATGTGAAATGCTGCAATTTTGACATTCCTTTCAATGCTTGCTCAGTTGATTTTAGGCAATATTATGAGGCCAAGCTGGTGACCAAGTTTTTTGCCTCCAAATTGAGTGACTGCATAAAGACAACTGCTGTGCCTTTGAAAGTCTGTAGAGATGCATGGGGCCAAGGGTCACATGAAGACGCTTTGATTCTTTATCTGGAACGAAACACAGACAGAGCAGACTTGACCCCTGCCATGTTCCTCTCACCAAACACTGCTCTGGTTGAAGATCTTCAAAGCCAGTGCATCTACAAATGCACTTAGTACATGCAGTCAGAGCTTAATGTTCTTATTATGGCCATAGTGTGGTGTATGCTTCAGCATGCTGTGATGTGACAGCAAACAACATGATGGCAGGGTGAAAAAGAAAAGAAGAGCGACACAGAGAGAGACACAGATTAAGTTAAAAAGGATGTAGATAGAAGCCAGGGCTCACTGAAGGGCCACAGACCTCCACACAAGACACTGTTTGTGCTTCTGTTGTCAAGGAGAGCCATGGAAAGTGTACAACGGGACAGTGAGGCTTGTCACACAGTTATCACGTTGTTCACAACTTGACCAAAAAGGTATAGTATATTGTCGGATTTATGGAGAGCCTGTTGCTCACAAAAACACTGATCAGGCGTAACATTATGACCACCATTGAGTTATTACTATCTGGTCAATATGCAGACCCATGTGTATCAGTAGTGAAGCACTGTGTGTTCCAATGCCTTTTTATCAGAAGTAGAGCGACTCGGGCACAGAAAATCTATCCCAACTGAAATCAAGCCCGTTCACTAGTATGTTCACTAGCAGACAGACCAATATTTCCGTATTGTTTCTTGACATGTTTCGGCCATCCTATTTTTCTGCGGTCTTCCTCAGAAATGTCTCATGATTTTTCAGTGACGTGTCTTGTCAGCTGATTTAAACAGGTTTTGGTGCTGTCTTCCTACCTGGAGTGGTAGGACGACAGCATCATCTTCAGTTTGACTTCCTCAGAACCGTATCCCAGGTGTGAGAACGCTGATACGCCCCCTCGTCCTGAATACAGTTGTGGGAATCCAGGTAGGAAGACGGTGACAAAACCTGTTTCAAATCAGCAGACCCAAACCATTTCCTGTAATTATGGGCTTAACCAGAGCCTGTGCACACTCCAAGTGATACACACAATACCAAGTTGCTTGACTGACAGCATACATGCCTGCTATAGCTAAATACATGTGTTAACCTTCTTGCTTTGGTCTCCTAACCATGGGGGACACAGGGAGAACTGGACTTTTCTCCAGGACAGAAGACTGAAGTAGCTTCACTCTTGACAGAGGATGAAACAGTCGTGAATGTTCTGTTAACAGGTGTTTAGCTTAGCAAAGCCACAAAAAGAACAAATAGATTGCTGCTCTTGTCCTGAGTCTAACCCATCACTGTCTGAAAGATGAGTTATTATTTCATAACACCAGTCTTATCTAAACTAAAAGTCCACCCGCTGCTGTCACAAAGATAGAACAACATGGTTTGGTCCAATGTGATTTTAATTTAGTGCTTCGCACATTACATTACATTTTACAGAATATGCAACCTCAGCAGGGTCCAGGGTAAGGTCCCAAACATTTAAAGCACTTGAGAGAAGTAGCTTTGGGCAGATTAGACAGCAGTGGCTATGTTGTAATAGCTGTCAGCCAACAAAGGAAAGTAGTTTATGTTCACTGAACAATAAAAAATAGTACAAAACAGATGCTCAAAGACAAATCCAGTACTTTTAGAAATCCAGTACTTTTAGAGAACCATAATCAGGCATCTACCAGAAGTACCTGTAATATTTTAGGTGTATTTCAACCCATCCTTTTACAAGAAAATTGTACCAAGGCTCCATGAGTGTAATCTTTTTAAAAATTCAGCCATACTGCATGACAATGAGAAATCTGCAAAAAATGTTTTACCCTTGCTTTTTGCACTGTTGTTGTTTTTTACGCTAATGTGAACAAGTACAATATGCAGTATATTTAGTTTTTATAATGCTGCTATTAATAGTTTTCAAAAACATCTGCTTTGGAGCATAGTGGCGTGCTTATAATCACTAAACTGTGAAAAAGGCCTTTGTAAGAGATGAGTGGTGTCAAAGCACCACTCATCTCTTACTGTGGAGTAAAAATATAATATAATACAGTAATATTGAGGAGCTGAGGGGGTGTTTTTTTGCAACAGACTGGGACGTTTTTTTATGACAACAGCACAGTGGACGCTATAGCTAAAGCCAATACAGGCTACATCAATTTCTGTGTGCAGTCAGTCATCCTTCAAAAAACAATTTACCCAAATAACAAGGATTATTTTACACTGGACATTAAGGACTGCATTAAGCACAAAAAGGGAGCAAATCATAATAAAAATATGCTGAAGCTAAAGCTAATCCAAAAAGAACTGGACAGGAAAATCAAACAAGTGCAGGAGCAACACAACCAGCGAGTCAGAGAAGCCCTCTCTACCAGCAACTCAAAGAGTACGTGGGACGCTGTTAAGAAAATTACAAATTGTACATCGGATAAGAGAAACAGCTGTCCTATATTAAATGAGAAGGAAAAAGCTGAGGAGCTTAACACTGTTTTTAATCACTTCAAATTTCAGGATCACTGAACAAGCTTTTCTCCAAGTCCACAGTAGGCTTCTCATAGACTCCAACGTTGTGACTAGACACTTTAAAAAATTAAATACCAGGAAAGTCAGTGGCCCTGATGGGATCTCTGCCATGCTCTTAAAAAACTTTGCAGAAGAGCTAACACCTGCATGGAGTCCCTTGTTTCAACAATCTGTGGACAGTGGTGAAATTCCATCTTTATGGAAAAAGCTATTATTATACCTGTAGCTAAGAAACTATGCCCACAAAAAATAATGACCATTTATTATCGCCCAGTTGCTTTGACATCGGCTGTTATGAAAACTTTAGAACGTATTACGATTGGTTTCTTGAAAAAGGAGGTTAATCATTTGTTAGACCCCTGTCAATTTGCATACAGGGATGGAAGTTGCACTGATGATGCTTATTACTGTGACACATCTAGCCCTAAAACATTTAGAAAACCCCTCTGCCTGTGTTCGGATCTTGTTCATGGATTTCGGTTCAGCATTTAATACAATAGTCCCTAGAATTTTAGTTAGGAAATTGACACAGTTGAAGGCTGTCAGGCTTACAGGTAGTGAGCATCGGTGCACCGCAGGGGGCGGTAAGCTCACCCGCCCTATTTACACTGTATAGAGACGATTACAGAAGCATTCTACCCACTAATCATATTCTAAAATTCTCAGATGATACAATCATACTCAGTTTATTAACACAGGAAACCGACATCAATACTTACAAATTAGAAATTAAACACATGGTAGAGTGGTGCAAGAAGCACAATCTGATTTTAAATGTCATGAAAACAAAGGAGATGATCCTTGATCCAAAAGGAGTTGGTGATCATAGAGCGGTTTCAATAAAGGATCAGGTGGTAGAGCAGGTCACAACATACAAGTACTTGGGGATTTATTTTGACCCACAGTTTTATTGGGCAGAACACGTGAATCATATTTGTGCAAAACTAAACCAGCACCTTGCACTTTTTGAGAAGGCTGAGACTACATGGGGTTGACAAAAAAGTAATGCTTTACTTTTATAGAGCTTGTATGGAGTCCATTATTCGGTATGGCATTACAACTTGGTTTGGTAATTTGACAGTAAAGCTAAAATCACAAATTCTAAACCTGACTAAAAGAGCAGGAAAGAATATTGGTTTGCCTCCCCCCTGCACGCTGCAGGAAATGTTTGAGGAGACATTGGTGAAACAGGGTCAGAAAATGGCAGCTGACCCTTCTCACATCCTGCATAAGGAGTTTGAGTTGTTGCCATCTGGAAAACGATACAGAGTGCCAAACTGTAAGTTAGATAGATAAAAACACTCCATGGTCCCCATGTCAATCTCACTTCTAAACTGTAAAAAATAGTCTTGAATCCTTTTGTAGTGCGTATTAATCGATGTAGTGGTGCAGGCCAATTAATGAATCGTGCAGTAGTCTAGCCAACTACTTTTGGTACTTCTTTCGGAAGATGTAGTGGATGAAAAATTTTAGACGTGCTGTGCAGTGTGTGTCTTTTTACAATCAGGACTGAGTGCAGTTTTGTGCCTCAGACTGACTATTGATGAATTGGTATTGTAACTTTTGTCAAGTATCCATGGTAATTTTCACTTGTTGTATGGATATGGTGATTGTTTTTCTGTGTGCCCATTGATTGTCCAAAATGAATTTCCATAAGGAGGCAATAAAGATTAATCTAATTTAATCTATAAATATCAAAAAAAGGAGCGGCAGATGAGAGAGAGAGTCCAGCGCAGAAAACTTTATTGCATGACACAACAAAAGAAGCTCATGTCCGGTCCACACAAAAGCCCCCGAGCTCATCCAAACATGATCTTTTATACTTTTCTGATTTACATATGTCCTTGACAATGACCAGTCAGTGCTCCTCCAGAAAGGGGTGACTCCAGATTTGTATGTAAATGTAGACATTAGACCACCCTAAATGTACTGATGCCAACCCCTGGCCCAGGTGTCCTGGACACCTGCAGGGACATCGGGTTCATGGGACCTTGGGTTGGAACATTAAGTAACGAAAATTTACAAACTCGAATGTAATGTAGGTGTAGCCTGTGCATCATGCTCTGTGCCTCTTTATTCTGATGTCATCAATATGTGACCACACCCACTACACTGCTTCCCCTAGTGGCAGTGGCACTAAACTGCAATTAGGAACCCAAATGTATGTGTGTGTGCGCGCGTGTGTGTATTGTCTTATTTACAGTAAGGCCCAGTGTGTTTCCCTCACAGTTACTGAGTCACACATTTCTCAGAGAACACATGAAGATGAACACATTACATTATCATGACATTGCAACTCACAGCACTAAAGCTTTTTTACCATAATGAATGTTTAAGATTATATGAAGCTTGATTATACGAATAACTAGCAAAATGTGATAACATAAAAAGATTACTCACTTAATTCTTAGCATAAAAGCATAAGAAAATCAACCCTCAATGTTACCTTACAATGGCCAAAGTAACAACATTTATAGCTTTTTAACTCATCATTACATACTGCCCTGCAAGTCTTTGAGGGCCTATGAGCACAATTTTAAGCCTGATTTTGAAGTTAGTGATGACTTCTAGTGGTCAATGAATTAAACTCAGCCCTGAGTTGGCAACAAGCAACCCTAGATGATCACCAGGTTTCACCTTGATGCTGTCCAGGTTTTGCACACTATGATGACCAGGATTTGCACCCTAATTATTTCAAACTAAAAGGACAGTGCATGAGTACTGCATTAGCATTCATCTTCCTGTTGTGTGAAGTTGGCTTAACTACTGTTAGTGCACAAATACAGTATAGCAAAGAAAATTGACCATTGTCCCTGAAAAAGCAGTATCACTGTCTAACAAATAACACCAATTAACTCACATTTTGTCTATTGTGTGATGAACCTTCTTTTCCGTCACCCTGCTGCCAATAATAGCATTTGATTTTATCAATATCAGCAACTCCTGCAGTAGCCTTTCAGTCGAGCTTCAGAAGAGGCTGACAGTGACAATGAGTACTTGCATCTGCAGACAGATATGCCGGTGTGAGATACTCCAGCTGACTACTAAGCAGCTCTGTGTTTCATAAAGGCTGCTCTCGTGGCTCTTATCAGCAGCTGTTACGCTCTGTAACACTGGGACGACCGGCCGTGAGCTGCCATGGCTATGAGAGACGCAGCTCTAAGATGTCATCTGCCAAGTTAAGCTGCACAGGGAAATATAAGTTGCAACCTGAAGGAAGGATCCCACTATAGTGTAGATGGGTAAAGTACTTTTTATCTGATGCCTTTGCTTATAGCAGCCATGTAACAAAGTGTCTTCCTGCTTCTTTTAGAGCATACTTATACTTTATCTACAGTAAGCAAACAGGAAATGGTGTTGCTGTTACTAAGATAAGCCTAAACTGATACAAGAAAACCTATTCTTTTATAACTTAGTGAAGCAAATTGAAATTACTGTAGGTATAATACAGAGTAAGAAAAATAAAAGTGTATTGTAAGACTTTAGCATCTGTAGATATTGATTTTAGCAAGATCTTACAGCAAGACATTCTGTTGTTGTACAATGAAGAGGTTCAGAGCGCTGGGTACTCATGGGTGGATGGCCCCACTGTAGTTCCTAGCATGTTTTTTCTGTGAAAACTTACTCTGAAGTCACCATCTGCCCACTGTCTTACCTACTTTAGAGCTTCATCCAATGGATGTCAGCCATCCAAGTTTTTCTACCAAACCAGTGATGAGGATTTAGAAGTTTAAATTGGTCAAATTCCAAAATATATTCTAAGTGATTGTTACTTTGGATATAATTTGGAGTTTGACCAATTTAAACTTCTAAATTCAGTAGGACCCTCATGGCTGGTTTGATAGAAAAAACATGGATGGCATGTCACACACTGAAACTTCTTGCCACATGACACTATATATACAATAAATCAAACCACATTTATCTACAGAATATCCACAATTCTTTGTGGGTCAGTCTACTGTTTACAAATCTTACACATTTTTGTGACATTTTTTTTTCAAATGACAAAGCATTGTTGTTTGGTTAGCAGAAAATACTGTACAAGTCTGGTAAACTGACTTGCCAGGAGCAAAGCAGGTACCTTGAATACCATGAGGTGATTGGATGTAACCACTTATTTGATCTAGTCAGACTCCTTAACCCTAACCACAAACCCCATATTGTTTACACTGAAAACAGTGCTTCTGTGTCAAACCCTCCAACACATCCATAACATACTAGCACACCTGTACTAGCACACTATTGGTCCACACCACCTTGGGTCAGTTGTAAGTGCATTCAATAAGACTTTAGAAAGTTTGTGAACTTAACACTTTGGAAATCACAGGCACCACGATCACCCTTTTGGTGACTTTCTAGACTTATCTTAAGTTCTTGTGGAGACAAACCCAGACATGCTTATTGCTTCCCATTATGTCCAAACCATAGTTCCAAAGATCTACCCAAACATAAACATGCTGTATTGAAAGTGGTGAGAAAGATGACAGTATCACAGGTCTCTTTCTTACCACAATATCATAATTTGGGAATGCGTTTCGTTCAGATGCCTGTCTCTTTGATAGCATCTCTATCAGGATATGAAGGCACACCTCTCTCCATGCACCGTTCAGACACTCATACACAGAGGACCACTCTGAGCTGACCTGCACCCTCAGTCACCAGATATCATCCACTGAGAGCTCTGTCAGACATCTCAAACTCTGACTTTACATTAACGCTCACAGACACAGATAAAAGCACTGTGCACCATTCAAGGACGTCTGCTATTCACTTTCAGTCTATAGACAACTCAATAACTGTAGGCAATAATACAGTATCTCCTAACATCATTTCTTCTGTTCATAGGGAGCAAAGATTCGTACAATGTGACTGTGGGTCCATGATGTTGAGTTGGACCAAAATGAAAATTTGAATAAGCTTTAAATATTATAGTTACAAGCTAGCAACAGCTCATGCTAATAACATGACAAAACAATTATATCAATTGAGTCACTTTAAAAATATCATTCAATTATTTAATCTACCTGAATTCCAGAAATGTTGGGACGTTTATATATATATATATATATATATATATATATATATATATATATATATATATATATATATATATATATATATATATATATAATGAAAAATAAAAAACTTTCAAATCACATGAGCCTGTATTATAATATAATGTAGATCAGTGGTTCTCAACTGGTCTGGATTCAGGACCCATCATTACTCTATAATGACAAGCCACGACCCATAGAAAAGAGTGATTTCAACTGATCAGATGTATTGAGTAAACACTATGCAGTTTGAACCTGAGATAGTTTAATATGAGAATGTCACAGTCTGCAACACAAAAATAATCAAGCAAGTAGTGATGCTACAGAAGAACTGTTCCCTTCTCCATTCACTTAGCTGCATTTTCATTTAAAACCACAAGGCCTCACGTCAGTAACTTTTCACCACTTTTTTCTTGCTTTTGTTGGGTTTCCTCTATGCACCTTATGCCCCATACTACCACCTGTTTTCATTAATTTTTTATTATTATTGTCAAACTTTTTATTTCTTTTTTTTTTTTTGGCCCACGACCCACTGAAAACAGTTCTGAGACCCACATTTGTGTCCCGACCCACCAGTTGAGAATCACTGCTGTAGATAACATAACAAATGTTTACACTGAGAAATTTTACACTTTTATTCACTTTTTTATTCTTTATGCCTGCTAAATCTTTGTTCAGTTGTTTATTAAAGTATTTGCTCATGTGATTTGAAAGTCTTTTAGTTTTACTTTTATACAAATTTACAAAACGTCCCAACATTTCTGGAATTTGGGCTGTAGGTAAACATCAGGCAAGTATTAAAATCCTATTAGCATGCTAGCTTAGAGTATTTCATTAAAAATAATGTGTGCTAACATAAAGCTGCGATGACCTTTTTTCAACTGCTAATGCTAATGCTACTAATGGCCTTTAAATATTTCTGTTCTAACAATAATTAGGCCCAACATTTTTGTCTTAGTTAATAATGTATATTTCTTTCATACTGTAGGTCAAATTGTGTAGCTGTAAAATTTGGATTTAAGGGTAAAAGATGTCAGAGCAACACACTTTAAAGCATTCATAAGTTTACTTCTGGCTGTTGCACAATACAGCAGCAATGTGAAATGATTCAAGTTTAGAAGGTCAAGCAACAAAAACACAAGGAACATTTATTTCTGAAGCAAATAAAGTTTACCAATGCTGCACAGGTGAAGTTCTAACACAATCCACAATCAGAAATCAAAATGAGTGTGGGCTAGTTAAGATCTTTAATTAATAATCTGATAATTAAAACCTTTGAACATTCCCCAGGGGTAATGCAGGTTTTCTGAAGGTCAAAAGTGAATTTTATTTTCTGCATTGTATTTTTGTACCTTAACATTCAGAACCTTTGGAGTGTGTTCATAATAAGAAGAATATGTAATTTAACCACATTTGTATCTGAAAAAAAAAAGATCTGGAACACAGTCTAGATCCTGAATTTCCTTTTTGTAGCTCTGTGAAATACGGCTAAAGATACTAACTCCAGCCACAAGAGGTCAGTACAGCAAAAAATGGATATTGCAATTACTCATGAACTAGAAGATACCAAGCTGAAGTCCAGGTCTGGGTGCTATGTCTTTACCATTGCATGTTAGGGTCAGCACCTTGGTGGAGGTCTGTGCTCCCCTGCTTTCTGAATCATGTGCCACTCATCCCTTACTGTACATTATGACATTGCTGTATGGAAGCTGTTCTTCTGGACCTATATTATTTGAGATGTTAAATTACATTATTACTGTGTGTTACATGTATTGTGCTGTGAGCAAGCCTTGAGTCAGTTACACAAAGAGAAAAAAAAATGGACTCAAACAAACAAAACATGTCATAATCTAATCCAAGTGAAAACAAGTCTATTTGTTCTTGAATGTTCTTGTTCCGTGGTTTTATTTAGCATCTGTTTAGCACTGCTCCAGCCTGTAGAGTGTGTGTGGAGGGCCCTCGGCTCTCAGCCTATAGCCCCGACCAATTTCCCATTAGCCCTTATGTCTCCACTCAAAGCCAGGCAGCATGGCATTTGAAAATGTGACCAACAAACATTCTGCTTTGTGTAAAGGTAGTAATTATAGATAATGGTAATAATAGAACAAGTGCAGGCTATTTTAGCGTGAAGCTTTAATTATACATTCCTCTATTTTTCATTCACTTCTGAAATTGTGGACGCTCTATTCCTGCTTCACAGAGGTCTACAATAGAACAACAGAAGCTAATCACCACATCTTCAGTCGTGGTGGTGTTTAATGCATTCAGTACAAACATTGGCATGACCCTGTGGCTAAGCTGTGGTAATAGAGCATGATTGGTGGTTACTGCCTCCTGGTATTCTAAAGTGCAAAGGCTTTCTCTGGGATGGTTCTAAGTGCAGAACTGGGTGCAGATTTCAGGGGTGAAAAGACTCTGACAGCCCAAATAGAGCACTGCAAACTCAGCATGGCAGACAATGCACTGCAGGAAATGACAAAAATATGTTCAAGGAAAGCTTCAACCTCATGGCAGAGACCTCACCTGCACAAATTGGTCATTCTGAGGTGGTCCTGCTGTTTTCAAGGCACAGGATGAGCAGGTTTTAACATTAATTTTCACGAGAAGAAAGAAGGAGGAAGAGAAGTATAAGGCTCTACGCTCAGATCCACAGGCTGAGATCCAAGGTCATCACTGAGGCAGGCTGCTGAGCTCAAATGTGCTATGACAAGACGGCCCTATAATGTTAGACATTTTTGCTTACTTCCATTATGTGCTCCAGTCTGTGGTGTGTTTTGTATTAAGGATAAAAACCTGTTATGAACTAAAATACACTGAGCACTAGATACACAACTGCAATCAGCCAGATTTGACACCCCAGCCTTTATGATGACAATAGTAATAAATTACTATATGTATATAAAGTAGATGTCATTGAAAGTGATAAAAGAGTGTGGCATTTCCCTGAGATGCACCATCTGTTTATATGAGCACTAGTATAAGCACATGGCTCCATTCCACATGGATAACAGGACCCAGGGCGGCTCTTATGGAAAAATGTAAATTAAAGTACACTCCATCTTAAGCCCCCAGTGCAGTGTCTGTCTGTCACATACTAAAGCCTGGACATTAGGACTCTCAGCAGCACAACAGTCCTCCACAGTCCTTCCACTGCAGCCCAGACAGGGTATAAATTACCTGTTAACACTGCAGAAGCAGGTATTATGTATTTTGACAGCTTTGAGCAGAGAAGAATACTAAACCCCCAGCATATTGTTGTTGAAGTCAAATGCAGCTTTATACAGCCACAATACTGTGCTTCATATTTTATGGTTTGCAGCAATCCTTTGGGGAAAAAAAAGGCAAGCTACATGTTAGAGCAGCATCAAAGCTATTGTTGTTTGAGTCTTAACAAACTGCAGTCCAGTTCTCAGACCTATGTTATTTTCTACAATCTCATTTAAACTAAAGTAATAGTAAAAAGATTTGATACCATAACTGCATATAAGTCACCTTATCACTCCCAAACCTAGCATTCATTGGCAATAGCTGCTTCTAGTTTTGGACTAGAAACAACTTTATCTCTGTGATACAAAATAACATACTGCCTTAATATTTCCTATACAAATGGATGTTTAAAAAATCACTTACAAATATTGCAGAGAAACCCAACTTTTTTTTCTTGTTTTTTTTTTAAGATATTTTTTGGCCATTTCTTTACTTTATTGATAGGACAGAGTAGTGGGAAACTGGGAGGAGAGAGCAGGGAGACAAACTCTCAGAGTCCGGAAATGAACCCATGACGCCAAGGCAGGCTGTAGTAACCCTGCATGTGCACCACAGTTCTACCAACTGAGATACACCGCAGCACGAGAAACTCAATTTTTGAGGCACTTACATGATGTGATTTTTTTTTTTTTTTACATATAGCAGATTGAAAGGTGCTATGAGCAGCATTTTTAGATTTCATAAACATTACCCACATGTGTCCCAAGATATAAGGTAAACATGTTTAAATCAAATTTTAGTTTTATTGATAACAAAGGACCAGCTGATTTATTCACAATTTTAAAAAAAATACATAATGGCCAAGTTGTTTATATTTACATTTTTTTGTTATGGTTCTACACTGTGCACTGCTGATCGTCCAGTCAGAAAAGCGAAAAGACTGGCAACGCACAGACCATTGTTTTGATTTAGACTGCAGTACCGTTTTCAAACCAGTAGAGCGTATGTTGCTTACAGTACCTTTAAGCTCTCCTGCACACAGTGTATGGTTATCCGTGCCAAACCATACACAGCTGACCAGGTCAGTAGAAAACATGCTTTTATCCCAAAGCTAAATGACTCGATTTTACTTTTTTTTTTTTTAATTTAGCATGTACTCTTATTTCATTTAGTTTTAAAAATGTAAGCTATGCATTACTTTATCATCACATCATCATCATCATCAAAAACATCCAGCCTATATACTAATATCCTTTGTTGCTTCTCTTTTTAATATTGCTTGTACTAACATTGTAGATTAGTGCAGTTTTTTGGGCTTGTGTCCAGCTGGATTGCGTGACCGTCCCATCTTGTCTTTGTACCCTCAGCTCCTCCAGTGAGCCTCTTAATCACCCTTTTTCTATGTAGACGTCCTGAGATCACATGTGAACAGAGCCAATAACGTGAGCGGCGGGAGTCCACAGAGGGAGTTTCCTGTTGAAAAGGCGACACAGTCTGGCACACTGGAGGGGGTCAGGTCTGTCAGTCTGTAATTGAGTTAGCATGCAGGGTCCGAGCGGGTCACACTTCCCACACCAGTCTGAGGGTGTTTGTTCAGGAGCCTCTCGGAGATGTTTGCTTTGCTCCCGGAATATGACACCTCCTGATACTATGGCATTAAAGGAAGGGGAACATTCCTGAACCAGATTCTGGGATTAAGACGAGCTGTTTCTATGATCCCAGTGCTAGGCCCAGCGCACTTACTGTAAGTCATTTGACCGTATGGCTGAGTTCCAACAATATCAGCAAATGTAAATAAGATCATTTCACAGTTGGCCATATCAAAAACATGAGCAATGGAAAGTAACTAGATAACTTTATTAAAGAAATATACTAATTGACTTATTTTTACATGTTTTTTTACGTGTGTTTTTTTTAGGATAACTCTTTCCAGTAGATTTCTACTATCCAACTATTACTGTTATCTAATTATTACTTACTTATTATGTACTTTTTATCTCTGTAGCTCACTTCTTGACAGTAATACTTGTATGAATGCTCTGCTGAAGTGTTGAGTGCCAGAGAAGCACTATCAAATTGTGATAAACTGTAAAAGTAAAGTGTACTTTACAATTGCAATTTAGCATTTATTAGCGACAGCTCCAGACCAGTTATTACAGGTGGACTACTTGTATGTGTTAATCTCTTTCCAGTACTGCCATCCTACTGTGGGTTCCTCTTTTCCCCTCTTAGCTTCCATGAAGCACCTGTTATGTCTGGTTTTGGACTCATTCTTCAGCTCTTACAGTGTGTTTTGCATGAAGACAGGTATCAGAGTAGTGTGTACTTGTTACCTGTCTAACATTCCCTGTTTTATATGCAGTGCTCTGCTGAAGTGGCAAGTGCAACAAAAAGAGTCTTTCTGAAATTGAAGTAAGTTACTAGCTAATGGCAGTGAAATCTACAGATTCTTTAAAACTTCTACTCAAATTGCAGGCTGACAAGTCTTTCTGCCTGTAAATGGTAACATTTCATCCTTAAATATCACTGCATTAGACTGACGTTCTACTGCAGGATTCTGTCTGTCAAAAGTTTCAGGGCGAGTGTCAGGCCCCATTGCTCTGTGGACAGCTGCAGCTCTGGTTCTAAAACAGAGAAAGGTGCCAAAGCCAAAGTTTCTTTAAAGGCTAAAAGCATTTTCACACCTGAAAATCTGCACCAAGCGCCACACTTTGAGCTCACTAATTGTTCTGTTATTTTTGTTTTGTTTGCTAACTTTTGGTTTCACACCATTATATGAAAATCCACACTATTAGACTTTCCCTGAAGCTATCATTACCATCGTCATGACAACGTCTAATGTGGTGAAATGTCACTTTGTTTCACTGTTTAAAAGAAACCAATAAAACAATGAGACTGATGTACTATAGAGACATGCTATCATTCACATAACGTTCTTAGAAACTGTATAAACATCTTATGCACTGCTAAAGATTCTTTTTAAATCTCTAATGACTCTCATTAGGAAATGGAGCATTGCACAGGAGCCAGCTGCTGTAGACGAGCTTAAAGCAGCATAATCATGAGTTTACTCTGTTTTTTTCCCCTCTTTCCCTCTTTCCCTGTAACTTTTGTTCTCCTTTGCAAGTTTAAATGCATGTTACTTCTGGGGTTTGGTCTGAAAGTCAGAACTTTTACTTTCACACTGAGACCACCTCTTTTGTTGACGGACTGGAAATTAGTAAAACTACAATACATTTAAGATTATTTAAGCATAAAAACAGTATATAGTATATACAACCCACGTGCTTTTGTGGAAAAAGTAGAACTACATATGCATACCACTTTTTAGGGCCCTCTGAATCTGTTTTGTCAATAGAAATGAATGCCACGCTGAACTGAATCCATCCATCCCACCAGTTGGAAACATGCATGGATATAGTGGTCTTATAGGACAAATTGGCAGTGATATGAAGAAAAACAACCTTACAGCCAACAGTATGGATAATATCAGATGCAAACAGTGAGTTATTGTTTTAGCAGGTCATGGAGATGTTCCAGTGAGAGAAAAAACAAAAGCTTCTGGTGGAAAAATCCTACGTCTGGTGTCTCCAGGATGCCTGCCGCCCCCAGAGAAGTCAAAGCCAGACAGGATCAAATCTGATATTTAACTTCTTTTCAGGTGTGCTTATGAGGCTGTTTTATAACCAAACAATTACTTCAGCAGTCTGGAGGGTTGACGTAGGAGTTTCAGCAAGCTATGAGCCATATTTAGTGACTAATCAAGAGTAAACAATCATATCCGTAATTAAATGTTGCTTTCAGATAAGCTGTGTTCTCCTAACTCTCCAAAGCCAATGGAAATGTTGCAAAGAATGTTTGGTGATGGAACAGTATTTAATGCAGATTTCTCTTGGCTAGCGCCTTGTTGACAATCCATTGTGAAAAGCAAAGGAATGTGTAGTCTGTATATAGTGGTATGATTGTTCTATTTGTGTCACAGTCTTTGTTTAATTTATGTTTAACATACCGTTTAGTACGGTAACCTATCTGTACAGCTAAAAGCAAAACTCAGGCTTCAAATTAACGGTGTAATAAAACTCATGAAGAAGAAGCAACCTCAGTCTCTGACCTCAGTGTATGAGACATCTCTGCTCAGACCCAACCCATGTCCGACACTCAGGTACACAGTTCCCCACTGCAGACTACACAGATTTAAAAACTAATTTGTTCCAAGATAGGACTCTAAATAATAATGTTTAAAACTGGGACTTGGTGTTTCTTATAAAAATGTATTATGTGAATGTGAGCAGTAGTGATGTGGCTATGGATGCTTTGTATTTTATCAGTTTTTTTTATTATAAGGCACTACAGCACAAGTCCAAGACAAATTTTCCAAAAAGGACAATAAAGTATATTGTATCGTTAAGGTGTAGCCACAAAAATGAGTTTGTAATCCTCTCCTTTAACAACAATATCTACTAGTTCAGAATCTTGTTGGAAATTGTATCCTTCTAAAATCAGAGACTTTATTATGACTTATTGTTATTATTTATTATGTTTAACTTCTATCACAATCACTAAACACTTTTTAACCTTGGTAAGCTAGTACCCATTCACTTGCAAATACTCTGTACATTTAAATAGGTTTGGAATCCCATCCATTTGCAACAATTTACACATGATAGTTTTCTCTGGCCAATCATAGTAGTTTCTCAAATCTTGGGCAAGCATTAAGCTTTACTATATTGTCTTATAGTTGTCGACTTAGTCCTGTGGTACAGCACAAAAACTCAAAATGGAATCCATAGGCACTAGACCAATCCTTCATTTAAAAAAGTGAACAGCTGCCCACAGTGGCCAGACAGAATATGGCAAAATGTGAGATAACAGTACAGCTAATTTATTGCACATCAATATTTGAATACTGTAAAGTCAAGTAAGCAAATTAAATTTAGTAATGATAAAGGTCTAAACCATGACCACAACCTATTTGATCAAGCCACAGTTTGATTTAATCAGTGGAAGTCACAGATTTTTCAGTTGCTGATTTTGCAACACCACTACACTGCACCAGTCTGATAGCTACTGTTGATTAGATGACTTTCAGTATTAGTAAAGCTGTCAGCTACATCATGATCCAACTATGGCATCCCAAATGGAAGTTGAACATTATACTCTCAGACTGCTGCTTTCCCATTAGCACTGACAGACTATTTACTGGGCAGGAGCAGAACTGTAATTGGCCATAAGTTACCATCTGTTTGGCACAACTACATGTATACAAGCCAAGAGAGAGGTGTCCATGTGCCATAAAAAGTTAAATGCGTCTGAACATTGGGTAAGTGGACACATTTAAAGGTGGTCTGGGCTGCACGTGTTCAGCTCTCCACACCTCAGATATGATATGATATATGATATTTTGTGTGGGTGCTTAATTACATCAGAATTTATTACAAAGAGAGCAGTGTTGAAATATAATATGGGATTAATAATGAAGTGCCTAAGAATGACATTAAAGAGAAAGTTGTGCTGCAGCATTGATTATATGATAAACTACACAACAGTGCATATCTGTTCTTATGGTACATACTTTACATGCAGGCCCATCGACAGAGGCAAGTAAAGGGGTCTGTTGTCCTGGGCCTCAGGGTCAAAAAATGACCCCAAAAATGATTCTTGTCCTTATATTTTCTATTGTAATGGGCCCATGTGAAGCCTTCTTGACCCGGGCCCCAGGGTTGTCGATAGGCCTGCATACATGACTCAATTATCTTTATAAAGCAAAGTGTTGCACAGTCAGAGTGAGGGCTACTATAAAGTGGGCTCAAAAGATGTGATTAAAAGAAGCCGAGTTAGCCTATATAATGTTCATATATGGTTTGTATGTACTTTATGTTCTTCAGGTACACAGAGAGAACAAACTGAGCACACACCCATGTTTCTTTTAGAGTACATGCCTGCATGATAAAGACGTTTTTGTTGTGAATCGACAATAATTTAATTTTCAGATGGGTTTGTTTATAGTCAACAGGATGTCCCTTTAGGGTTACCATAGCAGCTCACATTTTTAAAAATGAGATGTAAAGGGTAGAACCACAATCTCAATTTTGCACAAAAGTCTGCAGAACACCATCGTGGAACACAAAACATGTCAAACCTCGGAGCAAAAATCCAGAAAGAATTAAGACAGCTCGGCAGGTTGGTAGTAACTAGATGAACCCACTAAAAGGGAGAGTGAGTGTTTATTTGTACAAAAGTATTGTACTACTACTGTGAGACTTCCCACGGCTGTCCAGCTTTGTCTTCTAACCTCATTTGCTCTACCCAGTGATTATATTACAACAGTTAGAAAACCAAACGAAGGTAAAGACCCTAGTGAGCTCCTAAAACATGTCCAACAGTAAGAAAAGGTCTCCTCTGGCAGCCATTCACTGAGCATTCTTCCATCCTGCTGAGAGGAGTCATGGCTTCACACACAAACAAGTGTCTAATAAAAGGCCGGCCCAGGAGACAGCACTCCATGTTGACAACTCTGAGTGCAAGCCCACATTCTCCGGCTCATAGACCATACAAGAGCAGTAGAAGCAAGGCATGCTGGGGAAAAAGGACACAGCAGATAAAGCCAGTGTATACTGTGGGCAGTGGGGTTAAACAAACAGTGGTCATAACCTGCAGAGATGGTGTTTATTTAGCATAGCCAGAGACGACGATGACGCACAGAGAAAAACATGCTGGAGTGTTTCATTATAGTGCTCCCAGTGGGACCAGATCTCTGTTGATAACACACCTTAGAACAGGTTATAGTCACAATATTAAAGATGATAGGAACCACTTTTGGTGTCCGTTTCATTTTTGTATTCATGCACAAATGCATTTCTAATTTAAGGTCCAGGCATACAATACAGAAGTGTTTTTGTAGATGTATCTACAAAATAAATAGTTCTCTTTAGCATTTGGCAAGAGATCACTGTCCACATGGGTTATAAGAGCTCAAAA
This sequence comes from Bostrychus sinensis, assembly GCA_020698575.1. Lineage (NCBI taxonomy): Eukaryota > Metazoa > Chordata > Actinopteri > Gobiiformes > Eleotridae > Bostrychus > Bostrychus sinensis. The sequence goes on from CM036252.1 coordinate 25,381,701, forward strand.
TGAGTTCTGTATGACCTCTGAGTCTGGATACGGATAGATGACACTGTAGAACTTGTGGTTACAGACAGGTGAGACAGGTGATGAGGACACTACACCTTAAAAAGTGCCCACTTACACAACAATTATTTCCGGCACCTGCTGTAAACACCATATTTTGTTTTACTACAAACCAACATCCACATTCTGACACTGGAGAGTGATTATTGCCAGACATTGTTTCATTCCATTTCACAGGTTTTAGAGCTACAGTATTTTTAGTTTAGTTTATATGTCACTCATGTGCAGTGAGTGACAGGAGTAATGGACAGGTCGCTGTGTGGTGAGGCGATTGAAAAACTGACAGCTCAACAGCAGCTGTGCATGTTAAACCAATACTACTGTAAATACTTCTATCACATTAGTGCATCTTATTAAGCATTAGTTTAACCTTTTGTATTACATGTTTTATATTGCATCATAATAATAACTGTTTTTTGGATTTTCATTGAACTAACAAGTGTGTCATTTTGACCCTTGCATTATAATAAAAAAAAATGACATACATTCTGGTTATTTATTGTACATGATGCTTTTATATTGTATAGGATTTGGATTTACAGTTTGTATTTTCACAAAACAGGTAAGTGTAATGTGTCATGTGTATTTATAATAATCATGTCAGTAACTGCTGTTTTGTAGTTTAAATTTTAATGGAAATGAGACATAAGACACTTGCCTCATTTCTTTACCTACATCCAAGTAATACATTCCACATACAATGTGTGTTTGTATTGCATAATAGTAATAACTTCTCTCTTGCAGTTTAAATTTTTATGGAAATAATGAGTGTGCTGTAATGTATTGAGCTAAACTACTCTATATCACTGCATTAATCCAAGTTATGCATTCTACATAAAAATCTAAAATCATACTGTATGTATTATGTGTTTGACTTTAATAAAGCTCTTTCACTTTGACCTATGCATACATTTTTTACAGTATCATCAGATACATTCAAGTCATGCATCCCAGATACAATGAATGTGTTTACATTTGCGTGATGATAACTTGCAGTGTTGCAGAGCTGATAGGTGTGACGTTATCTTGTGCTTGATAAAACTCACTGTAATTATGTTATTTCATATATCTACAGTAAGTGGTGCATTTTACATACAACAAAATAAATACAAGTGGTTGTACTGTATCATAACAATATCTCTATTTCTTGCTGAACTGATAGCTGTGATTAATAAAACAAAGACATTTTTATAAAAATCACTGGACTAAAAGTTTGACTAAAGATGTTTTGTTGTTTATCCAAACACCAGAAAGTGGCTGTTAGAAAAATGAATCTACACAGACGGATAACTGTGATGCTTTATGTTTGATAAACCATCTTCACATCACCACAAGTCAAGTAATGTGTCCTATATTCAATACACATGTTTGCAATTGTATCATAATAATTGTGTCTTTTTACACTGCACTGATAGGTGTGGAGTTCTGGGTTGTACTTGCTAAAACTTCTTATGCATTCTACACATGATTATTGTGACGGTATTCTATCATAACAATAAGTGTGTATTTTTCCCTGAATTGATAAGTGTGAGGTTTTGCCTTGTGCCTGATAACCATCCTCATCCTCTCTATATATAATTATAGTTAGCTTGATTAACCACTTCCTGCAATAGCTAGTGTGACTAAAATATTGCTTTAATGTAGTATTGTGCCTCTGGTGACCTGACCTGTCCGCTCTTCTGTCTCCATCAGGGCCTGAGCTCAGTGTTGCTCTGATATGATCCATGTGGTGCATAAGTGATAAGACAAAATGCCAGTTCAGGACACTGTGTAATGTAGTAGGACACTCTGAAGTGAGTGTTGAACAGCTGAGAGTGCGTAGGGAGAGATATCACAGCCGGGCTAGTGTTATATGAACGCACTGAGCTGAACTGTCCTCTCTATTCATATCACACACAAACTAAGAATAGACACACACAAGGATTTTACATCCAAATAAATAAACCCTTCAAGTGATTAAGAGGGGGAAAACTATTACAGGTGTTAAGAAGTACTCACCCAAATACAACTTCAGGTGGAACTTAAGAGTACGGCAGTGTTTCCCAACCAGGGGTATGGGGACCCCAAGGGGTACGCAAGCACTGTGCAGGGGGTACATAGAGTTATATGATCATTTATAGTACTTTTATATATTTGGCTTTTAAAGAATAAAATAAACATAAATCAGGACTAATCCAGGACTATACAGAGAAATGGGACGCTAAAGAAGTACAAACAGGGACTAAACCAGGACTAAATCCAGGAACAAACCAGGTCTAAACCAAAACTGAACTAGGACTAAACCAGGTTAAACCAGGACTAAACTAAGACGAAACCAGGACTAAACCATGCCTAAAACCAGAACTAAACCAGGGCTAAGCAGGTCCAAACCAGGACTAAATCCGGTCCCGGGGGTACACAAAACCAAAAAGGTTGGAAACCACTGGAGTATGGCTGTCTTTAGCAATGTCAGCAACAACACTAGAGCATACTTACTGTATTTAAGTTACTTGCTCACTGTCCATCCATCACCATAACATTAATCCAACCAGGAAGAGATCCCGCCTTCCTGTAATAATGTATAGTAGAACTGTGCAGCCCCATTATCTTATCAAATATCATGTTTCGCACAATATTTAGTGCTAGCTTTACAGATTACAACTTGACACCCTTCCTTCATGTGAGCACCTATGGTAGCCAGCAGGGACAGGCTGCTCTGTATGGACAAGATGAATACAAATGTTGAGTTAGATGATATGGTCAATTGCAAGAAACAAAATTTTGTTAATAATCCTTCTAAGCCCTAATGCAAAAATAAAAATGAATTTGCTTTGTCTGCGTTTCCTCTCGGAGCAGGAAGTCATGTAAAATTCCAGGTTTCCAACATTTCCAGGTTACGCAAATGCCAAGTGTTTTTGGGTGTAAGACTATTTGAGAGACCAAATTTCACAAAATGAAAAAAAAAAGAATGAGAGAGAGAGAGCGAATAGATTCAAGAGAAACACTGGTGGGACCCTGGCAGTTTCAGGTCACTTGCATGCCTCTTGGCAAATGTGAAGTTGCAATAGTAATAAAATGCAAATAAAGGACACAATCAGTTACTACATGTGATTTTTTTTCATGTCAATCCATCTTTTCTTCTTCTCTTGACCCAATCCAACCTCCTGCCCCGCTCCGTCTTCTCCTCTAAGTGTTCCATTTATTTCCCCTGCCTGCACTCTGGTGTCACAATCAGTCAGCTTCACTTGGAATAATCACAGGTGTATCCAAAATGGCCTCCGGAGTTTGGGCAGCCTTAAGAGAAGACAGAGCGATGAACAGTTTTATCTGATTAAACTGTAGCTTTAAAGGGCATGAGTTTGTACAAGGGTATTCACTTGACAGGTTTTAACAGAACTGGAAAAGACAGCACTTTTGTGTGTGTCTGTGTGTGTGTGTGTGTGTGTGTATTATTATTGGGAACTGAGTGGGGTGTAATTTCCATGCTTTTAGCTGCACTATAGCTTGTCAGACATTGCTTTTTGTTCCTCTGTCACAGTATGGTTCATGTTTTTAGTGTAGCCAACTACCTATTACTACACGTTACAGTGTAGTGTGTTATGCAAATATTCATATTATATATGGATTATATGACAGCATTGGAAGCACTCTTTGTCTATAACAACCCAAGCTCACTTTTTGCAGCATTTCTATAACAAATTAATCAGCTGTGGTAGATACAACTATGTGTGAATGACTGAGGTCCCATACTTTAGTTTTAACTGTATATTATTAAGAGACATAGGCATAAGGAAGCATTATGTCTATAATGTCAAATTCAGAACATGTGACAAGTCATATGACTCTATGAGAACAGTAAAAATGAAAGGTACAATATGCAAAAAAATAAATATATAAATGGAAACTGTGTAGCATACAGTTTACCTAAACGGAACACAACAGTCAAAAATATGTTATATAATAATATAATATATATAATAATAGTTTAATTGTGGCAAAATACCATGCATTGCAGTTATACAGCTTACAAAAATAAACATTAAACTTCCTGTTTCTACAGCTGCCAAAAGAGGACAAACTGAGCGATGTTGGAGTACACACAATCTCATGTAAGCTTAGAACATGTATGAACTAAATATTTTTCAAGCAATTTCCACTGGGGTTTTTTATTGATGGCAGCATGTCCCTGGAGGGCTTCCGTAACTTCCCTCAGGTTGTAGAAAGGTAAAAGGTGTGGAACAGTAATCTACTATAAATCTTGCAATTTGTCTCAAAAATTTAAAAATAATTTTTCTTATGTTTACAAAATGGATAATGGATGGCTCTGGATTCTGGCCAATCACAGTGGTCATCCTATACTCTATAGCAGTGGCTCTCAAACTGTGGTCTGGGTACCACTGGGGGTACGCAGGTTCCTTCTGCCCTACAGGAAAAGGAGTGAATCAAGAAGCCATGTGACATATTTGTGGTTCTCTATCACGTGTGAAAAATGGTGGTGAAAAAATAACTTATTTTCACCAAAGCTAGGTGGAGCTACATGGATGAATATGAAACAAATATTATTTAAAAAAGATATTTTTGCAAAAGTGTGATGTAAACATGAAACCAAAAGCAAACACATCCCAGGCACAGAATTTTGTATAAAATATTATTTATTTACAAATCATCATTTTGCTGTGATTCCCAAGTTTGTGTAAAAGATTGTCTTACTAAAACACGGTACACAGGCATCATATTGAAGTGTGTCAATGAGAGTAAAATACATGCACGCATCACTTCTCTGTTCCTATCTCCAAAATAGATCTGATTGCTTATAAAATATAGTGCTCGGTATAAAGGTCTGGAGTTGTGTCTAAGCAGCTGACTCAAGTGTGTAAATGCACAATTGAAGTTTTCCACTGGGCGTTGTATGAAAATAAGTGAGCTGCTAAAGCCTAGCAAAAATAGATTATGCAAAATCTTTCACATTTTCACCACCAATACACACTGTTGGGTAGAAATGTGTAATGTTAACTAGTGTTTGTATGAGCACTTATGACACTTTTCATTTACTTAGTTCACTCCAGCACCAAGAGTTTAAACTAATGACTCAATATGTAATGCTGTAAGCACACAGAGTCAGATACATTCAGCCATTCAATATTTACACTGATGTCTGGACAGTAATAGTTAAGTATCAGTCAAAAAGATTGTATGTACAAAGTGAAAAACATACTGATAATCTTCAACGTCTGAGAGCTGTATATGACTTATGCCGCTGTCACATGGAATCAGGCACAAGGAGAAATGAATGCAATAAACAAGCACACTATGGTGCTATGGCAATCAGTATTTACATCATAACTATCCTGTAGATTGTACAATATTGGCCCCATCTCGCAATAGTAAAAATATAGTGCCCAAAGCTGGATTCGAATCAGAGGTCTTCAAGTTCAGAGGTAAATGCTCTATCTACTGAACCACAAAACCAGTATATCTAACAATTGCAAAGTAATTATTAGTTCCTTTAATGACCACCTGTGGCTGGACAGTTTGTGGCAGCTGGATGTCCCTCTCTGACAACGGTACAAAATAGATTCCTGGATCCATGGTAAAAAACTAATAATTTCTTCTTAGGCCACTTACTGACCAAGGTCTTTTTAAGTTATCTCACTAACGAATGGTGTAGTATGGCTGGTAAACACTGCAGTCTCTGGATTAGATGATAAAGAATACATACTTTGGTGCAGTAGAGAATTAAGTATTATTAAGTATACATTATTTACAAAAATTAAGTTTGGGCTGTGGCATTTCCTTTTTAAAATATAACATGACATTCTTTGTATAAAATGCATTAAGTAATTCATAGAATTTAGCAAAGTGTCGCTGCTCTCTGAATTCAAAATTTTGAAAAAAAGCAGAAATAATATTCTTCTCCTGTTTCATGCAGCAGTACAACATGGCCCTCTATCCTCTAGCGTTGCTACAAAAAGGGCACAACTATGCAGTAAGTGCAGAAGTATCTAGGCACACAAGCTTGTTCCGGGGTTACCTATAGAAAGCCATATGTCTCAGTGAAAACATGGCATAAGGGGGAAATTTTCCGTACAGCAAATAGTACAATATATCTGCTGTGTACTATCCTGCTAGTCTTACCTAGTTTTACCATCCCTTAAGCTCCTAAAGTAACATCCAGTTCCCCTTTGGCCTGATTCCATGTGAATGAAACATTATCTTGCCATGTTTTGCCTTGTACAAGTCATACTAAATAGGACCGGGATTATGTAATTGCCAAGGCCATTAAGGTTCATTGTGATACAGAATGTACAGAGCAAATATACAGGTCTGCATAGGAACTTACTTTGAATAGAGCAGCGTCGGGGGGGGGGGGTAGAAGGTACAGCAGCAGGTAGAGTCTGAATCTCAGTCCACACACTACACTTCAAATCCATTTACTTTAGAGAAATTTAAAAATGACTTATGTCAGAGGTACTGATTAACAGAAGAGAGATTTTCTCTGATTGAGTCTATAAGAGCAGCATAGACAAAACGCTGGCTCCCCCTACTGACGCTTTAAGGAAAGGTATACAGTCAGGAGAAATAGTTCAGTTTCCCCCACATTGAATTGTATGTGCCTTACATAAATAAACAACAAAAGGTAAATCAGTGTATTTTAGTATGAGGCAAATATAACCTCAGATAAGCAACCTCATTTTAATCTCATTTATTCTGAGGAAAGGGTCAGTATTTTCTAATTTGCTTCTATGAAATACTTTTGGGTAGTGGTCAGAATACACAGAAGCAGAGACAAGAGCTGCTACTAGGGCCAGTGTAAACATGCATTTGTAACAACAAACTATTTCTCTTGACTTTTAGTGGAAAATGTAAATTTATATTACATGATTCTCTGAGAATGTGAACTCACAAATCTCATGAGAATCTAGCCACTGCGCAAAGTAAACATTTAACTACTTCCATGTCATTCATCTTTGCAGTCCATAAACAGTACATGTACAAGATATTAAGATAACCAATGTTTTGGCTTAACTGACACATTTTTGTCACACAGGTTGTATGAAAAAGTGTCCTTAAAGTAGACTTATATTTTAAAAGAATTACAAAAGTGTATTTTCATTGACCTCTTCAGCAGCCATCCACAAAGTCTGTCATTCCTTCTGTCTGCTTTTCCAAATAGGGGCTGTCCTAATAAATATGTACTGGAAGAAATGTGTTAAAGTTATCTATTAGTATACAAAAACATCCCCTTTTACAAAACATAAAATCGAAAACGCTCCATCTACCTCATACTAATCAATCTAGGATCTGATACCTGAACTATTTCAGCAGGCTGTAAGCAATACAGTTCATCAAATGCCATTTAACACAATTGAAATGTCAAAAGAACAATCAAAATATTCCTATGCAATTTTCATTTCATAATGACCTTTCTAGACTGTATTTATCATCTAAGTATTATGACAACACACGTCACTATAACGTTTTTCTAAATTTATAGTTGCACAAATCAAATGCAAAATGTCTAGAAAATCTACATTCAGTGACTCGATTTATTGCTCAAGACCCCAGCAGCCCACATGTTCACAGTATGTGTATAGCTTATAGAGTAGTACTGCCAGTCTCACAATTAGCCCAAATCCCACCAATTTAAACCAATAAACATCGAGCGGAATGAATCAACAAAAGATGGGCAGCTGTTCCTAAGCAAAATAACCCACATCTTACACTTGGAAAAAAATGCTCTGAGCCCACGCCCTGTAGAAGTAGTAATGGACCCTGACAGCTCTGTGACAGTACAACAATGATTTCGGATTGTTTCCATGTAAAGAGAGGAATCTTATTCTGTTAGCTTTGGCCTTCATTCACGGCTAGCTTGCTCACTCCTGCCATGTTAGAACAAGCTACACAAGCACATATAAGCTGTATGGTAAACAATAAGAGCTTAAACCACAAGATAACTGAACTAACGGCATACTATGTAGTCCTCAGAACATATGTTGTCAGTATGGACCCTTCAATGAGTGACGTAATGAAAGAAACAGCAACTTGATAATAAAAATAGCAGACTAGAATAACACATTTTTAGATGACAGAGAATCAAGTGACTTTTAGCATGTAGCCTTTAGCTTACCTTGTAATAGCTACTTTAAAAAACACAGCTAAATTGAGCCAGTCGCTATAGTTGTTTTCTACCCAGGCACTACCATTAAACTCATGTTTAGTAGTTGCCATTAGCCATACTTGTTGATTGCTCATTTGCAGTTTCTGGTGACAAATGCTAATTTTGTCTGTTAAAAATATTTTGCAATCTGCTAAGCCTTTGCTTAAGTGATCAGAGGGTGAAAATGCTTTGTTGATGCCAGAGGTTCCAAAGAGAATGACCAAACTGGCTTGGAATGATATAAACTGCTTTGTCTTAACATTTTAGGCTAGTAGGGGTTTATCAGTGAGGAGAAAATTGTTTTCTGATGGCTGCTTGATGGCTTCTGAGTTTTGGGGCATTGTCTGGATCACATCATTTCAAAATCTGAAATTCAAATATTAACAGTGATAAAAACTCCTGACCCCTGTCCTGAACCTTTGTCATGAGCTTGTGCCCTAGGGTTGTCAGTTGAGGTAATAACTGTATCAAGTATCAACTCAATACTTTAGAGGTAATGAAGGCCAAAGCTACAAAAATAAGAGCCCTGTTGAAATTACAAACAGTAAAAACGCATTCAGGATTGGAAGTGTGCGCCACAAATCCCAAACTGCCTCACCAGTGTAACATCTGAGGTGGACATGTCCTTCAGTGTTCTGTCTAAAAAGCAACATCCAAGCTAATAATAATAATAACAACAATATAACACAAGCGACCTCCTGCAAACGCAACCAGATGCAACACTACCCACTCAGTCTAAACACAGCTAATGGCTCCAAGCGTGACTCTGCTGCGTTTTATCAGCGGTCAATCTGCTCCCCGCGTTTCCATGGCAACCAAGCCCTCTTGGCTGGACATGACCTGAACTGGGAGTTGGCTAACACATCTCTACTATATCCTAAAATGGCGTAGGGAATAGGTATGGGGTGAGATCAGGAGGATAGACATAGAGAGCTGGGATAGGGGGCTAGCGTGCACACCGGCGTGGGCAGGCTGTAGTGGTAGGGGTCCGTGAAGGGGAACAAGAAAAGGAGAAAGAGGAATACACCCAGCAGATAAGAGGCGAGGACGGTGAGACGCTGCGGGTGCTCGAAGGCCGCGCTGATGGCAGGGAAACCCATGTAGTTACAAAAGGAATGGCACAGCACCGGGCCTATCAGGTGACCTGGGACAGAGGAGGACAGTGGTTAGGACAACCCAGAAACTGAGTGAGATGATGGTGTTTATAGAAGGTGGCAAAAAACAGGTTTGCACTCTTAATGGAAGATCAGTTTCTGGTAATTCTATAATGTTGATCAAATTTGAGTGAATCACGTCCCCAATATAATTACTGTCAAGATCATTGTTGATACTTTTGACAATAGTGTAATATAGATTTGTACTCTACATGACTGTATGTATGTTGTAAACATGCATTTTAAGTGAAGTCCCGTTACAGACGTCCGCGGTAACAACCACATTCAAACAAACTGTCTTTCAACAACTGGCTTTTGCTGCTGTCCTTCAGAAATAAGTACAGAGTTGCATACAATACAGTCTATTCTGGTGTTTTAGAGCAACAGTCATTCATGTGCATCTCTACTACGCCACCATGTTTGTTGTTGATGTTGTTGTTGATTCATTGTAAATCAATCTCAAATCTTGTATGAAATATACAAAGAATGTCTGCTTGACCAGACATTGAGATTTTTATTCCTTGTACTCTATTAAAATGCAGAAAAAGTATATTGTATTATACAAGTTGCATAAGACTCATGTTAATTTATAATCATTCTATTTTGGCCAGTGGCAGAATATAGCTATGAATTATAAAAACCCTAGACCTCTGTCCCAAAACTTCCAGATAGACTTTAATTAATGTGTTGTTTATGTTAATGGTTTTGATTGAACCATATTACAAAAACATTGTAAGATGGCTGAGACATTAATTTGAATATTATAATGAGTGTTTGCTTAACAAAGCTAAAAACTCACCTGTTCTGAGAAAGATGAATGCTGTGTAGGCCCCAAACACAGCTGTGTAGGAGAACTGGAACACTGTCAGAGAACACAACAGAAATAAGTACAGGACATCCAAGCAATTATGAATCCATAAATGATCAGCGAGTTCTGACCTGCAGATAAGAAGATGCCTGACAGAGTGCTCTGTCTGAAACGCAGCAACTCAATTACATGGTGGAAATGAGCTGGAAGTAGAGCAATCACAAAAAAATTATTTATAGAACAAATGAAACATAATACTTCCATATGGCCAGGTCAAACTCACCAACTCCAAAAAACAGAGGACAGGTAAAGATGGCGGTGAAGGGTCCGGCACAGGGCACTAACATGGGCAACATACAGGCTCTGAACACCAGCTCCTCTGTCAATGGCGCCACCACCTGGTTCCTCAGCCAACGCATGTCACTGAAGCACAGAGACCAGAACCACGGGTCTAAAAGGGGGAAGAACATATCATTTCAGCAACCTGATGGGGTCTAGCATTAAAACAAAAGATGATTTTTATGAAAGATTTAATGTTGTAGTTAACAAAAAGTAAAATTAAAACTTAAAAATAACTTGCATAACTTGTGTGCTATTAAATTTATGTGGTTGATGCATTACTACCACTCTCATATATTACGTAGCTGACTATGTTATTTCATTTTAACAGTCTCACCACAGGCCACTCTGATCCCATCCATGAAGCTCCAGGGACAATCCATGGCCAACTGCATTAAGGGGCCCAGAAACAACACCTGAAACACAGTACAAATAAACACTGGCACATGAAATACATAGTCATGCAAATGTGATTTTTTATTTTTTTTTACTAAATGCAGAGTGCTCTAACAGAAGACAAATCTAAACCAAACTGTGCGACCATCATTGCTTGACAACTGCCTAAAACCTTTGCATTGGTGCAAAGGTAGACACAGCATTTATACAAGATACATGTACTAGCAGAAATGGGGCAATTTATAGCTTCCACAATTAGCACAGATGTAATAATAGTAATGAATTGGATTTATATTGCACTTTACAAGCTTCTCAAAGCGCCTTACAATTTGGTACATTATTTGGTGAGCTACTTCTGTAACCACACCTGCCCTCTGCCTTCTGACAGAAGTGTGGCTGCCATTTTGCACCTAAGGCCCCTCCGGTCACCACCAAACACAGTCACACTGACACATTCATACATAGGCAAAGTGGGTGAAGTGTCTTGCCCAAGCACACAACAGTATGCAATGCCTGCAGCGGGTCTCGAACAGCCAACCTTCGGTTTAGTAGGTGAGTGTCTATATGGACTGAGCTACTGTCGCCCTGGCATATGTATAAAGCATAACACTGATTGTGTAAAGTATATGCTTACCATGGTAAGCAGCAGAGGAAAGATGATGGCAGGGATAAGCCCCTCAAACCGGATCCCCATGAGAGCCAGCAATGACGGGACAGTCTGATGTGAAACACAAAAACATCATTACTCCACAATTATCTTACAACAAGCGAGACTGTAGCCTTCAGCACACAGAGCCTTACCCTGACACCTGTGAACTCCCTCCAGGCCCACACAAACAGAGGGGACAGTCCCGACACCACCAGCACGCTGGTGAAACGCCGCTTTATCACTGTGGGGTGGTCCCTATGGAGGACACAAATAGAAAAACATCAATACATTCTTGTAAATTTTCTTATTTGAAGTTCTAAATGAGATTTTAATTGAATCCCTTGAATCCCCCTAACACGATGAAGCAATATTGATCACATTAATGCTGTAAAAAAATATACAAAGTGGGGGTGTAACAATATGTTTTTTTCAACGATACAATATGTATCAATTAGAACTGTTTTGATACAATTCAAGAACAATATTGGCTGATGTGGAAGATACAATTTGATATGATTAAACGCCTTCATATTGATAATCAATCCAGCAACTTTTTGCCAAAAATCATAAGTTTACTCTCAAATGTAGCACTGCAGCCAAGGTTGGTTATGTCCAGCAGACAGAGGGGGTTTAAAAGACAGAGAGGAAGTTTAAAATAACATTTTATTTAAGTAAAACCACAAAAATTACATTCAAAAAGCTGTATCTGGTTTTATTTAAACTTGCATATTTCTAATATTGATATTTCCGATATTATAATTTTTTTTCCCCTATGTATATCTACTTCCTAGAAAACAATACGATTCAATACAAGGTACTGTGCATCAATTTAGTTGTATCATAGGAAAAAAAAATCAATACATTGATATAGTTACTATAATCGTTACATGCCTAATACAAAGCTAAGATAAAATAACTATAAATGCACAGTAGCATTCCTTATCACTCCTAACAATTTATCTCATTTTAATGTAACAATACTTAAACTAGAACATGTTTTTTGTTCTTCAGCACTCTAGTCTGTATGAAGGCTGAGGTTTGTGGTATGCAGTGACACCAGCTCATAAGAACTTGCATAAGTCAACTATAACCATAGTAAGAAAGTGCACTGTTGTCTCTGTTGTGAGCATGTTGTCAGACTGGAATATCTTCCCTTCTACGATATTGGGAAGGGTTTCTTACTCACACCCATTAATGAGGATTAACAAAACAAACAGGCAAATGTGGACATGTTATAGACCACAGAGAGGCGCTATTGGTAAGTCCAAAAATAGCTGCAGGTCTCTGAACAGCTGGGAACCAAATATGTCATCTTTTATAAATACACACACTGTAGACATAGTTCATTCAGCACCAAATATGTATAATAATAACGCGCTATAGTGAATTGGCTTTTGTAGACCTTAAGGGGTTATATTGTTTCCACACATTTAAACACAGCCTTACCTGGGCAGGTCACTCCTCCAGATGTACAAACTGCCAACATAGGAGCAGGCCAGCAGCAAGCAGAAGAGTACGGACAGCCAGCATAAGCCTTCTGGTGGTATGAAGTCGCCATTGCCGTGTTGTAGGTCCTCCGGGGAAAGCTTTAGGGATAATTCTTCTTCCGCGACCATGGCGGCTCACTGCGGGGGTTTAAACTAACACTCTCCGGCTGCTGGACCAGCTAACACGGCAAAACAGCGGCCGACATGAGCGGCAAAGCTGTCAGTTCAGGCTTCAGTCAAAACGAAAGCTAATGTGGCTAGCTAATTTGCCGAACGGAGCGGCGCTTCTTATCTACGTCATCAGATGTTTGTAGTTTTTTTTTTCTTGTTCTTGAGCAACAAACCAACCGCAGCATTAGAGGCCTTATACTGCCGTCTTGTGGAGTTTATTAGCCATGATTTTCAATAGCACTTCTCTGTTGTTCTCTAAAATTATAAACAAAATAACAGTTTAAATAAATGAAGTAACGCATTAAACGCATTGGAATATAAAATTAATGTAATTACAGCAGTGTGACTCCCATTGCTATAGCTCTTGAATTTGTCTGTATTATGATACACTGTAAAATTACAATTTGTACCAATAATGACAATGATCAAAAACTTAATAGAGCTATTTTAATGTATGATTTGCATTCAATTTATTTTATTAATTTAATAAGCATCAATTTAAATATCACAAATGTAAGTTTATTTAATATACTCAAGCAATATACACAGATATGTCGTATATTATTTACTGAAAAATATTACAAAAAAAAACGTAGTCTTATTGTTATTAAAATACCGTCTGCTTACACAACAAAACTAAGTTTTGTGAGTTTATTTTGAATCCAGGCTACAATGTTAGAAGCATTTTTTATTAAGAGTGCTCAGATCAGGATTTTTGAGGCCGATCACCGATCATCATCAGCCTTTGCTGTGATCGGCCGATACCGATCATGGCCGATACCGATCACAGGGTCTTCAATGTAGTAATGTAATGTATGCAGGCTATTATTAGTTCCACTTGAAAAATACGGTAGCCTTTGTAAATGTAAAAGTACAAGAAAATTCTACTTATTTTTGTTTTATATGAGGTTTTGTTGCATTATTGGTCTTTAATGTGTGCCCAGTGTCTGTGTGGTTTTGTTTGAACGCTCTGCTGATGTAAAAATCAGTTGTTCTTAGTCGGTGCCTTTAGTGCGAGTCCGCGAGTGCAGCGCCTGCGTCCGCTTAACGCGCAGCCAAACCAGGTTGAAACACAGTGGACTAAAGAGCAGACAGCTCCTGCAGCCAGTTTTGACAACGTCTGAACAAAGAAAACGTGCACAAGAGCAGAGAAGACAACGATGAAAGGTGCTTTTCTCAGACACACGGACACATGGGCTGCGTTTTTACTTTTGCTTTCCATGAGCAGCCATTTGGTGCAGTTTAAGCCACAAAACGCACAGTTTTCTCCGCGTAACAAGACACAGGCAGACTCTGAACTTTCTTAATCCTTTTAACGTAAATGTTAGCGGGTTAGCTGTAGCTCTGTTTACGTTGGCGTTTGCTGCGCCTCGGTTCTGTCCCGTGCGCTCCGAGAGCAGGCGGGGACAAAGCGGGGACATAAAGCAGCAGCTCCAGGGCAGGTTTGTGTTCGTTATAACCAGGGCTTAACTTACAAACACTGCTAGAATAACGCTACTGCTGTTTAATCAAGCCGGAGTTGCAGGACAGTAGATGTGAGAGCCTCGTGTGTTTGTTGTAATTCGATCGGCCCTTCTGATCGGCCCATTTTACCGATCACCGATCACTCTATTTTTAGCCATGATCGGCAGGTCACCGATCGCGGCCGATCGATCGGAGCACCCTTATTTATTATAAATATCATGTCTTTTTATATGATTATGTGTGGAAAGGTCCATAATACACCCCACACCTAGAAATGGTTGTAACACCAGCAATAGTCAAGTTGGAATAATGAATTACCTCACAACAAAAGGTTTAAAAGCAGTCACCGGACTTGGTTTTTAAAGTTGAAGACATTTCACCTCTTATCCAAGAGGCTTTCTCAATTCTGTACTAAATAGAATGAGTGGTTTCGGGTTGTTAGGAGTCCTTTGTCCTCAGCTGGAGTGAGGGGGACAGTCGTTAACCTTCCCTAGCCTGGTCAGCTCCTTCAGATGTTAATGACCTACGCTAGTAGTCTGTTAGTCTAAAACTCCTCCTTCCTAGGACCAGATAAACCAGCTCTCTTACAAGTTCAATTTCAGCACTGAGAAAGCCTCTTGGATAAGAGGTGAAACGTCTTCAACTTTAAAAACAAGTTGAGATGGCCGCTTTTTAAACCTTTTGTTACTGATAATACTGAATTTAACATAGTATCTATATAGTTTATTTTCATTATTTGACATGTATTGTTATTTCATGGCCCACAAGACACTTACAAAGATACTGTACTAGAAATGTAATGTGTGTTGCCCCACAAAAAGCAGTAGGCCTATAGAGCTTAAAGCATTATAATAAAGATTACTAAATGTGTGCTTCAGTACAAGGGCACAAAGACAGATATTTTTTGTTTGGATATGTGTGACCTGGCTGATCAGATGTGAAGAAGATGTTGGTCTTCTGTGTTTTTGTTTTTGTTTTGTTTTGGGGGGTTTTCTCAAAACTTATTCATATAAACAGCTAGTCTTGCATGGGCATGCTGTAACAAACAAAAATGTAACTATAGTTTATGTATACATAATTTTTGACAATTTTAGAATTTTTGATATGGACAAATATTTGACATGTATTGTTATTTCTAGATAGTGTTACTTTGATGATTGTACACTGTTAAAAATAGGCACTAGCTATCTACCATAAAAATATAGTTCAATTTTATAGGCTATGGCTATTACAACATTTTCAACAGTAAAAACCTCAATAACACAATATACAAAAATATAAAACATAGGCTACATTATTTAAAAATATATTTTGGGATACTTTTTGCCAGTTTAAATAATTTATTCTTTCACAGATTCGCCTATCATTGGCGCAAATGTAGAAATGCCACAAAAGGATGGCAGTGTTTACCTGAAGGCAGCAGCGCAGTAGTGATTTGTGGAAAGGAGGAGGGAGGGGGGTCTGAGAGGGGCGTGTCATCGCGTTGTCTGCTGTTCTCTCTTTGAGCAGCCGCCGTGTCTCAGTCCGGAGCCGTGTGTTCGTTCGTGACGTGAGCGAGCGGAGGGAGAGGCGATGTTATCCTGCGCTGCTGCTCCATCTGCTTCCTCCACACTTCTCGTCTTCTCCTTGGTCTTCTTCTCGAGGCTTCCCAGGCCGTACGGGGACTGACACCCACCCACACACCCCTTTCTTTCCTCACACACCCACCCGGAGGAGGAGGCATCACACCGGAGCAACCATCAGTGGGTAGGGGCCTGTTTTTATTGTACTCTTAGGATATGGTGATGGATGCGTAACGAACGTATTTTTATTTAAACGCACTGAAGACAAAGACAGGAGGTAACGTTAAGTAAAGTAATGATAGTTGCGCAAAACGACTCTGGTGCGGAGCTCGTACATTATTTACATCTGTGTATGGCACAGCTGCGTGTTGGTGCGTAAGGAGGGCGTGTGTGGCTACTGTATGTTTATGTGCAGTGGGATCCCCCGTGTATTAGCCCATCGTGTATGCGTAAAAACACATCGCTATAGCTACGGGCCTTTGGAGTTTTCAGATGGAGCCTCCTCATGGCTAAATGCGCTCGTGTTACTACAGCATCACGTCTGGATAAAGGGGAATAACGCGTCATTGAGAACAGCGTGGTCCTGGGAAAACGCAATCCGCTGCAATCCGCGCACTCACAGAAGGCTCCACTACACCGAGGCCATGTTTTAAGCATCCCACAGCAGTAACCAAGCCTTTCTGGCGCATTAGCACTTCAGGACAAGTGTTTAGTGCCTTCTAGACGTTTCCGAGGTGCGCACTGGAGACAGAATTTGGTGAAAGAATCCGGGCAATAGGTTCATAATGTGGCAGTTCCTTGTGTACACTGTAGTCTGCTGAGTAATGAGATGATTGTACTCAAGCCATGGTCAAGAATCTGCTGAGAAATATAGAGCTTGTCAGATGGTTCAGTGGGATGCCATTTAAAAAATCTAGGTAAGTAAGGACAAATGTGCAGACAGGCTGCCATCAGCTAAAACTAACATGCACAAATACTACAAGTTATGGGCCTGGCAGCAGCATACATAATAATGTCTTACGTGATGTCTAAACTGCAATATCATATTATGTTACAGGTCTTCAGTCTGTGAAAATATTTTTCTTGTTGTGAGTAAATCAAATTGTGGTGTAGTTAAATGGAATCCCATGGAAAAGTTGGTGGTACCAGTGAGCCAATGGAGTCCAACGCTACTATTTTGTATATTGGGGTGTCAGTAGCTCAGTTGGCACAGACACTTGCCCTCTAACCTGAAAGTTGCTGGTTTGAGCCCCGCTGACAGCATTGGATAGTGTTTTTGTGTCCTTGGGCAAGATACTTCACCCACCTTTCCTGTGCCATGTTTCTGTCAGTCTGCCCCAGGGCAGCTGTGGCTACAGAAGCAGCTTACCACCACTGAGTGTGGGAGTGAATGAATAATGCAATTGTAAAGCATCTTTGAGTGTCCTATAAAAGAGCTATATAAGACTGATGCATTATTATAATGATATAAGCCTGTATGTACAATTTTTAAAAACTTTGGCAGAGTGGTTAGTGCTCACACTTCCAGGTAAGGAGATAGGCCAACACACAAACTCTCCCCATGGACACTGCATGTCATTACTGTATTACTGTGGGTTCTCTCTGGGTGCTCTGGCTTCCTCCCACTGTCCAAAGACATGCATGTGTTAGGTGAATTGGTGACTCTAGACTCAGCCCTGTGTCTACCTGGCCCCTGTCCAGGGTGTACCCCCCTAAGGGCCAAAGTTACTGGGATAAGCTCCACTACCCACAACCCCAAATGGGAATAAGCAGAAGATGACTAAATTAATAAATTAATAGCAAAAGTCAAATATTGGCAGTCAAATCAAAGTTTAAGTAAAACTAAATCTGCTTGATCTTTAGATTGTGCTTATTTTCCAAAATCATTTCTATCATTGAAACTCAACCATATTTGACAATAAACAGCAGATCAGTGTTTGGACAGTAAGTCATTGTGGACACCTCTCCTCATGTAGCCTATGTTTTTACATCTCTTCATACAGTATATTCAGAACACTAGAGACAGGGATTAAAGGAATGTATAAACCCTTCCAGTGAAAGTGAAGTGACAGTGCTGATTAGCATCAAGAGGCTACAACACTTGGCTAATGTCACAGTTAAGGCTAGCATCTTGGACTCTGTACATGTGGCTGAAGGCCATCTTTTTACCACATCGTAGGCCTGCTACATGAATGCAAGATGTCTTTGTCGCGAGATGTTTGCAGAGCTGACATTAAGAGTTGTTATTACTATTGAGGTGTGTCTAACATTCCAAACCAAAAATGTTTTTTGACTTGGGATGTACTTTCCATAGACACGCTATACCTAAAGTGACATGAATTAGCCATTAGCTTAAAACTGCAATAGGTTAGGGCTGAAGTTGCTGTTAGTAAAACTAGCCCAATAAATACATTTATTTTTATCATGTTAGCATAGATCGTTCAACTGTTATTAATAGGCATAAATGGAAAACTCGCGTTAGGGACCTCAATGGTGCGTGCTGGCATCTCTGTAGCCATAGGAAAGTGACACCTCCAGGTCTAAGAGCCTTTTGTTGACTGTAGACCAGTTTACATAGCTGGTTTAATATCCCACTTACTCCACTGAATAGGACACATTCAAAGCACAGTGTCTCCTGTCACTGAAAACCTGTCGACGAAGTTATTTCTGATAAATATAGAAACATTCCAGTGCAGTTTGCAGATGAAGTGGGAACAGACCACATCTCTCTTTGGTTAGTTATATAAGAGCATTAAAACCACAGGGTTATTTCAGAACATTAGATTATATCTGTTAGGGGATTATATAGTATTATTTTTTTCAACTGAAATATGTATAAACTAAGGCTGGAGTTCTGGGAATAACAGCGACGACAGAAAGAAGTCAGTGTGTTGTATTACAAAGATACTGACAGAAGCAAGGCATTTATGTAGCTATCAATTTATACCACTAGATGGAGTTGTGAGCTCAGAAGGCGGGGCCTCTTTTTTACTACACCTATTAAGATAACAGCAAAGGTTCTATTTACTTTTAGCTTTCCATATTCCCGTTTGGGCTTGTGTGTGTCTGGAGCCTACAGCAGCACCTATGGGCCTTAGGTGGAGTGTTTAGTTAGAACATTAACTTTCATGTCATTTGTTAGCATTTTACATTGCTGCTAGGCCAGCCCACAAAACCCAATAATTTTTTTGGAAAGTGAACTCTTATCCAAGCCATGTTCTGCCAAGTTGACCTGACCTGACCAAAACAGGTTGGGCTTTCTGTAATTTCTGTAATTCTGATTGGTTACATGTTTATCAAATTGCATCATGGATATGTTTGGTAATGCCCCCTTAGTTCTAATTCTATCAGTAAATGTTCATCCAATTGCATTTCTTCTTTCTATTGGTTTCAGTGGTGTTGGGACAGTTGTGTCATGTAACCAGATATGATCAGAGAATCACAAGTGAATAAATGCCGCCAGACTCAAATGTTCCTGTCCATTGGTAAAGCCTGTTGGGGATGGTGACCTTCAGAAAGTCACTGTGATTCCCAGTTCTCATTGTGTAGTCCATGTGTTCTGTTGACGGCTTCTGAGCAGCACCTTGAACAGACTGAGCAGAGGTGAGAGAGAGAGTCATCTCCACTGCAGGGTCGGGCTTGTCTCTGTGTTACGTAACATTTTGATAGAAGGCCTCATAAGGTCTCAGAGCATTTATCCTCATGTTCTCATGCTGGTGGCGTTCCAGATTTTAACCCATTCCGAGAATCCAACGCCCATGGATCCAAATTTGATCAGACATATATTTTATTTGTTTTCATTGCAAAAGTATTATCAATCTCGGGAAAGAATGTTCAGTATTGGGTTATAGACACAGTT
The DNA here is from genome assembly GCA_020698575.1 of Bostrychus sinensis. Classification (NCBI taxonomy): domain Eukaryota; kingdom Metazoa; phylum Chordata; class Actinopteri; order Gobiiformes; family Eleotridae; genus Bostrychus; species Bostrychus sinensis. The sequence goes on from CM036252.1 coordinate 25,401,784, forward strand.
GGTTGTAGTGTTTGGCAACTACCTAACCTCCGCATAACTTCCTCTCAGCATTCCTTCACTTTAACATAGAAAAAATGCTAAAAACTCAAAGGAACACAGGAAAATAACCAGGGATCTTCTAGTTTAGGGGTAAATGCTCTATGTCTTAAGTCACAAACCCCTTATATGTCCCAAGAACAATTAATACGTTTGCCCTCATGGCTCCTATCTAGAAATTATAAGAATTTCCTGCCTTTTAGGTTTTCCCTCCCTGGCAATACACTCAGTGATTTATATTTACTTGCCTTAGGTTTTATGCCTGGATGCCCTTTCTGACGCATCTCTCTCCATTTGTCAGGGTTTGGGACCGGCACAAAGAGGATATGCTTGTGTTCCTCTGTGGCTAGGTTTGTAATAATACAGATTACTTAAAAATCTTGGCTCCAAAGGGTGTTCCAGATCAAAAACTAAAAACAAAATCCTGTTAACAGACAAACCATCCAACCAACAAACCAATGCCCATGAAATCCTAATCACTTTTACAGAAGTAGTAAAAAATAATAAGGAAGAAATTGCATTTACTTAGATGGACACAATTTTATGACAGCCAATTTTACCATAACACTGGCAGAAAATATAGCTTACTCATGGCTACTCTTTTCTGCAAATTTGACAGGAAAATGCACTCCTGAAAGTAATAAATGGTGCCAAATGGATTCTCAGTGTAGTTAGTATAGTGACGCATAAGAAAGTAACCATAATACTACTTTTTATTACTATACACATTGTCTGCAAGCAACAAGCCAGTCTACATATCTCTGCCATAGAGAGGTTGTGAAGAGGAACTAAAATTAAATGGACTGACAGCTGAAGGTAGAGCGGTGGAAGAGGAGGCAGGCTGGGGGAGGATCATCATCTGTGGATTTGTGCTGTGTAAACTCTTACATAATCTGCAGCGGACACAATCTCATGCTCTAAAGATGAAATATTAAAAAAAAAAATCCACACATTAACTATATATAGAATCTTATTTCAAACTTATGCATTTTTTTATTGGCATCATTATATTTTGTCTGAACTAAACTATGACCCAGGACTTTATAAACAGGTTGAAACAGTAATATGATCACTCCTGTCACACGGCTATAATTCACTTCATTATTAACCTCCAGTGGGATATATTTAGCAGTTCATTTGTTTCTGGAAGAGGCACATTCTTCCCACGCCCACCTCCTGGAGTGGGCATGAACTAGCTGCATGGTTTGTGCCTTCTTTTGTGCACAATATTATGGAAATGCTACTATAATAAGCATGCAATAATATTTTCCATCCTCTAAATATTGTGATCACGTGATGTTTTCATGTTGAACATACATTACATCATTGTAGCTCGGTCACATGGGAGTAAATCAACACCATGTGACTTGTGTTTTGCCTTGTCTGCCATATGATGTTATTAGCAATGTATTATTGATGAAATCTCAGCTAATCCAGCAATAAGCTACAGAAAATCACCAGAAAACTGTCAGGGATAAAAATAGTGTCTCAGTATTTTGTGTTGATTTTGAAAGCAGGTTGGTAGTTGCATTTCCATTTAATTTTGTATTGGTGAGCATAATAATACATGCAAATATTAGTAACATGAAGTAATGCGTAACTAAAATGTGTAAACAGCTCCAACTTCAGACAGTCTCCAGGCACTGTGCCCTATGCTGTATCCCTATCATTGCAAGATATGGTTAGTCCCTTGGCAGATTATGTTGTATTTTGGAAAATGGGGTGGGATTAAATAAGTGTAAACTTCCACCCGCTTTTTTTGAACATGCAGTTATATATCTACAGTATAACGTATGTGTTAATGTACGGTGTTGGCTTTCTTTATGTGCCTTATGTCTCTGGGGAAAGCCCACTTGCATCAGTGGTCCTGCCTTGTTGTTATTGTTGTCATATTTAACTTGCATGCATGAAAAATACTTGGTGCTTCTTTTTGTTTTGTGTGCAGACATTTCTTAATTTAAATTAACTTAACTGCAATATATTATCAAATGGTGAAAGGGTATTGGCCATCAAATATTGCCACTTCTATAAAAATCAAGGTGATCTGGGCAAATGACAACTGATGGATTATGGGTGTTGTCAGTGAGTAGGTATAGAACATTAGCTAGTGGCTCACTATTTAGCTGCTCTATCTATCTAACAACCACTATCAGCCAAAGGGTGGAACTGTTAGTATTATAAGTTAATTATGTTTAGTAATTTTTTTTTTTTAGCTTTGACCATTGGTTGAGAATTGTGTCCTAAAACTTGGTACATGTTTTATTGCTTCCTTTAATCATCTTTAACTTGTGTGCTCATGTTCATAAATGCAAACACAAATCTTCTTGATGACATAACTAAGAAAGAAATATATGTTTTTACCAAATTGTGGATATCAGTAAAGGTTATTTCACTTTTTTTTGTCGGAAAATAATATGCAACTACTCTGCATATACTATTACTATACATACTAGGCCTAGATTACTACAGTATTATGGAATATAGTCACAACTAAGATGACAGCATGGAACCTAGCCCTTTCTACCAAACAAAGAATGACTGAAATTAATTAACTGTAATCACTTCTAAATAAAAAGCGTAACGTGTTGTGTCATGCTGCAGTGCGTAGTCCTCTTCACTGGGGCTCTTCTGCGCTCCCAGGACGTTATGTTGTGTAACTCAATGTGTGTGGTGAGTCTGTAGTATCTCCACCACATTCTCTTTATCTATTATTCTGTTTCCTTTGTCTTCCTTTGTCACACGGCGGTTCTCTGTCCCACCCCTCCCTCTCGTTACTCCTTCCCTTCTCTCTCCAGGATGTGGCTGTGGGTTGATTAGAAAATGCGTGGCACAGAACAGGCAATCCATCACCCTGCCAACGCTGGTTACTTCCGCACATGCGCCCTCCCACCAACACATCCACGCACACACACACACACACACACACACACACACACGCTCCTCTTCCTCACCGCCCTCATTAGCTCTTGCTCGGACACAAGACTGTATGCTCTGCTCTGTACCACATCATTAAAGCACACGCCTGTTACATCCTCCATCTGGTTTGTTTGTTTGTATGTCTGCTGTTTTGCACATATACAGTAAATAGGAATGGGCTCAATTAACAGTGGCGAGACTGAGATGCTATTAAGCGAGGGATTGTTCCATGAAGCCTAATTCTATTGTCTCCCTGTAAACATTTTATGATATTTTAAGATATTCAGTCTTGTCACAGTATTTTAACAGTTGTAATATTTAAATTATGTTATCTCCCTTATTACTTAAACTACAACAACCATCTCTATTTATCTGGGATTGGGCACTAGGACAGGGATTTTGACCCTGTGTGACTGCTTATTTGCAATTAGTAGTAGTAGCAATTAATAGCCATTAGTGAAATAAGACCCTGACATTATTATAGCTCACAGGGCTCTAGTGTACCACGCATTGAGAAATTGTGTTGTTTTACAAGTAGCTGGGACCATTGGACTCAAAGATGGGACATTTTTATGTGATCTTACATTATAGATTTTTAGTTCCAGAAATAATATAAGGTTTAAATTGCATTTCAGTAATACGTCTGTGGCAACACAGCATAGAGCCTCCACTTGTATAATCCCTTGCTGGTGTAATCTGAAAATTTGGACCTGTTATGTATAATACAGTGTGTTCTTCCTCCATATTCCCTCTGTGCGCCTGTGCCTGTGTCTGTCCCCTGAGCCCAGTCTGCCTCCACCTCTGCATCCACACCACCGCTCTGTATCCAGCTTCACTTTAATGAAATGTCCCCCTCTTACCGCCATCCATCATGTGATTATGAAGAGGTGTTCCCATCATGCTCCGCAGCACGCACCAAACTCAATCACATCTAATTATAGCCCTGCACTTGACTTGTACTCTATATGGAGATGATGATAATGTGAAGGGGCTTCTCCGTATGCTGCAGGGAGGAAGGGCGGCCATGTTGGAAGGCCTAGGAAAGTTTGTTGTCATATCAATTATCTAAGACCATGTTTGCAAAGATTGGTAGGGCTAAGGTTAGTATCCATAGTATTATGTGCATGTAAACTATAATACAACATAATGTAAGTACTACAAGTTGTGTTGCTATTAACTAGTACAAAAGGCAGAGATACAGTACTATCTATACTTCTGCAGCAATCAGTGGTTTCAAGTATATTCTCATCTCTCTGAAATTTATAAAGCTGTTTTTTTCTAATTTATGTACTCACAAGTCAAATGTTTTATGGTAAGACTGCACACTGGACAAGTTTGTGGGTTTGATCCCCGGACCATCTACCTACAGTCTTTCTGTTTGGAGCGCCAGTGTCACTGTGAGCACTCCAACTTCCTCCCATTGCCCAAAGACATGGTTTTATAGGTGACTCTAAATTTCACATAGTTAATGAATGCTGTGATAAGCCATTTCCATGATGCCCCCCACCTCAGACCCAAAGTAGCTGATATATTTCCCAACCATCTGCCAACCCTAATGGCAATAAGCTGTAGAGAATGCAACATTTGGCGTTATTAGTATGCTTACTGTATTTGGCACGCCGTGTAGCCTTTTTGACATTATAAACATTGCATTTTTGTATGTATGTTTTGGTCAATTTCTACCTCTTTGACAATGGTAACACCTAAAAAATGTACCATACTACTTCAATGGAAAAGTGTCTATATAATCACTAATAATATCCTGAAATTGTGTCTATTCACAAGAGTGGGAACCCTCGGTGTCCAAATAGGGAGTGCGTTTGGAGTATTCTTACACTGACGATCCCAGGATGATTATCTAATCGGCTTAAACACAGAACAAAGCTTAGAGGGCTTGTTGTTTGCAGCTCTTCATAGTGTAGGTGGTCTCGCCCACTGAGATTAATAATAGGCTTGTACATTAAGACTGGTTTTAGAAGCTGTTTGTGGTGCACTTTGGAAAATATTCTTATGATGAGTCATTTTATGTTGCAAATAGGATCCCAATCCTTATGTCTACAGTTATTAGTAGATTGTGCGTAATATTAGAGCAAGCCTGTTCTGCCTTCAGTGATATTGAGTGCTTTCAAAAGGCTGACTGTCTCCTGAGGTTCATTTAGATTCTAGAGACGACACTTAGTCAATAGATTGTTATCTGGTTGTTAAGTGTAACAGTACATGGAAGAGGCTATCCTGTTGGAGGGTTCTTTTAACACTGGTAGGCTCTAGCTACATCAGGCAAGCAACATACAAACAAACAATACAAAAAATACAAATATCATAAGTTCATGACTTCAGCTCAGCAACCCCTTATATGGAGTCACAAAGATCTCCACAGGCAGTATGATGTTGATGCAATGTCATCATTAATGATAGCTGACAATGCCTCAGTGGAAGTCTGTGCTCTCAGAGAGCTTTTGGTTTATTATGAATTCTCACAGTTTCCCAAGCAAACAAATACATAAGAAATAGCTGGATAAATGTATGCTATTATATGACAAAGGAAAGTCAAACTGAACCAATTTACAATCCCAAAATACTAAAATATGACATCAAAATTGAGTTTAGAGCTGCCCTTAGGCGTCCAGAGTTGTGTTAGACTCAGCTCTCCCACAATTCATTAAACATCTAGTGAATGCTTTTACAATATTTATTTGCATAATTAGCCTTTAGGGGGGAGTAGTAGTTTCAGTATCTGTTTATCTGTGTCTGTAGAAATGGCTGGATCACTTACCCATCCAATCCTTTTAAAACAGCCCTGCACCAAAAGGCCCCGGCAAGCATTGAGAGTGCTCTGTTGCATAAAAATTATGACAATTATCAGAAGAGCCCATGTCCAGGCCTGCACTGCACCACACCACACAGCAGCCCATTACTGACCAGTTACAGCTGTCAGATATTTGGGGACTTCACCAGGAGCCAGGGGTCTGCTAGCAATTACTGGACAGACACAGTGAAAATGAATAACAGATACCTTTACTTATTCTTTTACAAAGCATGGTAGTTTTCATATGAAACACTGATGATTTGGATAGGAATACTGCACTTTTCTAGCCATCCCAGAAGAAGGAGAAAGCAAACCTGTAATAGAGAACCGTGCGGTGTGGGTCAAATTTCAGCTTTCTCTTGAGAATCTAAATGAGTCAGTCCCATAGTGTCCCTTCTCGGTGTAACCTGTCCTCTCCTCTCCTGTAGCGAGCCTCAGTCGTGGCCGGTGGGCATGGTTTTGGAGGGGAGCTCAGAGGCGCTGTGTCCCCCCCCATCACTGGAGCTGCGTCCGTCCTGCAACAAGACCCAGCCCTCGCCTCCCTTGGGGTGCAGCTCCCAGCCCCACGACGGAGTCTTTTCTGAGGACAAGGAGCCCGTCAAGTACGGCGAGCTCATCGTACTAGGGTAAGTCACGACCTGCCACCTGCAACAACTGTAATGGTTTGGGGGTTTTTTTGTCTATTGAATGGTTTGGGACGGCAAACTGAGAATAAGCGTTGATCTCCTAATGGTTCATAGCCAGTAGGAGAAAGCAGTATCAGCAACATTTACATCATGCAAGCATTACTATAAAATATGTTTGAAGCGAACATCTAGAAGGTACCCAAAATGTTTTTAACCATTCTGATGTCTACCAAAACAACGGCATAGCTATCTTTGGCCAATTGCATGTTTGCATACAGTCTTCTCATCTGCTTCAGCATTGAGGAAAGCTCCAGTGGTTGTTGAATGATGGCAACCAATAAAATGAGCATGAGTTTTGGGTAATGCAGCTTTAAATTCTGTGTTTTGACATGGGATCTTAGTGGCTGCTGCAAAAAAATAGTACTGGAAGGAATTCTGGATGTTCTTCAGCTTATTATTCTAATAGAAACTGTTCACTACACTGGGAGATATTTGACAAAAGTACAGAACTAAATGTTCCTTCTTCTGGGCACGGCTATTTCTCACAACAAAATGACAGGCTTTATTTGAGAAATGCTGCTCCACCAGTCCACACTCGTTCCTCTGTTACTATCCTAAAATGTACTCAGAAAATGGAAGTACAAACAGCACCTTTTTTGGGACCTTTTCAACCACTTGACAACAGAAACACATCTAAAAGCATATAGTATGGAACACATTGTTAGCAGTCCCTATGACTCTACCTAAAATGAGGAATGTTATTATGTTGTTCTATGTATTTAAGGCCTCATGAACACCAGACTTGTGTGAGCTGTTGCCAGTGTGAATTTTTAGAGTGGTTAGACACAAAGCAGTTCATACGCGGCTGATGTTCTGCGCTGCTGCTTTTGGTCTAAATTGGGGGTTAAAGTTGGCCTCACATGACACTTTACTCATAGCGAGCCACTAAGAACATGCACAGTATTTTGCACGTCATCACCACAAAATTTGTTTTAGTCAAGATCAGAACACAATTTGCATAGAGCAGGGACATGGTGTCTGTAAGCTACACTAAACAGGCAATTTGCTGGATAAACAGAATAGATATGACTAACAATGTGGATAATTTTACTAATATGTACTGGTCACACTGGTGCTGGTTTAGTGGAACTGTAATTTTGGTCAGTGAGCTACAAGGACCCTAACCTAACCCTAACCCTAGGCCCATAGTTGCTGGGATAGATTCCAGTCACCCAAGACTTATGACAGGAATCAGCTAAAGTAAATAACTAATTAGTTAATTAAAGAAAGCAATAAAAGAAACATAAGTGTGCTTCCTGTCTCAGTTTGCATGTGGGCAGTCCTAAAAAAATAAACAGGAAGTAATGAACCTGCAACAGCACAACTACAGTGCTTTAAATCTGAGACAAATATTAAGAATTAAATTTTAAGATTGATTTACGCTACTACTGTTTTGTTCAACTGTGTCCTAATTCACAGAGTTTTACTCAGTGCCCCTTTAACCACAAAACAGGAGGTAGTCATTCAGGTCACTAAATGACTCAAGAGTGCTAATTTAACTTAACTGGGATCATTGATACGATCCTAAACACACACTGGCAAATGTAGACCTGAGCGGACACTTCAGATCGTGCTGCAGAGTGGATGTATAGAACCACACAGCTTCACCTATTGATCCAGTACTGACTGATGAGAAGGGCTCCATGTGATTACAGGACAAGGTGGGGGTGGGGTCACCTGCCAGCAGCGTTTTACAGCATCCATCCAATCAGGACTGCTCTGTGACCTGCACGACAGGAGAGGACTGTCATTAGTTAGAGAAGCTGCATTATAGAACTAAGCAGGATTATAATGAATACCTGAAATAGGACACAGAGGTCAAATCTCAAAGATTATGTTCTCAAAATACAAATCATCAAAGCTTATAAATACTTGTATACTTTTTATACTATAATTATGTTTAACATGTTCCATGTCATTCAGGCACAATGGGTCACTGGCCAATGGAGACAAGGGTCGCAGAAGAAGTCGGCTGGCCCTTTACAAGAGACCCAAAGCCAATGGCGTCAAACCAGACGTTATACACAATGTCTCCACCCCTTTGGTGTCAAAGGTAGGTTTACAATAAAACTAATAACTGTCATTAGAAGGGCTGAACTATATTTGCATTTTTTTAATACAATATAAACATTTTTAAAACTCTAGGCTGTTACATTACACCAGGCTTGCAACAACAAAGGTGCAAATTTAACTTATTATATATACAGGGCAGTTAGTAGCTTTGTAAGACAGTATAGGGTTTTATGTTGGACATTAATCATGCACTACATTTTATTTCAGAAGTATTTCAGCAAAATAGCCAACCTATGATAGTTGTATAGCCAAACGTAGTTTCTAGCAAAGTTCTAGAGATAGGCATTATTGAATGTTGTATTCATTTTAATGTGTCATTTAGCCCTTTGATTTTCTTGCCACTCTCAATTTAATCATTGCTGTCTGCACAACAACAGTGTGTCACTTTGTCAGCCACTGGCACAAACACACAAAAGCATATTTTTCCAAATGAATCATTGATGTGTTTGGCAGCACCTTTTCTTTAGTAAATATTGCTTTATATTGTAAAAATTGTATCCTGACTTGTTTTCATAGCTTTGCCAGATGGTTCTTTGCAACACACCATCTGGCAACAAGGCTACAAAAAAAAAAGCATTTGGAAAGTGCAGGCACTTTTAGAGGGATACTAACAGGTAGTTCATCCAACCACTTTGTGTTTTGTCAAAACAGAACAGTCTTAGCTTGTTTATGAAATGACAGCTGCTTGTCAGATGTTACATTGGCCATCACTGGACTTGAAGTATCATATTTCACATAAGTTTGTCCATTGGACATTGCTGATAAGGCAAAATTTGCCAGCAACTGACCAGTGGTAGTTCATTTCTCTACTTGATTTGGGATACTTTTGGTCCACTACATTGAAGTCTACTGGGCATTTAGATGCCCACCAAAATGACCATCACCACCTTCAATAGTGCCCTGTAGGATCTAGCTGGTGATTTCTGACATGGCCGTAAGCTGTTGTCACTTGATGCAGATGAATTAGTTTATGCCTGCTGTGTCCTCTGGCTCCTTTCTCCTTGCAATGTGACCTGCTGCATGTATTTTGATGTGTTTTTCTCTTGGCAGGCACTCAGCAACAAAAGCCAGCACAGCATCTCCTACACGCTGTCACGAAGCCACTCCGTCATTGTGGAGTACACCCATGATACCAACACGGACATGTTTCAGGTCGGTGTCTAGTCAGTCACACACAGGTTAAAGCTCATACTGGCGTAAGCTCAACATGACATCTGACTACAGGGAGTGCACAATATTAGAAAAAAAAAGCCATTTGTGATAACTACTGTTGAACTATATTATGAGTAGGATATCTGAAATCCATATATTTGGGACCAAGAAACATTTTCATTCCTGTACTTAGCCCATGTAGCTGCAGTTTGCGTCTTTGTTTTTTTCTTGCTATGGTACAGAATTCTTGAAGTAAAACAATTCCAGATCCATAGCATAAACAAATACTTTCTTATTAAATCCATTACTGAACTTCTCCTGAAAAATCTAGCAACAAACTAAGTCTAAACCAGGACTTTTTATTTGCTTCAACACAATTAGAACCAACAATTGTACAAAATAATTTTCAGGCAAAGAGAAAATAAAAAAAAATAACCTATTCTGATATAGTCTGCTTTAACTGTAATGAATTCAGATTGGGTAGAGAATTACTAGAGAAATGAGTGCACGAGTCCACTGTTGGCAGATTGTTGTGGAGAGTGCTGCGTCATGAGAGAGCACTGAGAGTACAGGAGGTCAAAAGAATGAGCAAGCCCTCTCTACAGGAGTGGGTGAGTCAGAGTTGTCTGGAAACAGATCATCAGGAGCTCCACTGAGAGACCAGACTCCAGCAGGAACTATCCACAGGGCTCCGGCCCGCCAACTAGCCAACCCGACTCCCACATGCACCCTCAAGTCAATCGGAAATGACAATAAGTCTAGTGTTGCATAAGATCAAAATTCTATGGCTAACAAGCAGTGCATTGTATGGCACAAAAAGAGCACTGACGATGAAGCATTTGGTCCAGTTAGTCATCATGTCATATTCTGTCTTTTCAATATTTCACAAAGTGCCACATTGACGTCTACAGCTGTCGTAGTCATGTTAGAGTGTGAAACTTCACTAACATGGACATCTGTTGTAATGACATAAACTACATACACCCAATATCTTGTAAAATACACTTAACAAATGCGTCAGTTATTATCCTGTCTGCACAATGCACTTTGTTTATTCATGTCATTAATTTGCCAGAGCAATCTATGGAAGTAAAGGGTAATTACATAAATGATCATTAGACAATGACTTCACATAACAGCCTACTCATTTTTACTGGCAATGATGTTAAAAGGAAAAGTGCTAGGCTTTTGCCAATATCTCTCCAAAATTCTTCAGTTGGCCATGAGCTGCATGTGCATTTTGGCTATGGACTACATTACATTTTCAGTATGAATGTATTAACAACAAATGATTCTGACAAAATGGTTTTGGCAACAAGCAACCAACTGTGTCTGCTATCAGTGAGCGGGTCAGGAACATTCATATTCTCTATTTTGAGCGACTATATTTAAAGAGTTTGGCTACACAAGCTAAAGGCAGGTCACAGTTGACCAGAATTATACACTGATGGTTTTAGGACATGTGCCTGATGATATTATCACAGAACTACAGTACAACTTTGCTCCAGAATACTGACTCATTTTTTCCAAGTAAAAGTCTAATTTAGTACATGATTTAAATGATCATACATAAAAGTTCATAACCCAGTCTTTATTAAAATAACAGGTGGTCATTTATCAATATTCTAGGACCATTATATCACAATGTGAATAGCCTTTTATAATATTGTATATATAGATTGCTATATGTGACTTCTGTCATTAAATGTGAATGTTTTGTTGTTGTCTGACACTACAGATTGGCCGGTCCACCGAGAGCATGATTGACTTCGTGGTGACAGACACAGGGGGCAGTGGGAGTGGCCAAGGAGGAGGGGGCGGGGCTGCAGTGGAAGGTGGCAACGGTGGCCAATCAGCACAGAGTACTATCTCCCGATATGCCTGCCGGATCATGTGTGAGCGCAGCGCTCCATACACAGCACGCATCTATGCCGCGGGCTTCGATTCCTCCAAGAACATCTTCCTCGGGGTGAGTATCATCCTCACTGATGACCCGGTCACCATGGAAACACGTGCAGGGACAGCAGGGACGCCCACGGGTGACATCATATCTGTCAGAGCATGTGACCTGGCTTATGAGTGTGTGAGAACATTTGAGCACTGGCAAATCTACTGAATACCCTCTTATGTTCAAGGCTCCAACATTATATAGAAATATAGAAACTGTTGATTTGATTTCAGCAAGATTTTATGAAACCCAAAGTATGGAGTGTGCATTCATGTACCACTTCCTTGAAACTCAGTCTGCCACAACTGGTCAGAAAATCCCTTGTTGATCAGGTCCTAGTCTAAACAAGGGTTGCTTTCCTTCTAGTAATTCATTCTGTGCCCAAGCATGCCTCACATCATAAAACACAGCTTGTTTGACCAATATGAATTCTCCCAATCTCTGGGTGCTTAGGCACCACACATGGAGGAGGTGAGCCCTGGTATAGCACAATTGCAAAAGCGTATGTATGAGGCATTTTTTACTTCATCATTAGCACACATGATGCAATTAAGATTATGTATTTTTTTGTAGTCAGTCAAGAGTGTCTCATTTTAGGGACACTCTCATTGGTTGGTTGATCTATAGCACTACACCAAACAAAGTGAATATGACTGTCTTGATATTTTGCAAATCTTTTCCTTATATTAATAAAATAACTATGATAGTGTTGGTTGGTGAGAGGGTAGGAATGGAACTGTGATGGATTATCTTTTTATTCAATGCTGGTTTAAAGTTAGTTTTTATGGGCAAGTCATTGTTTGTTCGCTGTTCATGTTATTTTTTTAAAGTTGGACAGATGCAACAATTTACTGTAAAAATAAGCCACATTGTTTGCTTGTGTCTAAATCATGTTTTTATTAATATTCATTCATTCATTTATTTATCTTTTTCCGCTTATTTCCAGTAGGGTTCGCGGGTGACTGGAGCCTATCCCAGTAACTTTGGGCCTTAGGCGGGGTACACCCTGGACAGGGGTCAGCTAATTGCAGGGATGACAGAGACATACACAGACAGACAACCATTCACTCTCACATTCATTCTATTTAGAGTAATCAATTCACCTAACGCATGCATATTAATAATCTATTTGTCATATACGCCAGATCATCTAGCAGAGGTATCTGTACTCAGGCCCAGGTCAGGTTTGACCTCTGTGAGCGCACACTTATGCCTTGCAGCCTATATTATGTTGCATCAGTTTGTAACAGCAAGTACACTGCACTGACACCATGTGTGGGGAAATATATACTGTATATATTTAGAAATCTTAAAGAGGAAAACAATACAAAACACAAGGGATGCATACTGTCTAGTAGGTATGATCAAAACTAAATTGTTGTTATTGAATATTAGTGTTGAAAATAGTTTTTCATGAATCTTTGCAATATCAGAGCTCAGTTTTAAGCTGTACAGTAACTGCACATGTCGCTTACCACATATAATTACAAAGAGTGGAAGTGAATCTCGATAAGTACCCTATGTTAGAATATACCATTAACCTTCATCAGTGGACTTTACAGACGCACATTCAGAGAGGCAGGACTGGGCGGGCTAAAACGTGACACGCAGGTGCACACAGCCATGTGCAGCAAGAATAGCCCCGGCTCGTGGCAACATGACTTCATCCCATGCAAGATTCATCAGAACAGCCCAAAACCAGGCCAGCAGTCAGAGAGATCATGCCAGCCAACACTGCACACTGCACACACATGCCTAAGTACATAACTGTTACGTAACAGGACAGACATCAGAGGGAGAAGCATAGTGTCTTTGATTTACTCACATTAATGACTATAATTAGCCTCTGCCATTATTTACCTCATTATTGTTTGTGTATGACTTGAATACTGGAAGAAAACTCTGTGTTAAAGTAAGTAAATTTAAGTCGGTAAATTTCAACAATACTGTTTGAAAGCCCGTCTATTGTGTTTTTTATCCATCCAGTGAGACTAGAGGCCACTCAAAATTCTAACCATTTTTAAGAAATCATTTTATGGGAAATCAGTATTAGCATGCATTTTCTTATCAACAATCATCTTTTACAAGGCCTGGTTTATTCCTTAATTTCTGTTTATGGTGAGTATCCATCATTGCTTCAGTTTAAACTGTACTTCCAGTTTCATGGAATTTCTGAGTTTTCAGGTTTTCGAGGATGCATTATTCAAATGAAGCCTTTAGCACATTCATGGGCGAAGTTGTGAATGCTAAATTTTGAGCGCACCCAACTTAAAACACTGCAGTGGACTAGTCTAGAGTAATCTTAGTTTATAGTGACAATTGTCATCATATAAAAAAACACTTTGCCAAAATGTGTCTGCGTATCTGCTGTGTTAATGTGTCTGTACTTTTCTCTGAGTAAACAGACTCCATACTAGCCACTTGCAGCAGCTATAATTTACTGTTGACAAGTGATGTAGCAGCAATGGGAGCTTGATATTAAGCTGAGATTAAGTTTTATGGTCTCGCTTTTTTCACAGATCACATCAAAATCTGCACACTTTCACTTTCTATCAAATATTGTTTGTAGCTGAAGATATAAATTGAATGTTTGCATACTTTGTCTTCTTAATATCTTTTTTAATTTCACTGCACTTTGATGACAGCTCATTTGTGTTCATGGCCAACACTGTGTTCCTGTACACAAGGCTCTGCTGCATCAGTGTGCATTAGTCCTGTAGTCATCCTGCACTGGTCTAAAAATAGAGCCAGAGAAAAGCCACGTTTGCTCTTTCTGTCGGCAGCCACCTCTGACAGCACCACCACTCTACCCCTCCCATTCCCCTAACCTTTTCTTTTGTTCACCAGGAGCGCGCGGCCAAATGGAGGACGTCCGATGGGCTGATGGACGGCCTCACCACTAATGGGGTGCTGGTGATGCATCCGGCAGGGGAGTTTGTGTCTGAGCCATCTCCAGGAGTCTGGAGGGAGATATCCGTGTGTGGGAACGTCTTTGCCTTGAGGGAAACCCGCTCAGCCCAGCAGAGGGGCAAACTGGTAAGAAAAGTCACAAGAGGGCCAGTGATAAACATAAACACCGCACACATACAGTCTAATATAAAGTTCAAGTGACCCTCTGACACCCGAAGCACTATATTTTCAATTATTTGCGTTTCCTAATTTGAAAAGATTTGGTAGCAATTATTGATATATTTTTATTTTTTTTTACCTGTGTTATCACTTGTGAAATAGAAAGCTTTTTCTTTCTTACGTAAAGATACATTGCAAACATTTAAATACTGTAAATCTGGACTGACAAAAGGCCACATTTAAAATGAAGCAATGGATTTCTAACATATAAAGTAGTTCTACTATATTTTTTTTCTCACTGGTTCCCTGTCCAGCATGTGTCACAAAGCACAATGACAGTGGCTGCAGCTTCTGATGTACAGTGCCCTCATGTGGCGGTTAAAAGGGATATTGAATGGGTTTACTGATGGTCAAGTCATAGAAAAAGGGAGCAAAACTACAGTTTAAAAATAATTTTAAGTTGAATTTGACTTTAATGGAAATACAGCTAATCATAATATCCTGTAGTGGTCTGTTGTGAGGTTCACTTGTTTGATACCAGACTGACTTCTGTTGTTTTGACCAGGTTGAGAATGAGTCCAACACCCTGCAGGACGGCTCTCTCATCGACCTGTGCGGGGCCACCCTGCTGTGGAGGACTCCCGCCGGCCTGCGCCACACCCCCACCCTCAAACAGCTAGAGTCCCTCCGGCAGGAGCTCAACGCCGCCCGACCCCAGTGTCCCGTTGGCTTCAACACCCTAGCCTTCCCCAGCCTGGCTCAGCGGGAGATCGTAGACAAGAAGCAGCCCTGGGTCTACATGAACTGTGGCCACGTGCACGGTTACCACAACTGGGGCTACCGCAAGGAAAAAGGCCCAGCCGGTCCTGGGGGCACCGCTCCGGCCAGTACAGGGGAAAGGGAGTGTCCCATGTGCAGGAGAGTGGGGCCATATGTTCCACTGTGGCTTGGATGTGAAGGAGGGCTGTATCTAGACGCGGGACCTCCTACTCATGCCTTCTGCCCCTGTGGTCACGTGTGTTCAGAAAAGACTGTGATGGGATGGAGCCAGATCCCCCTACCCCATGGCACCCACGCCTTCCATGCCGCCTGTCCCTTCTGTGGCACCTGGCTCACAGGGGAGCAGGGCCACATCAAACTCATCTTCCAGGGCCCAGTCGACTGAAGGAGGGCCCCCCCCCCCAGAGGACACATGATCACAGGACCAGACCAGCAGGACTGAACTGGAATGAACAGAGAAAAAAAAGCCACTGACTGACTGTGACATGCAATAGTAGACGCCAAGGCTTCACATGAGTTATGACGAGTATGGAGAGAATGTAAATAAACGTGTTGAAAAGAACAGGTCTTGGGCAATCTTCTCTCTGTTTTCTAGCAGGTCACAAATCACAGGAGTACTACAGAATTAAGCATTTCAGGTTGCAGCTTGTAGCTTCTTACATACATGGTCTGTCAGTTAATGGAAAAGTGCAAATAATGTAGTGTTTTAATAGACGGGGCAGTTCTTTCAATTCCTATACTAAATTGCAAATTGTTTGTTTCCTGTTCATTTTAGTTTGATTACCAAGGAGTGGAACAAATGGACACAGATTGGAGGGACTATTAACCAATCAGAGAAGAGGAGAAGTGGAAACTTTACTGCTAATCACAATAAACACAATAAACAACATTTTAATAATAATTCAGGCCAAACATAGCATTGCATAAGTACTGCTCCATTTTAGATTCTGTCAGTAGGATTGTTTTTCGTGGAAGCTTTATTTGGAAGGGTTCCAGACCCACTTCACTTCTCTGTCCTATATTTTTGTTTTGATTTGTTGCAGGCAATCTGTGGTCATTTGTCCATCTGTGGCAGTGACGTTGTGCTTCTAAAATTCACTGTCATATCTATAGTTGCTCCTTGTTGGCTTATTGACAATGGTCAATGCAGCCAAATAACCCATTCAGACAAGGAGAAAGGCTAACTTTCAAATACAAAGCATGCCATTGAGATATTCATAGCACACATTTTACTTGATGCCTAAATATAGATTGTGTTTTTGTTTTTCATTTTTGAAAAAGAAGGCACCTACTTATACAACTTTGGTCTTGATCTATTAGAAAACAATGATCTACACTCATAATAATTAATGATACAAGCATTAGCATCTGCATCTGATTGGACAGGAAATCAATCCAGAGTGACTTTTAACACAAGATGTAGATATCAGTATCCCTAATGAATCTATTCAATCAATATTCTGCATGAATGCTAATGATAAATACCTATGTTTTTGTCTTGTTAACAAACAGACTGAAGCACATGCAGTATATGGTCTGCTCAGTGCTAGAAGTCTAGGTGCATCACAGTGTTGGTGCCTGTAAGCCTTGCTCCTGGTGTGCAGAGGCCCCATTTTGCTAAAAATAACTCAAGGTCACCAGTAGCCCATGTCTCAGCAGCAGGAGGACAAGGAAGAGGAGAGGAGTCACCAGAACAGCTTCATATCACCAAGTCAGCATCGCAACAAACACCACCGATGGATGGATGGAGCCTGTGGAGAATTAAATATTATCACACAACACTACAAAAGAACATAACACTAAAGAGGGACACAAACATGAGAGGGATATGTAAGGAGCAAGTTACTGCATCATAACAGACAAGTGCAAACAATGAAAAAGTTTATATAGCCTACTGATTATTGCTCATTTACCTAAGAGATTGAAAATGTATACAGTTCAATCCACAATGCTTGAAAACTGTTATACTTTTTCTCAAGGTTATCATACCATCCGAATTATATACCAATTCCTCCACAGTCAATTGCATTTTTATACTTGTAACAGTATTTTAAACTAAACGCAATGGTCCTGTTTTGGAACTTTTAAATAATACCTGCTATTGCAATAAAACTGTATTAGAAAATGGTACTGACAAATTATTACTTACCTGGTTGCAATGTGCTTTGGTAATTATTCTGACGAAGTGTCTTAAAAAGTCACTAAAAGGAGCAAAATGGCACTGAACAAAATAGGGAAAGTTTGCTTAAAAAGAATGAGAGTAATTATATTGCTAAAACGTCAAGTGGCTATTGCTAAACGCACACCATACCAGTTACTCAGGCCATTCTTTGTTTGTATGGAGCAATAACATGGCTAATCTAAAGGGCGTCCAATTCAGGAGATTTTCATGATTAAAGTTTTTGTTTTTTTTTCTATTCTAAAGGCACCCAAACATGCTTGATTATTATTTTTATGTTGTTGTTTAGTTTTTTACTTCAACTATTAGGTCATTTTCCCTAACGACCCAAATATTGGTCTAAAACCTAAAATTATCCAGTAGACGTTTTGATACTTTAGCTCCCTCTATAGGACAAATGTGTATGTTTTAATACACATTTTGCTTTAAAACATTTTTCCTTTTGGCTTATAACTGCCAAATCCTACTTGAAATAAAATCATTATTAATAATTATCAATATTACATATATTTAGTGAAACATTTTTTGTATTAAAATGTGTTTATTGTCATTTTAAACAAACTGTTTAAAACTAGAGATATATAAATGGAGAATATAAATTTATTCTGTGAACACTTTTGATTTGGCAATATATGCATTTTTAATATTATTTAATCATTTGTAGGCTATACTGTGATTTCTAAAATTAAGGTGACAGATGTTTCTAAACCAAGAGTGCCCCTCTTTAGTTAAAAATGAAAAGTACAGTGTACATTTTTAAGACAAAGTAAAACACTGAATGTTGTTATGGCCATTTCATTGTTTTATTATATATAGTATATTTATAGTATGTACAGAAAAATATGATCAAACTCAGCAGGGAGACAGCAAAAAAACTGAACTAGCTTAAAAGAAAAGACAACAGTCGCTGGCAGGTGGTGCATCTGAAGAACCGACACCTTGTTATGCAGCCACTGACAGCAAGAAAAATAATTATTGTGCAAATGACATGGACAACACCCAAAAACACACAGAATACAAAATAAAGAGAAGCATTGTTTCATTAGGATCACATTCAAAAGCAAAAACCCTTAAGCCCCCCCCCCACACACACACACACTTTAATGAACTAGACAACACAGTACAGTAATGAGAACTGCGTAAAAACAGGATATACAGACATGATGGAAGATGACGTTTTTAAAAAATCCTACACACAATGTCCAGGCTACTAAGCAGATTTTTAATGACTTTTTTTCTCAAATTGTTGTGTAAAAAAGAATTTAATATTAGGACATGTGCATGTGTGACTTTTTTTTTCTTACATAATTGCTTGTTTTGTATCTACTTCAGTGAGACTGGTGTTAAATGCTGGAATACCAACATGTGTCCAAAAAAGCTAAGGAATGTTACACATGACCCACTGCAAACACACGCACTCGCAAAACACAACTGTTCCCTCCCCCCATTTGGATTTACAAACCTACTTCCAGGACTTAGCGTAGCATTCTCGTTTAGCATGATGGGACACAAAAATCAAGGCTATAAATAAATGAGTGTAAACTGAAGCTCACGCAAGGCAACAGCACGGCTCATCTCAGACTGTGGAAGTACTTTACTATCTCCAATAGACCATACCTGCATTGTAAGTGACACTGATTATAACTTAAGGCATTGCAAAAATTTTAAAGGGATGCAATTGGTGGACTATGAGGGAGAGTTGGGAGGTCATATCCGGTCAACAAACCCAAGACCAGTCAGTCCCTGAAACTCTAGATGTCCCCAAACTCACCACGCTAAGAAGATATCCCTATGTTTTTATGGCCGCATGCAATGTGTTTTGTTTTGGATGCTGCACCAGTAGTGAGACATTGAAATTAATAAGTTTAATGCTTGCTACAAAAGATGCTATTAGTTTCCAAGGCTAGGCCATTTATTTATTATGACAACTGTAAGAAGGTAAAGAATTTTTTTTTAACTGCATTAATTTAGTTAAATTTGTTTATGTTGTGCCTACCTTGTTCTTTGTGACACAAAATATACAACTGATAATTTTCCTTTACTTTTTCCTAAACAGTTATCTCATTAAGATTAGATAATTACAACAGACCAAAATCTATTTGTCTTCTGGCTCATCTGTAGCATATCATATTCCAAATTTTCCTCTCCTTCCATTTGAACTGTGCTCAAGCAACTATGGTAGCCTCAAAGGGTCAAAATCTAAAATTGTTGCATTTATTATTTATTAACAGCCATTAGAGAATACAAAGTCTACACCGAAGTTCACAAGTCAGAGAATTCTGACTTGGAAAAATCCAGGAAGCTCAAATACAAATAAAATGTATAAGATCATATACTTCATTACTGCCATTTTTGCAGTTTTCTAGGTAGGAGTTATTTATTAGGTTTAGTAATGTTCTCCTAAAATAAATGGGCAAAATGGCAGACTTTTCCTTCATTTTAAATTTCTACACTGTTTCAACTGAGCCTAAACAGCATATTACATTACACAGCCACTCCTCAACAGTTTGTGGATATTACAGACCAGCCAGTGTAGTAGGAGGCGCTGGTATGGGAGTCAGTGAACGCTTTCCTTGCATTCCTCTAAGGTTCCCTGGAAATACTGCTGAGACCTAACACCACAGTGAAAAGGCGAGCAGGCTCAGAGCTCCATGCATGAAAACCCCCTTCATTCCAGCCTCTGATTTCACTGTCACTGTGCCAACACGTGTGTGTACAAGGTATGAGGGCCAAAAAGAAGAAAACCTATGTAAATACAGTTGCCTGAAACTGAAATGTTATTAGGGTTATAATTTAGTGTTCCTATAGCTATAACCAACCTCTATGCAAAGAGGATGCAACTGGATAAGCATACAGCCAATAAGAGAAACAAAGCAGAGTGAAACTCTATTGCCAAAAGACATGCAAGATTTTCTCCTCACCATGATTAGCAGGACTATTCTCACAACATGACTAAGCCATTTAACTTCTTTTTTGTCTGAGTTTATAGTCCTGCAAAAGAAGCACTAATTTCCAAGTGCTCCGCCATGGAATTTTATACCATTCAGCAACTGTTAAAAACAGAAAAAGAGCCAACTTTTAATGACATGGGAGACCAACAAGCAAGCTAGCCAGCAGGAAAGTGCCCAAAAATTAATTTAAGGTGGCATATTGCATCTTAATGTAACTGCTCAGATTGCAAGTCTGCCCTATTGACACATAAAGTACAACAGGATATCTACTGGGTAAATGGCTGTGAAGGAAAGAAATTCTAAACCCAATTTTGGAATAAATGGGTTTACTTAACAAGAAAGCATTAAACTGAACAACAATCTGGGCTATATCTAAAGATAGATGCAATTTGGGGGACGCTAATGCACCAGTAAGTTAAACAAAGCAGAAATATATGAAAACAGAATTTGAAGGAAGGAACAGTGAGCCCATCCCCAAACACATACACCATGTCTGCACCCCGCTTCATCTGCAAAAAAGCAAAACTACATCCACTGACCGCTGTGTTTAGACTGTGCAGCCCATCTCTACCAGAAAATAAAAGAGTAAAACCACAACAACTATAAAGGCTTATTATTAGATTAATGCAGGATATTGCAGATTGTTTACCATTACCACTCTTCCGTCATTACACAGTATTTAGTGTCAAAATCATAATGAGATTAAAATACAGTTGTGTCAGTCCAACTTTACGGCCGCAGATTTCTGGCTCTTTTATAAAAACTAAAGGCCTTCGTGCTAGCTGTTGTCAAGTTTTTGGATGCAGTATGGCAAGATCTATTTTAAAAAAAGAAAACTTCCAGCAGTGCAAAGCATTTACACTGTGAATTTAAAATTAAGAAAGGTGATGTCACATTGTTACTATCAGGTGGAGTATAAATTATTTACAAAGGCATGGTTTGTAGACAGCCAACAATGAGTAGCGGTTAGCTCAGCGGCTAGCCCTGTATGAAATGTGCTGTGCCGCTTGGGAGTTGGGACCAGGCACTACAGGAACCAGTTCTCGTCAGATCTTAGTGTCTAAAATGGTTCAGCAGAAATTTGCCAAGTGTGAACAATGGCGTCAAACTACTAAAGCTGCTATTTCTTTGAGTCGTGTAAATCATTAAGTCCATGCATCGAAGCAGGTTTGAGAGTGGCATTAGAGCAGAGGTGGTGAAGGACAGGCAGAAGGCTCAGCGGATGGGCTTTCCCTGTCAAGTTGTCAATAAATAGCAAGACGTCACAGCCTGGAGAGAGCTGTGTGACCAAAAACTACCTTCATTTGCTCCCCTTGCTAGTTTGTGCGTGTAGCCCCTTTTACACAAGCTTTTCATTATATGTGTGGTAATAACAAACACAGATAAAAATTTGAAAAATTAGTCATGTGGTTCGTAATTGTGCATTTTTTAGCCATGAGGAGTTAATGAGGAGACAAAATTCCAGCAACAAGTAACAACCAGTATAACTTTGAGCCAATCCCAAGCCTGGAAAAATGGAGAGGGTCACGTCAGGAAGGGCATCGGAGCATAAAAACCTAGTAAGCAACATGTAGTAGTGGTTCTCAAACTATGGTATAGGTAGCAATGGTAATCTGATGGACAACTTTTGTGTTTTTTTTTTTATTATGTTTCCACCATAACTCCACATAGCTAATTTACACACTTGCTAAATACTCTATTCTGAGGTTCTACTTGGGATAAAGTTTTTTAAGAACAATTGCTGTACGCTAAATAAAAAGCTGACATTAAATAATCATTTAGCAAAAAATGTCTCTGTGTAAAAGGGGCTTATGTGTACGTGTATGTAGAGAAATCACTCTTATTTAAACTTTATCTTGCCTCCATTCCACTCTAAATCAATACCAATCTTCAGTTATCTGTCCTGTTGAAATCAGGTGACCACTATCCCTCTGCTTTGTTAGATGGTGCACAAGTTTAAATTCAAGTCCCAGTCAGTGGTGGAGGATTTGTGTGTTTCTCCACTCCACAGGGGGTGACAGAGGAGTCAGTGTAGTAGTAGTACAAGAAAGGCAGATTTGAGTGGAGATGGTAGAAGTAGTGGTGGTGTGACCGGTGAGCTGAGGGGTCCTTTAACAGCAGCCCCCACCGGACTGCCTGACAGGGGTGCTCTCAATTTTGAGGTTGGGTTTGTCTCCACCGGCTGTGGCCCCGGGGCCCATGCGCTTCTTGATCTCTGCAGCCATGGTCATGAAAGCTTGCTCTACGTTAGTGGCATTCTTTGCACTCGTCTCCAAAAAGGGGATGGCCAGGGAGTCAGCAAATTCCTAAGATAAACACACAAGAGGACATTTAAAAAAAATAATAATAATAAAGTACTGTCTTCTTTTTGTTCTACATGTAGCATACAAAGTCCTACCTTGGCTGTTGTGTAGTCGACTACTTTCTTTGTAGTAAGGTCACACTTGTTGCCCACTAGCAGCTTGTTAACATTTTCACTGGCGTAGCGGTCAATTTCCTGTAGCCACTGTTTCACATTGTTATAGGACTCCTGTAAGACATTAGCATGAGGTTAACATGACATTAGCAAACACAGGTTTAACACAGTGACAAGATATATAACTGACTCACCTGATCTGTCACATCATATACAACTATAATGCCATGGGCTCCTCTGTAGTAACTGGAGGTAATGGTACGGAACCTCTCCTGACCTGCAGTGTCCCACTACGAGGCAAAAAAACAGACAGTATTAACCATCACTTACACAGAATTAAATACATATATACTGTCTACAGACTTCCACCATATTAATTCATACTGCCACAGATTACATTCATGCCAACTTTCCATTTGTTTAAAGAGTGCAAAGCCATTAAAAGTAACAATGTTAACATTAGAATAATGCTTATATGTATAATAATGCAAATATCTATAACAGATTTATAACCAGTAAATATTCTGGGCCCTAGCTGATATAATCTCATCCTTCCTTTACTACTACTGCTACACTGTTTGACCTAATACAAAGGGACAGTACGTTATTTTATTTCTTTTGTCCTTATTCCTGCTCTAACCCCAACCACCAACATCACCGCAGCTATCTGCTTTTATTATCTGCTTTTTATTGTTTTATTTTCTGATATTTATTATTATATTAGTACACAACTGGACTAATTTGCAACTTCAATATTAATTCACCAGCAAATGGAAGTGTCCAAGCATAGTAGAATGATTAATAATTAAGCCTGTGTGACATCTTCAGGTCTATTTTTGCACAAATTATTCTTAGCAAAATATGCTTAGGTGAGTGACTTAATGGCTTTCCTCAGAGCCAAAAGAAATTTGTAACAAGGGTCAAAATACACGTAATCAAGGATGGTAAGCAAGCAACTAAAACTACATAGTTGAATTGGTAAATTCCATGAAGAAGGTAATTATCTTGCCATAACTCTGGGAAAGGAATCCACTGATAATCCTGGACACAATAGAAGCTGAACAGTGAGCTCTACTTTTGTTTGTATGCTCTATGTACCAGAAACACACTACTGGACAAATTGGGAGCACTGCCTGCCTCTTCAGTGAAACAGGATCCATTTACACACACACACATCAGTGTTTTAACAACAATGGCTGAAGGTAAGGCCTAGCTCAGATAAAAGCTTAGTGTGGAGTTGTGCACACTTACAATCTGCAGTTTGATGGTTTTGCCGTCTAACTCAATGGTGCGGATCTTGAAGTCCACTCCAATGGTACTGATGTAGCTTTCTGTGTAGGTGTCATCCTACAAAAAAGGGAATTAGGACATTTATAGCTATTTTAAAAGGCACAGTATTGCTGTTAGATGCCCCGGATAGCTATTTCATTTCCTTCAGTAGGTAGTCTATGTTCAGCACAATCCCTGTTTGAAGCGTAGACAGGAGCTAAAATAGAGCATACACTGCTAGAACAGTGCCAGTGAAAAGGGCAATTTAAACAAATTTTTTTACATTGAACTACCTTTCTGTTTACTTAAAACTGAACTCTTCTCTAACTTGTTTACCTTAAATAAACTGTTTCAAAGTCTGTGTGATGGTTAAACTAGTTGTTGTGGGGTAAATTAACCGTCAATGCATCTTCCCCTGGTGTCTCTGGGCCAAAAATTACACTTGCAAGTCTGAGTGTCGTTGCCTGGTGTCACGGAAGTCTTTGGTCTCGCAAGAAAGCGGCACATCACAGTTTGGAAACAAGCTAACGATGGCTTTATTTATCAATTTTCATCGTGCCAGAGCGGCCAAGTGGAAGAAAACACTTAGATATAGATACGAGGAGTGAAAAATGAAAGTAATGACGAGCAAGAGGCCACACAGGGGTCAACTGGGCATGTGAGTGTTTCCGATAGTGCTTTACTCCAAAATGTAGGTGAAGCTCTATAGAGGAAAATAGGACAAAACAGCTAAGAAATGAGCAAAGTTACTAAGTTATGCTTTAAAGAGCTGTTTTACCCAACACCAATATGTAATTCTGTAGTGTAAATCTGCCAGACCAGTAGGGGCCCTGTCCACCTGCCACCAAAGTCAATATATATGCAGGTGCTATGTCATTGCTTACACTGGGGATGTCAGCTTCAGTTTACTTGGCTGTGGAGCCACAACAAAATAAAAACACCTCCACAGCTGAACTTAAACATTTGTGTTTTTATGGAGATAGAACAATGGCCTTGTGTAAACAAAAGGAGGCATGACCTATGTCATTGCTGCTGTCTGCTTCTCCAATCTGAGAATGCACAATTACGAACAGTAGGGAATAAGTTGTATCTGAGTTACCTCTAAGTATGTTATAGGATCACTTTACTAAATACCAGAATATCTCTGTATGTGTATTTGTTGTAACAGTAAAATTGATCACTATAGCCTAGGTTTTCCAGGAAAAATGTTGAGGTGGCACAACTTACTGCAAATCGAAGCAGAAGACAGGACTTTCCTACACCAGAGTCTCCAATAAGCAGGAGCTTGAACAGATAGTCACTGAAACAAAAAAGAGAGTCAATGGAGGAGAGAATTAGGTCATGGTGGTATGCTATAATGTTATTAATTAGCAGGAAACAATGAACTGTATTGTAACGCTAGAGTGCATTACAGTGAGAGTCAGAGCGTGATAAGCAGACAACTCTGGTAAATATTGTGTTACTAGCATTAGGTTTAGCTTAGAAAAGTGTTCTTCAAAATTTAGTAACAGAAATAAAAATCCCTTGTTCTTAAAGTTCACAGCGGACATTTCTTGCAGAAACTCAATGCCACAGATAACTAAGATAGAGAAGCCACACATAGCAAGAAGCAAATATTTGGGATTTTTGGAGGACAAAATGAATGTCTTTTGTTCAAGAGCTCCCCTCTTGAATTACTTTAAAAAAGAAAAACAATGCTAGAATTTCATGGACAAACAGTGCCGCAGCAGTAAGAATGAAATCTTTTGTCAAACAGCAAGTATGATTTATATATGACCTTCACATGCAGCCCCAATTTTTGCAAACAGATTGGCAAACATTTTGTAAGCAATGGACCTCAATGAGTCAGGGTATAAACAACATCACATGAACTGACAGTTCCAGAGAATTGCCCAATACCTGTGCTATTCTTGTGTTGTAGGAACCGGAGAGCTGTCCTGTTTATTAGCATCAACTAACTAATAAATAGAAGACAGCATAATGACTTTAACTTAGTAACTGGAAGAGACATAACCTCCTTTGAAGTTAAAATATGGCACTTTTGATGGCAAGTCATAAAATTCCACTTATACACTTATACATGATATTTTGTCCTATTTACTACGGTTTTGACAGAACATCCCACTAAAAACAATACATTAATTTGAAGTAAATTTTTATTCACAAAAATAACATTGGAAAAACAAAATTTAACTCAATTCTCTTGATGATTAGGCTTTAGCCTTGGCGTAAATTGTGGGCTACAGGGGAGAGACACACCTGCCCCCCTGTGTGAAAGGTGACCCTCTCAATAGAAGCTGTAACTCAAGTAAATTTAAAAGAGACTAGACATGAGAACAAAACATTTCTTGTTACCTTAGTGTTAATTTATATTAATAAACTGTCAGTGTAATGTGTAAAGATCTCACTTAGCCTAGTTAGCAAAGTTACTAGCTTAAACTGCCATATTCCTAACTACACACATAATAACTATAATAGTATAAAGTTGTTTATAAGAATCCTAATGCTACATATTGTGAAGAACTTTAATTGCTACTTTATTATTAGAAGCAGATGTGTAAAATGACGTAACTAGTCCACTACTAAAGTATGAGTTATAAAATTATAGAAATTAAGTTGATATGTTGCTAATTTTGTTTATATAGCATTTGCGTAAATAATATCTCAATAAATAAATTAAAAAGATGCTACAGTGCTAATTATGCTACCAAGCTAGCTCAGCAGCTCTGTGACACAGACACATAACGTTATTACATAATAATTGTCATGTTATTTCCTATATGTTTATGAAGAATTATTAACAATACAAGACAATATAGCTAAATAAGCTTTTTTTAATATGCGCATTCAGAATTTAAATATACATGTTAGAATTTATTTATATTAGGCTTTGGCCCTCGCTTTAGTAATATGTGTATAATATGACTGTTAGCTTAAACACACAGAGGAGTGAATGTTGTGTGCTATGGGTGTGGAGGTATTAGCCAACGAGTCGAGCAGGGTTCACATTCACAGATAGAGACACCGGCTGCTCCAGCTGACGTTTACAGAGATACAGCCCCAAGGATACCGCTGTCATCTCACATCTGTTGCCTCCAGTATCAGGTGGCTAGTGTTACAATGATACGCTCCACAAGAAGGAAACAACACATTTACTAACGGTGCCCATAGCAACCACTGCCAAATATCTGAATGGAATGTTAATACGTGGCTAAGTACAACGTATTCAGCAAATACGGATGCTATAAAAATAGACTGAGTCATCGAGTAATATTCAGAAAATAAGCATAGTATGTGAATGTGGCTTGCTATGTCAACTAAATGGTATTAAATGACTATCTGCTTATCAACCAAGCCTGTACACACATATGTTACTCAATTGTAACTACTCCATCCGCTTCAGGAAACGTCAGCAAAATTGTTTTAGTTTCGAGTAGACTTAGTGACTGCAGCTTTAATTTCCGCCGGTTTAGACGCGTATTTGTCCCGTGACACGCCGAGACGAGCGAGTTGTCAGCTGACGCCGAGCAAAAACGCGTTATCGAGACTGACACATGAAACAAGCAGTCCGCGCCCTGTTCACCAAAAGCCTGCTAGCATACAAGGTGGAATCAAGCGGTATTAAAGGTTATTTGTGTGTAGATTTATTATGGGTCATTTTATGTGTTAAGCGCGTTTTTTATGTCAAACACCAACAACATATAATAATGAAGCATACTGTCATTGGTAAAACTCACTATTCAGGGTTCATGGTGTCACTGGGATGTGTTTTTCCTTCGGCGAATCGTCTCTTCCTTCCTACTCCGGCAAAAAGATGACTTGTAGGTCCGGTATCCGAGGCACTTTAAAAACCTATTTCGCCGTCTCTGTTAAAGTCCACTTCTTATTCCGCTGTATTTGGCTTCTATTCGTTCATATATCCCCAAATCTGGAGGACATACCCCGGTAGTTCTGCGTTAGGTCCGAGTATTTTACCCCTTTTTCAACCGTTCTGCGTCCGCTGCTTGGTAGAGGTTCAAGAAAACTGCGCATTTGCGGTAGTGACGCAAGGTGACGTGGCACTTCAAAATATGTTGAACAGTGGTGTTGGGATTTGTAGTCCACGTTAAAGTCCCTGCATTTGAAGCTGTTGTTGTTTACAAATTTTGTAGATTCGATTCTATTAACATTTAGATACTATTAACATTTTCATTATAATTTCATTTTAATTAATTATAAACTGGGCTTAACATTTACTTTTTTTCTCATTGGCCGCCGTGGCTAGTCTTTGTCAAAAGTTGCTAAAGTAAGTTGCTATTGTAAAAACAATTAATGTTTTTACTAGCCAGAATTTAATTAATTAGGTTTTTGTGTATGTTTTACAGTATACAATAAGCTTAATGTTAAATTTGGTTTATGTATGGATAGGGATTTATCAAATATTGAAAAACAGGTTTACCTTTGGAGGCAGATTTTTTTTTTTTTTAAATCTCTGTGCATGTGGTATCACTTCTTTTAAAACATGTTATTATGTTTAAATTCATATTTTTATTTCTTAAATGATGATTAATTACTTTATACTAAATGGTGTATAAGCAAGCAGAGCAACATAAATTCAGGCCTATGAAGATACAGGTATGCATAAAATTCAACCGCCCAAAGGAGCAGTGGGAGTATTTGTGTTATTAGCCAAAATGAAAATCTACCCGCATTTGGTCAGTTGGCTAGTGTTAATGTCAAGCCCTCATTATAAAAATAAAATATAACAATGGACAATAGTCATTTGTACATATTAACATTTTTATTTTTACTTCAAAAAATAGGCTATATAAATATTTAAATTTTTTTTCACAACTGGCAAAGACCCAGACTCCATAAACACTCAAAACATTTATTTTCAGCCATACAATCCAAAGTCTATATACAGGTTATTTTACAAAACATTGTCCCTATTCATTTAAACTGCTGAGCCAGTAATAAACTTGAGGTATCCATCCTCTTGTTCCACATCGTCGTCTCTGGGGGGTGCAGCAGCAGCTCCCATAGGTGCAGGCAGGTAGACGTTCTCCCTGGTGGATCCTCCATAGTCACTTTGTGGGTTCAGACAGTCAACTGCAGCAGCAGCCTCCAGGCCCTGGTTGATGTAGGTGGCCTCCTGGCAGGCCTCCAGTGCAGGCAGTTCTGACAGAAGAACTTTAAGTCTATCAGCCAGTTCTCTGAAACCAGGCCGTCGGATGGGCTCCCTCTCCCAGCAGCTCAACATCACCTCCCAGCTGTGAGGGGAGCAGGGAGAGGTAATAAAGTGTGTGCAATAAAGTAAAGCAAAGTGTAAAAAAAAAACAAGTGTATGACAAAACAAGTTTAAGTAAGTGCATATCTATGACAAAATATGAAATTTACAGCACTGATTGTGATGAGTTTATCTTTGTTATCCTTTATTGCTTCTTGTTTGAGTCTAAATCTACACAGTTGTGTGCATAAATAATGATTTTGCATTGGTAGGAATAGTTTGCCTTCCTAATTTTAATAATAGGAAGGAAATGTCCTTTAGAAGCAGGGTTCACAGCACTCTAATTAACCTTTCATTTTAGTTTCTCAAACTACTCATCTGTTGAGAGTCCAACTGAGCCTTTGTCCAAGATCTGTTGTGTTTCACAATTTACAATGGGTCTATCTAATATGTGTTTAGATATCTGAAACTATTGTATGTCTACCTTACACCAGGTTTTATTCCAAATAATAAAAACAGCCATAGTTTTTACAAAGTAATATTTCATCATAATAAAGCTCCACTAAAGGGATCACAGCCTTTTTGTGCCAGTCCCAAGCCTAGATATATGGAGAGGGTTGTATCAGGATTTTTTTTTTTTTAATTGATATGATGCATATTTAATAATGACTGATGAACCAGAAAAATCTAACATTTTTGTAGTTCAAAAACAACAACCCCTAGCTGAGGACAGTAACTCACAGTTTGGGGTCACAGTCTTCTGGAGCTTTGAGCCTGTGTCCCGTCAGAAGCAGGTCCAACAGTTCGTGGTTGTGGACTCCAGGATATGGTGTTCTCCCACGGGACACTATTTCCCACATGGTGATCCCAAATGACCACTGCAAGGACAAGAATAGGTTACTGACAACATCCAGTTCAAATCTACCAACCTAACTTTTGCACATTTCATAAACTTGGAAACAAACATTTATAACTTTTGAGAGATTGGGTTGGATTTAGACTCACCACATCACTCTTTGTGGTGTACACAGATTCAGACAGACTCTCCATGGCCATCCACTTAATGGGAACGCGAATGGCTTCTTTTTGGCGATAATAATTGCTGTCATAGATTTTTCTCGAAAGACCAAAATCTGCTACACACACCCTAAGGTCATCACCTAACCTGTGGACACAAAAGCATGCATCAACACATAGGTAACATATACTCTGTAAGTAAAATGTCTTTCAGGGTCTCTGCTTTCTGCGAGGCTTCCGTCGCTTACCCACTAACCACAGTAGAATACCAATGGTAGGGGACAGGGCTCTAGTCATGGACGAACAAGGAGTCATTGATTTAAGACTGCCCTTGGACCAATATAAGTCAGCACCAGTCTTTTTCAAAGCCTGCATCTAAATAGTGTATTACTGATTTTGGACATTGCATAGTCATAGTTGTCTTAATTATCTTGTAGTTTTGTAAACATGTATTGTAATTAAATGTAACCGGTGTTGTAAAAGGCTGCAGAATGTGAGGTTCTAATCTCTATATAGTATTTTGATTGGCAAAAATTGTAATTCGAGAATATGTGTACAAGTTCACAGGCATTTAATACAATTATAACTGCTTTTAGAAATTGCTAACGGTGTAGGAATAATCAAAAGCCCATTCAAATGAACAAAACTAGACAGAAATGACCAAAATATTGGTAATGAACTATGGGTGTTCTAAAAAAAAACTGGTAAACTCTGGTTTTAGTATAAACTGTAATTGTGTTGTTAATTGGTATACCAAATTTATTCTTGTCTAAGCACACTTTGATAAGTACTGGGCATGTTTCCTCTATAATATACATACATTGTCCGTTCCAGGGCCAGATCTTGTAAATAAAATGGCAACTTCATAACTTTGTGTAGAGATTTACAACAGTGTACATTGGTATAGAACTACAGATGAAAAATAGCCTTTTGGCTAATTCTGGCATTTTTACCCATGTATTATCATGGGTTTTATGAAATTGCATTGTCCCCTTCAAATAAATTCATCTAATTAAAAAAAAAGGTCATTGTCCTAACATCAGATCTCCATGTCTCACACTGCCTGTGATACACTCACATGCAGTTGCGGGCTGCCAAGTCTCTGTGCAGAAAACCCTGGGAGCTCAAGTAGTCCATCCCCTCAGCAATGTCCACCATGAAGCGGAGGAGAGTCTGGTACGGCACAAACTGGGACAGAGGCCAGAGAGAAAAAATTATAGCATATATTCACAGCACGGATTTTTATTTTATTTATTACACTTCATTGATTCATTCTCTGCATTTGACCTATCCCTCAATGCCACTGGGGCAACCTGTCAGGAGCAGTGGGACGCCCTTCTTCAGATCTTGAGCCAGGATCCTGGTCAGGAGTATCTGGCTGGAGGTTTTAGCCTAATGTGCATGTTTTGAGGTTGATGGGGGAAACCCACCCAGACATGGGGAGAACATGCAAACTCCACACAGAAAGGCCTCGCATGGTTTAGAAATCAAACTCGGGACCTTCTTGCTGTGAAGCGAGAGTGCTAACCACTAAGCCACCGTGCCGCCTTTGTCAACTTAGTCATCCTGTATTCCTTGCAGTCTAAATCTACACAGTTGTGCAATAAGAGTGATAATGCGTTGGTAACTTAGTCATCCTGTATTCCTTGTAGAGTCTAAATCTACACAGTTGTGCAATAAGAGTGATAATGTGTTGGTAGCAAAAATATTGTGAAATTTTTGCTAAGAAAAAAACATTACTAATTTCAATAATGGGAAGGAAATGTCAATGTTTCGGAATTTTCACAAAAAAATGGATATGCTGATTTTGCACATACTAAAATCATACCATGGGAATATCACCATAGCGTGTAGCGATGAGGAAGCGGCGCAGATCTCCATGTTTCATGTAGGGCAGAATGACCAGAGGAGTGGGCACAGAGCTGTCCTGTTCCTGCTGTAGAGTCACCCCTAAAAACAAACACGCACATGGTCAAACATTATAGCAACAGTAGAGGGCAGCAACAGGCCAGCACAGCAAATCCACCTTCAAGCAGTTAGGAAGCAAAGGACTATACTACATTACCTTTAGAATATGTTGTAACTCTATTCTCTGTCTGCATGTTGGCTCATGGTCCATTTAAGTCAGATTTGGCGCAAATTTTAAATTGACAAAGTCTCTAAGTTGAGAGATGGAATGTCTTAAACTCTACAAATGATACCAGATGATGTTGACTAAGAATCTCCACACCCATTATTGCAAATTAAATGCAATTTGCTTAAACCAAAGAAATAGTTGTATCAATATAATATGAGTGAATCATATTTACACATAAGTTTTGTGTAAGTAATAAGTAATAATAAGTTCAGATGAGTCTCGGCCCAGCTCACCCAGTAGTCGGACCACATTTTCATGGTCAAAGTTCTTCATGATCTCGGCCTCTCTCAGAAACTCGTATAGGTCTTGCTGGGCGTGAAATCCAACTATGCAAAAGAAAAATAAGACATAAGAGTTCTGACCAAGTTCTTTAGTAAAATATAATGAGACATTTACCTCTCATGGTCTTCACTGCAACTTTCATGTTCACACCATTCTCTGGTGTAAAGATTGCCTCATAGACCGACCCAAACTCCCCTACAAAGACCACAGTTATAATATCATTTTCAAGCTATTAACTTAACCAGCTAATCAAGATCATTCCTCAACTTTTATTACTTGGATACTATTTTTGCAAGTGCTGAATAACTGTAGATCTGTGCTGCCAAACAATATCAATATGATAATAGCAAACAATATACCCAGTTGTGATGTTGAAACCTGTGCTTAGTCCCAGAACTGACCTTTGCCCAGCTCCTTGCCCAGAGTAAGCTGATGTCTCTCCACCAGAACCTCCTTCAGACAGTCTGCCAGTCCTCCCCCGAGCCCCTCCAGCAAATGCAGCACGCTCTCCCTTCCAGACTGGAACACTGCTGATGGTAGGACATAATGTTGAATTGTGGAAGAGTATGTCCAAACAAATCCCTTGAGCAAAAAATGACAAAAAAAAAAAAAAAAAAAAAAATGGAAGAAAACGCTCACTGTGTTCCTGCTGTGATGAAACCTCAGGCTCCTGTGGACGTCTGTGTGGTACCCCAGGGTTTATCACCAACAGCGGCAGGTCCACTTCCCGCTCAGACCTGGGCATGAATTTGAGAAACAAATATTGAAAGAATACTATTCTGGACTATATGGCATTATACTCAAAAGTGTGGTTTTATGAAGCATCTAGTTTTTAACATTTTTATATTGTAATTCCACAACTGAAACCATTCCTTTTCCACAGTCTGGGACCACCTGGATGATAGGACATGATATTGCCCACAAAAAAGACATAGTACATTAGATGAATAAATATATTTGTCTCTTTTGCAAGCTTTTATATTTTGACTTTGTGATAGAAGGGTAAATATAACTCAGAACTTGACAACAACCTTTGAAATATTATAATGTATTACCTAAGTTTGGAATAGTTGTTTCGGAAAATACACACAGCAATGGGGATGACAGCCAAAAGAAGCAGGACCCCAAACAGGGATCCCACTGTGACCCACAGGAACAAGCCTTTCTGCTGCTGAGGATCCGCTGTGAGATGTGCCTCTGTTATGTTGCGTACGACGTTAACCACTGTTCCTACTGTTACCACTGGAGGAGGCCTCCCTGGAATAAATCGAGTCATAGTTAATGGAATGCAACAACATACATATTACAATCTAATTAAAATGTACTTAATGTCTGAGTGAGTTGTCTTGTTTAAACATGTCATGCTCATTATGACTCAGTGTTGTGTCAGTATCGAGCATGAGTAACCATATAACAGCTGGAACTTTGAGATGTTGTAACCTGAAGTAGTTTCTTACCTTATTTTAAAGGGTTTTGAAATCCCACTATGACAGACAGCAAACCATTTTTTTTTTATATCACTCAACATGCAAATATTTTTTATACTGACATTAGTAGCAATATAATCTATAATGTTGTCACTAGTTGTATTCTAAGTTGGCCAGACAGTTTATATCCGATAATAGTCAGGTAGATCTAACTCTTCATGTTATGGATTGTTTTCCTGGGCTATGTTTTAATGACCAGTTTCTATTTAATGTTTTACTGCTGACATTTTATATGCGGTTAAAAGTTTACTACAGCTAATCTTTTACAAAATGGTTTCTTTTTTATGTTATTGAAAGAGAATTGCATTCTCTCACTAAAACAAAACAATAAAACTACTGGTAGAATGATTTATTTCTGTATATACATTTATTTTATTTTATCTTTTATTAAAAAAAAAAAAAAAAAAATAATCAGCCCAGTATGTCTGCTTACACAATAAAACAGCCTACATAGAAAAATAAAAGGAGAAATGTGGATGACTAAATTCTTATTGAATAAATTAAATGACTGAATGCATGTCTTTTCACTCATCATCCAAGAAAATCCTATTTATGTCTAATTCAGTAGTTTTTGCCAATCAAATACTCTCTACAACAACAACCTATAAATATCTTGGTGTGCTCCTGAATTCTCATCTCTCATACAGAGAGCACACTCATAACTTAACAAACAAACTACAGCAAAAGTTATGTCTACAACAAAATCAGACCTTACCTGTAGGGTTCTGTATCTGAAACCTATTTATATGCAGTAATTCTATCAACCATCTCCTACTGTCCTCCCATTTGGTCCCTCACCACTAACAATGTCATAGAACCAGTAGCCAGACTCTACAACTGAGCCTTTATGATCCATAAAAGACTTCCTGTATGGGTTCATCACTACACAGCACTGTTTCAGGTAAATGCTTTCACTTTTCAGAATTATATAAACTATCATGCCATAAATGTTTATTTTCAGATAAAACACAACTTTCTGTCACTAACTGCTCTCCTCCCAGCTATGAACTATGGACCACAAGATCTTGCTCCCACTAACTTGTCCCTGTTCCAGCTTTTAAAAACAGTTATGGGCAAAAGTCTTTTTTCACACCTTCACCAAACTGTGGAATACAATTCCTCACTACACTGGGAGAATGACTTCTCTCCCACGGTTCAAAAAAGCACACGGGCAGTTTCTGGTGGACAGCTCCTGTTGTGGCCACTGACAAACCTGGTTCTGAATCAGACCTCTGTGTGGATGTGATTTAGGAGTGGTGTTTCTGATGCTCTGTTATCTTTTGTATGTCTCTTGATGTAATTGTGAGTTTTCCCTTTGTGTGGTGCAGAACAGGAACCTGGTGTACACCAGTTTTTTAACTGAGCCGAGACCAATTAATTGTAACACAACTATTCCTTTTAATTCTTTCCTGTTATTAAATTAAATGAAAATTGTTTGACGACATAGCCAACTGTGCTATAACCCTGAACTCAGAGTTCAAAGTTCAAAGTAAGTCCTAAACTTCAGTTTGATATATTAAAAATTATAAAAGTATGTATGTAAATGTATTATAAAAGCTTCTCATAAATAGACCAATGTGTGAGTGTTGGAGACACTTTTTGACTTGTTTCGACTGCTACTGTAATCTTCCCCAGAAGCATCATGTGGTCTCTGAGGAAGACTACAGTAGCAGTCAAAATATGTCAAGGTACAACATTCACACGCTGGTCTGTTTATAAAATTAACTTTATGGAAGACCAAATTAACTCTGTTGGACTATATTTTTTGTTCTCAAATTTAAAAACAGGAGTGTGTATTTGGTATTTCTTACATTTGTGAATAGTTAAAACGGCAGTGGAGGAAAGCTGCGCCCCCTGCAGGGTGGATATGCCATTCAGGGCTTGCACCGACAGCCTGTAGTCCTGATGTGGGTTGATACCAGTGAGGTTCACAGATGTAGCGGTCAGGTTGGAGTCAGGCAGGAAAAGCACATCATCCTCGCACTTCTTCCACTGGCTGCCATCTTGTGTTCGGCTCTCACACTTGACAAGGTAGGTCAAGTCCAGCCTGCCCCCTGAGTCATGAGGAGGGTCCCATGTCAGAACCAGCACATAGTCATTGGGGTGAGTGGCACTTATATTCAGTGGAGCAGTGGGTGGTTCTATGGACAATGTTTCAAATAAAAAAGAGCATTTACCTCTCATATATACAGCATGTTAGCTTAACTTTGGCATAAAAAGCCTATCTCTTACTGGTGCAGCCCAGCTCATGGGAGTCGGTGGGCAGACGCCTGTAGTCCGTCTCACACTCACACTTCTCTGAGCCCTCTCTGTCAGTCTTGCTGTGTGGAGGGCACTTCAGACATCCTCTACTCTGATTGGCTGCTCTGTAGAACCCTATTCCACATGCTGGAAAAATAAGAAACAAGAAATAAAGTGGCCTCTGTTGGATTTTATGTAATCGTACTAGTTCAATTGTTTTTGGAATACAGGAGCTCTGCAATTCTAGACATCCATCCATACTGTTCAACACTGTGCCCTCTGGCGGTTTTACCTCACGCTAAGGTGATGCATTTTACCAAATAGGGTTTCCTTTCTTAGGCTTTAATTAAATAAATGAAAGAGAGCTTGCTCCCAACATCCAACGTATGAAAATTGGTGACTCTAATTTACCCATGTAGGCCTAGTAAAAAAAAGGAAATATTGTTTGCTGATGGCTCAGTGACAATCTTGAGTTAACTATAACTCATTATAACTGGTAAAGACGCCCCAGCCTTCTGCAGCTCATTGGGATAAATAATAAAAAATGTATTTTAAATCAGCTGCATTATTTCTTACCCTGGCAGGAGTCATTGACAAGCTGATGCCCTGGTCCACAGACACACTCCCCCTGCTGTGGCCCCCACACTCCCTCCACATTGCACTCTCTGACAGGAGGATCCACCGCCACTGCTCCCTGCACACAGGAGCCATACACAGGCCCAGAGTCCCCCGCTGTCCCTGAGAAGGAGCTAAGGGCTGCCACCATGTTGGGACACCTCCTGTAGTACACCCTGATGGAAGAGATCAACACACACCTCCCTGTGTAGGAGAGGCCCAGCTGGAACCTCTTCTGAAAGACACGGCCCAGAGAGAAAGCAGTGACGTTTCTAAAGTACTGGGGCAGTTGATTTTGAGGGGCTGTGGATGGAAACGGCAGGGATGCCAGGAGGGGCCGCTCTTTCCAGCGGTTTGATATTTCTGTGCTGAAGGTGTCTGAGTCCAGCAGGTGGACGTGCAATGGGCCAGGCTGACCAGTCAACTCCTCCTCCTGGGCAAACTTTATATCCAGCAGCAGATGGTTAGCTTCTCCACGCTCCGTCAAATCACTGAGGGCAGTTCTTCTGATTGGTTTGGCACAGGCCTGAAGCACTGGCAACTGGCTCATACGGATCTTATTAAACTGAAAAACATACAAACAAATGATCTATTATATCTATCACTACTATTATCTACTGACTACTGATGTGTACAAGGTCCACATCTGTCAGGTAGCTTTATATAAATCAACCATAAATGTTGTAGACATCCCAATTATGTGCAAGATGATTTGCCAAACACAAAAAGATATAAGATAATTGTAGATGAGGCTATTTGTATTGCAATGTGTTAAGTTATTTCACAGAGTTATGAGAACATACCTCGTCTTTAGGATTAGACGTCCATGTTGACTGTTGGCTCAGACGCAAAATCTCCACTAAACACACACACAAAAAAAAAACAAGCCTGAGTGGTGAAACTGGTTAAAAATGATTAGATATGCAACATTAAGGGGAGCTGAGGTGGAGGTGTACTGTTTGTGAACAAATGAGAAAGATCTGAATGTTCTGTGTGAATCTTCACACAGAACATGAAAAAAATGGAGTAAGTTTGTAAGTTATTTTGCCTGCCTATAAGTATATTAAATTAGGAAAAGAAAACAGGTTACCGTTGGGGAAAAAGTGCATATGAACAGCTATGGTAGCCCTGCAGGAACAAACTATTTGCTACAAACAAACACAGTGGAAATACAGTAGGTCTTATTATAGTTACACTAAAAATTTCACTAAAAGTTGAAGAAATTGCAATGTCAACATTTTTATAGTACATACTGAATACTTACTACCTACCTTTATAGCCTCTTTGAGCAATAAGGCCTATTCTAGTGTTGTATGTCTGCCTCTATCTGGTATGTCTCAGTCAGCAAATTTTAATGTAAGAATAGAAAACCCCCAATCATTTCCAATTATCTTGTGTCTCATCTGGGTGGTGTTGTTTCCTCTTTCTCATGTGGCGCAGTTTCACTTCAACTAAAGCTTTTAAATGGCTTATAGTTGGAAATTGTGTTGCTGAAAAGGGGGTCAGAGATTACCACAAGTTACCACTACCTCAGAATATATTTGACTATGTTTTATAGTGATAACAGAGAAGACTAAGAATTTGGTTCATGGCCAAACTGATCTGTTGTACAAATGCATACCAACTTGTGAGCTTGTTTACATGAGGAACAGAAAGTCATATACTGGATGTAAATAGCTTATTTTTTGCTCACAATTCCGATAATAGTAATTTTTAAATGCCTTCAAAAAGGTGTTGTTACTGGCCCATTAAGAAGCCATACATAATACAAAGCCCAACCCATTTGTGACTGTTTTGGTTTTGCTTCTGGAGCTTGCTCTTGTTTGACGACATAATAGACTGATTTAATGTTAGCGTACAAATCTAAGCAAAAACTCATTCAAACTCATTTTGGTTGATATGAAATAATCATACCTGGCCTGGGTTTTCAGATACTGTGTAACTATGAGCGGCAGAGCATGTTACCACACATACAACAATGCATATCTATATCAGAATTTGTCACAATAAATTAGGATAATTGTAAATGTTTAATAAAAAGGGGGAATCCAGTTTAGAAACAGGTGCATTGACCCACTGATGTAAACATGTTATCACTTTTACAGTATGTCCTGTACAGTGAACAGTCAACACTGAACTGAACTTTGTCCCAACATTAAAATGAAAGCTCTTATCTTTTCCTGGAAGACAATTCTATCTTTTCCTGACAAGCCCCAACGTGTCATGTGACTTTGACAGCATGCAAACAAACTCACCTTCTTGTGGCGGTGGCTGTGCGGGACAGCTGAGCTCACAGACCCAGGTCCAGAGTAGGATTCGAACTAGCGTCCACATGTCACCTCCAGCTCTGTGTGTCAGTCTTCAGCAGCCTATCTGTGTTTACTTCATGACTCAGGACAGTGTAACTACAGCTACAAGATGGGCCTTCCTCTTGGATCAAACCACTTCCTGTGTCCATCTCACACGTATTCACAAATGTCTTAGGGTTAGGGTTCCGCAATCATCCCTAATTTTAACTTGCCATTTTCAAGTTATACATGTTATTTTATTACTTGCAGAATGATTACACAGAGAGGTTGATGATCTTACGTACTTGTCGCATAGTAAAAAAAAGTTGTAGAAGTGTAATGAATGGATTAAAATGCTTGTAAATAACAAAACTGACGACTCTATACCTCCTCCTTTGTATTTTTGGCACATGCTGGCTTATTGTTGGCATAAAACACCAACAAAAAGTATCAAAGAGTTGGATCTGCCAAACAATGCTTTTTAGCTCCAATTTTATTAATTGTTTCACCACAAGTGGTATTTCAGACGCCTGCCTTTGTGAAATGTGCATTAGAGACACACCTGCTTTTATCAGTTTTATCAGTTGAGCTCACCTGAATAGTGTCATGTGATATATTCTTTACAAAATTCAATCACATATAGTACTAGATATGTGGTGATGAAAAGCTATTTGGCAGAGAACATTTTAAGAGTGAATAATCTTGATTAGATGACAACATGACTGAACTGCTGTAATGAACTGTTAAAAAAAATAGTTTAAAGAACAGAAAACACTTGAATATTACATGACAGGACCATCAGGTGTAAACTGTCATAATGACCTGCGATATCAAGGGAAAATATTTTTTGTTCTGGGTACAAAAACGCCAACAACCAATCACTTTTTTGTTGACTTGTCTCTACAGTGAACTGAATTGGAGCGAGCATGGTGCCTTGTGAAACTACAGTTATGCAATTCTATTTGGAAGTTTACAAATTTATCTTTTGCATGCATTTTAGTTCAGGACATTGTTTTTTTATTTGAAAGTATTTATTCTATACTACATTGCAGTCACAGGTTTATTGAGCCTGTCCAAACTGTTGCTCTATTGTTTTTATTATATACAGTAGATTGCATCTTTAACTTCATTTTTTTGTAATTCTATTGATATGCATTGCTCAGTATTTCTTTTATGAAAGTGACAGGACTCAGAATTGTAGCTTAGTTTGTAGTCTATTAAATAGGAATGGAGTGAAGAGAGTGCCTTGTGGAACTCCAGTGCTGCTTATTGAAGTCTTGCAGCTATTATTCCCTACAGACTGACATAGTCAAATATTTAGATGATCAAAAGAGGTCTCAATTTAGGTTTAGTGTCAATAATTTATGTATTTCTTAACATCAGTCACATTC
The DNA here is from genome assembly GCA_020698575.1 of Bostrychus sinensis. Taxonomy (NCBI): domain Eukaryota; kingdom Metazoa; phylum Chordata; class Actinopteri; order Gobiiformes; family Eleotridae; genus Bostrychus; species Bostrychus sinensis. The sequence continues at coordinate 25,442,732 of CM036252.1, forward strand.
AAATTTTTCCAAAAGCTCTGACCACATTTGCTCAATAACTTCCTCTTTCTATTGGATCTTTTTAAGGAATGATGACTCTGGTCAAATTTTCACCCAGTATCACATTTTTGTTTCCCTTTGTTTCTATATTTATACCCCAACATACACATTGAAAACAACTTAGAAGAATTAAACTAGACTCTGTATAACTGTTATCATAAAGGCCTGGCTTGTTATTTAAAAGGAGGAATGGCTTTAGATCCTACTTTAGTGTGAATCAGCATGTCATTATTTTCAAGTATTGCATTTACAGAATGTTCAGGTCGGAGAGAAAGAGGGATGCAATTTATAATTCATATCCACAGCTAAAGGCCATAAACGTGGATAGGGTGTAACTTTGTGTTTTGTGGTTTTGTTTTGTAATAGTTAAATAGTTTGCAACAGTTGCTTCCAGTGTTGACACTAATATTGTAAACACTAGAAATGCTAGAAAAACCTTCATTTCTAAACTAATGGCAATGTGGACAGTAATAGTAGTAATAGTAATGGGGTAGGGGTACAGCAGTAGTAATAGAGTGGTGGTAGTAATAATAGTAGTGATAACAGAGGCAGCACCAGTAGTAACAGTAATAGTAGTAGCAGCGGTAGTAGTAATAATAGGCAATAGCAGTAGTTTTCCTCATGGTGTGAGTAATAGTAGTAGTACATGAAATAAAAGTGAAGGTAGTATTGGTAGGTAAACTTTGCATTCAACTTTTTTTCTCTCTCTCTCTCTTTCTTTTACTCAAATAACAATTTAGTTGAGTACTTTAACTTCTCTTTAGCAATACAATCTGAAGTAACTATGTTTTCACCTAAGTACAGAACTGAGTACTTCTTCCACCTCTGTTTATAGAAAATGCAGAAAACCAATTTGATTTTGTTGTATCTACCTATAGCTGCTTTAACTTTGTAATGGCTGTAAAATACCTCACACGAAATGATTGCAGCAATTATTCTTAAATCGACCAAAATGTACAGTAATAGAAGATCAATGGGAATACTTTTGACATCAATTTTCATCCACGGTCCACTAGAGAGCGCCAAAGCCCATTAACAAAATACAGTATTGGCATTGCCTAAGTCCCCACTCCTAATGAAAGCAAATAAAAACACAATACACACTGTAACTGAAAGCAATAAAATCTTTTATATTTTCACAAATTTACAAAAAGTGCAAATATACTACACAAACAAGCAATAAAATGTCCTTGTTCAGACTCAAAGGGAAATTTGCTACAGTCAACAAACACAACACATTCAATCACACTGTATGTTACAGCAAGTCTCACATCACATAACCTCAGTGCAAAGACAATGGACGTAGATTTTATGCTAAAGACATGCTAATGAAGGAAGACTTTATTAAGAGTGTATACAGTGGCAGAGCAGTTTTGCTCCAAACATTTTCTCCATTTCTCTCACCATTTTGTAAAATAGTAAAATGTAAACAAAAGCTGCTGCCAAACAAAACAGGAATTTGTATCCTATCCACGTTCAAATAAAATGTGTACAAATTATACAACAATTCTCCAATGGCATGACAGTGTTTTGTTGCCCAACACTTAAGTCCTTTTGATAATTTTGTAAATTAAAATTTACAGTTTTAAATTACCTTTTAAATAAATAGAAAATATAATATTACTCTTAGTATAATGTTTTATGCCTTGCACTGTTTGTGACTACCTGTATCATAGTAAATTATTTGTCACAGGCAAACAGATAACACATCATTGTAAATGGCTGCCTAAAATACAGTAAAAATACATGTGAGCTACTGATGTCAGTGTATCCACAAAGCCAGTGTGCGCCACTTTGCAATGTTAACCCCTAAATACCACTGTATGTAATCAGTTTAATCTAAGAGTACATTTGGTTACATGCTTGTACAAAGTAATAGTTGTTATATTTTTGCATAATAGAGAAAAAAATCAGCAACCTGGCACATATTCCTATAGAGAATGGAATCGCATTGGTGGTAACATAAGATATTTTCAACAGTAAAACAATGGGGAAATTTAGGCTATAAATTACTCGAGTTGGCGTTAACACAAAAGTATTTTGATACTTCAGTGTGTGATAAATATTTACCAAGAGTGACAAAGCAGTTAAAAGATTTGTTTCAAGGCTTGTTTGTTTACTTTTTTCTGCCGCTGTTTCTAATGCAACTCTATGGCATTTCTCTGTCTGTGACCACCAACAAGGCAGATTCATCACTCAACAGTCATTTTATGACGTAGGTTCCCAATCTCTATATTGCAGTTATAACAATAAAAAGTATGTGTGCCACTTCATTTCAGTCACCTGTTTAACTGCTTATAAAGGTGGGTCTAACCAGCCAATCACAGCCTCTTAAACAGGTGTACCTAATAAAATGCATAAGAACATAAATACAAGTTTTACAACTTTTACAGTGTTTAAGGACACTTTATAGCTGTGAAACAGAGCATTTTCTCACAGATAAGGCACCAGTAGGTGCTGCTAAACCAAATGATTTCGAGTGGTTCCGATGTCATCTGCTTTGGCAACTAGCTGTTCCAATATACTGTATATAACATAAAAAGAAACATTCACACAGTAACATAACAATCAGTAACATGTAAAACCTGTAGTACTTAAAACCACCACACTGGAGGGCACAGTCCAACTTAATAAAAAGTATTACTTGATTTTTATGGTAAATAAGAACTTAGCAAACCATCCAGGGTTTCTAAATATTTTCATTCCAAAATAACTTAACTTTTCCATATAAATTCCCCCTCATTTGTTCGAACATTTACAGGTTTATGCCTTTTATCCGCCTCTGTGACCCACTCAAGTTATCTGCTAGTACTGGTCCACCAGTCAGTCCACTGCAGATTCACTTTATGCAGTATATAACCACCTTTCTTTACCTGTGTTGTGCAGGTTAAGTGTCTCACTGCATTACACACTTTTCTTTCTGCTGTTTGGAGTACTTCCTACGGCGCTGCTCCAGGCCTCGCTCCAGACGCTCGTCCTCCTCCAGCGCTCTAGACAGAGCACACACAGAGTAACTGGAATATACTGACCTGCTTCAAAACATGGGACACACTCTACCAGATGAGCCACCAAGATGGCAATTCATACTTCTTTTGTCTGTTTGTCTTTCATTGGTTAAAGTGTCTACATGTATGATGCAGTTTATATTACATATAACATTTGTGAATCTCTTGTTTAGATACTTACATATGGTATGCTGCAAAAAGACCTTTGCTTACTCAATACTTTTCCTAATAAATTAGAGCTGTGTAATATGAGAAATGAAATACAACTTTTAAGACAATACAATAATAGCACAGACTATGCAATGCCAATTTCTTGTGTCATGCCTGTTGTAAATACTGGAGAGTGATTCTGTGTCTCAGTGCCTCACCCTCTCTCCTTGGCATCTATGTTGTGCACCAGTTCATCTCTCTGGTTTACCAGTGACACAAGTTCCTGTAACAGCAGCTGCTCTCTGTGTTTGTGGTCTGGAGTCTTCTGCCACTCTGAACAACACACACATCACATGACTGTGAGGAATGATTATCTATATACTCTACATATGTAGATTTACAGTGTAAGACTACCTTCAGTTGCCATTATATCTCTCAGTTCTTTCTTTAACAGCTCAAATCTTGTTTCCAAGTCTTGTTCTTCCAGCCTGTTAACCACAGACAACATGCATGTCAATGCTAATGAATGGCAAATTGTGATCAACATGCATAACAAAACAAGGGTTATAATAAGTGACAGTAGTAGTAGGTAAGCACAGTCTTACAGCAGCTGTAGATGGTCCTGTCTCCGGATTAAGGCATTCTTTTTGTTTACCAGTGTAAACCACTCCTGGATTAACCGCTCTTCTTCCACTTTGTCACTGGCTGCAAAAGCCAAGTCAAGTTATATGCTGTTGAAAACATTTTATTTTGTACCTGTCTGATTCTTTCTTTAATTCACAGACATAAAGCAGTGATTTATGGAGTGGGTCATGGGGAAGTTCAATATAGTTTCAATATTCAGCTCATTTCAACCCTAAATATTGTTTTAAATACATAAAATTCATTCATTCATCCTTTTCCACTTACTGTATTTCCATCTTAAGTTATCATAAGTGCCATAAATGATTTAGAAAAATAACTTTACTTCTGTATACACTCCTACGATTAGACCAGTTTGAATAAGAAATGCGACTTAATCTAAGAGTCACATAGTAGGTACTTATTTAAGATGGAGTTGTCACCTGTTTCCATGAGTTGCCGAAGTTTCCTCTCGACCACACCTGCTCTGTTATCAATGTGATTCTGTTCTGCCTCCAGAGCTTCCATCTGATTTAGCACATACTGATTGGTGTCCTGGAGACACAGAAAATCACTAAGTAAATCACAGAAATAAAAAAGTACTTACGTAGTAGGTCTTTCTTTTTAAGTAAGTTTTGCACCTACAGTATTTGAGTAAAAATCATACATTTTTCTCAGAAATATTGTAGTGTTATTGTAGGGTAGTAATTTAAGCAGTAATTTGTCAATCACTTGACACTGGAGTAGCTTTTTCAGCTTATACAGTTTGTTTTAAACAAACAATTTGTTACAATTTTTGAATGAATAGATACATAACATGCAGCAATGAGATACATGCTTATAACACACAAACACGAAAATACCTATTAGCATATTATTAGATATTAGTATAGTATACTGTAGAGTTATTCATAGAGCATTTCTTGTTTGATTGGAACTGTGCTGTAGAAATCCATCCAAATAATAGTTTGCAACCCATAAATGTGATATAATTTATTTTGAGCTCACCTGGCCCTCTGGTCTTGTTTCTGCAAGAAGACCCTCTGTTCTCTCTAGAAGATAAACATGAGTTTTGTTTTGACAATAATCAGTTACTTAACTCATCATTTCAGGTTAATTTTAACATGCTAAATTTGCAAAACTGAACAAACCGGTTTCCGACTTCCTCCGGGTGCATAAACTCTCATTCTGTCCTGCAGCAACCTGTAAAGACAACAAGGCACTTAAATAAAACCACCACATATGCCATAGTATTTTTTCTGTATTTAAAAAAATCTGTTTAATTGCACACTGTAATATAAATCTGTAGAAAAAATGACCTTAGGACATCCATCTAAACTAAAATTATAAATAATTTTAATACAGATGAATGATCAGCAAATACAAGAAGAATAGGCTAATCATATGCTGATGGACTGATCTACACCGCTTGTGAAGGTTGAATATATGACTGACAATAATAAAGACTAGTTTCTAATCCTATAGGTAATAGAATTAGAAACTAATCTTTATTATCAAAAAAAAAAAAAAAAAAAAAATATATATATATAAATTATTTAAATAGTAATGTTTGAAAGGCAAGACAGACCAAGACAGAGGACAAGAATTATGGGTAGCGTAGTTTTAAAGTTACACATACAAAAAGGAGAATTAAAAAAAAGAAAACATACTGCTGTAGGGTCTCCTTCATCTACTGAGCTGCTCCTTCTCTGTGATCTTCTCTTTTTGACCAGGTCTGCGTCTTTAACATGAGAGAAAGCTGACTTAGACAGGAAGTGAGTCCGTGGTGGTGCGACTGGTGACTGAGTCCCTCCAGCTGCAGCCCCCTGTTGTCGTTTGAGTCTCGGAGGCGGGACAACATCACTTTTACTGTCCTTTTCTACTACTGTACCATTGGTCTCCAGGCTTATGCCCCCTTCCTGAAGCCTCTGGGTGCAATACCGAACAGCCGCCTCAGGGTCCTCTGGGGTGGTCCTGGACCCCACTACATAGCTGGACTCACTACTGTCCTTTTCTATATGAATCACACTAAGTTCCTGTCCTGTGAAGTGTGTGCGGATCTGGCTCAGGTAGGTCATTACGATAAGTCTGTCAGGTACAGCTAACATGACCATGTCTGACGGCTCCATTAGCCGAGAGATGCCCAGTTCTGCAAAGCCATCAAAAGCCTGCAAAAAATTAAAAACAAAGTTTCAGAGAACATCAAATCTTAACAATTTGTTTATTCTATACAAAGAAATAGTCAGGTGACAGTTTCCTGTCAATTTGAGTTAGGTTTGCAAGGGGCAGAAAAAATTGACGCAATTGGATAGCCAGGCAACCGATCAGAGACATTAACCAATTATGATTGGTCATGATGATTGTCTCATGTGGAAATGTGAGGTTCCAGACCACTTCCGTAAGAAAGAGAATGTGTTCTCTGTGTTCTTGAACTAAAACATCAGCCAACACTGACAAAGAGATAACCTCCTTGATGGAGGTAATACACAGAGCTTACCTTTTTGTTGTTTTGTTTAATGTCATATGGGTCCAGTGTTTCATAATTACTGCAGAAATAAAAGACAATCATGTTACCAACACATATACAACATACACAAATAGACCATCAATTGTTATCTATGGGGTATATTATTACATTGTTTCAGGGTGAAAGTGGTGTAAGATGGCACAAAATGCCAGGCCATTTCTCCATGACGTGCTGAAATTAGTGATCTTCACTCCATGATAATTATGGGTGACTTCCTGACACCACTCCAGAAGAGACTGGGTGGATGTCACTAAGCCTGGGCTGCTTAACTGTTCCTAAAACACAAAATATATTTGAGTGTAATAAAAAGTTTAATGGTTAACAAAAAGAGCAAGGGTCCAGGCTACTTTTGACCAAAACGCATTGCTTTAGAACCTGACACGTAATTCTCAGCATCAAGCTTGATCTGCAAGTTTGGTGATTATGTTGATGTAAAATTTATGTAGATCTGTTTTGAACTGTTTCATTGATTTCTTTGAGTCAGAAATGAAAGGATGATAGAAAGAAAAAACTGTAAGCACCAACTAGTGGAATTAATAAAAACACAAATTTTTACTGTATACGTGTACAACTTTTACAATACTGAAATCTAGATTATATAATTACTGAATAAAATGAAAATTTGAGCTATGTCTTACTGCAGAGACAGTCCCATCTGCAGGCTTTTTCTGAGGAGTTGTTGCTTCATTGACTTGCACAACACAGGACTTGGTGTCATTGAGATGTGACCCACTCACACGCTTTTTACCTCGAGGCACAGCTGTGGGAAGGTCAGTAGGCCTGGAATAGACATAAAAACAACGCTGAGATTAATGCGTTTGTACACATTTATTTTACAAACCATGCCTGACACTATGACGCCTAGTATGAAGGGGTTAGTTATTAGAATACACAGAGAAATGACAAGTGTTTGGACGCACCACCACACCCTGTTAGACAATGACCTCACCTTTCTTCCTTTACACAACCAGATGCCACATCTACAGACTCAAAGCCACTCTCCAAGTCTTCGTTATTGACCTCCTCTCTTGAATTGACCGCCATTTCTTCATTGTTTTTATGATCACCTACATGTAGCCAATCGTCTTGAGCAGATGAAACAGTAGAAATAGACCCAAAGAGTTCCTGAGCATCCTCAGTGTCCTCAAGCACTGCCTCAGGTTCTTGAGAATCAGTTGTAATGCCTTGTTTATCTGTAAATGTCCAAGTTTGGATCATCTCTTCCTCGGTATCCTCTACACTAACTGTCTGAATAAACTCCATATCAGATGCAACATCATCCTCCTTCGGAATCACAAAACCTCCATCAGAAATCACACTGGACTCAAGAGATGCTTCACCTTCAGTACCATCTTTGCTAGTTTGCAATGCATCATCCATGTGAGATAATTCAGGATCTGTTGGGGATGTGTTTTCTTGTTGTGTGCCACTGTCTGCAAAAATAGCACTGAGACGTTTCTTCTCCCGTGGCATTGGTACAGGCAAGGTTACCTTTTCACCATGCTGCAGCTTTTCACAGGAGGTACTCACAGTCACTGCCTCAGTATTTTCTTTTTCATCTGGCATTGGTACAGGGAAAGTTAACTGATCATCTTGCTGCAGACTGTTACAAAAGGTGCTGTTAGTTATTGCCTCCGAAGTTGTTGTTTCATCTGGGAATGAAGCACTAAAACGTTTCTTTACTCTTGGTTTAGGTATAGGCAGCAAACTTGAGGGATCTTTCTTGCTCCGTAACTGCACAGTGGGTATGACTGTACTAGTTAGGGTTTGAGCCTCCTGAGGAAAAGATGTTTTGCTGTTGTCCATACTTGTCAAGTTCTGGGAATCTTGTATTAGTTCTCCTTGTAGAGTTGTCTCTGTAGCTGTGAAGTCATCGGGGAAAGAGCCACTAAAACATTTCCTTACACGGGGTCTTGGGACAGGAAATGACTGCTTAATCTCTTCTGGTTCAATATCCAACTTAGTTTCAACCGCTTCAACATTCACGTTCTCATTTATAATATTTTCTACAACATCAGCCTCATCTTGTATCTTGTTTAAATCACTTGGTTCAACACCTTCCTTAACAGTATCTTTCTTGCCAAGTTTCCTTAGTGGCAATTTCTTTCCACGAAGAGAAATGCCAATCTTTTTAATAATTGACACAGACTCCTTTTTTTCAAATTGAGACATATGTTGTACTTCTGAAGGTATACTTTTAAGCTCTTCTGGATTCAAGGAAACAGTTACAGAAGATGGATCAAGATCTTGATTAGGTACAGCAGAAATGTCATTTCCATTAACTTCCCTGGCTACAATCACTAATTTAGCTTCTTTAACTTCACGATCCTGGGCATCATCTAATGAAATCATTCTTCCATCCTTCTTGTTTAGTTGTCGAATAGGAGCAGATGGTTTAGCCTGATCACGATTTCTCTTTGGTAGCTTCAGAATTTTTCTTTTGTTTTTTTTATCTTTTGATCCAACTGCATTAATACTCTCATCATCTGCTGTAGACTGGGGAGCAGCGTCACTTTGTTGGGGGCTTCAGGACAAAAAGAGACAAGCTTCAGAATTCAATTAGTCTTACAGGCAATTCTGTGACACTAGAAACAATGCCACTCATAACTCTGCAAAACTAAAGTAGTCTATTTTTACTGTACTCTTCTTTCATTGAACAATATACAAACAGCAATTCAGAAAAGCCGTAAGTACAAAAAAGACACAAGACAAAGTTAAACTTAAAAAAAACTTAAATTTAAAGTTGAACATACTGCATACACAAATCTACATCTTTACCCATTCCCACAAGTAGTATTGAATACTAAGATCATTCTTGAGATAATTTTTAAAAGCTCTTCTCATCTGACAATCAAACATTTTTACTTGGCCTTGTCTTTATCACAAACAAAGCAAAGTTACAACATTGAGAAGCAACAGATGCTCACACCATGCAACATTTACATGGTGCACTCACCCTGTGTCCAGCTCAGTGGAAAGTGACACTGTTCTAACATCATCCTGTTCTGCCTCAGTGAGCTGTTGTACTAACCAACCTTCACTGTTAGCTAATGAGCAAACTGAATTCTGTCCTATGACAAGTGATACATCATTATCTTCATCTATCTTCTCAGTCGAGGCCTTCTTTTTGTCTGTCTCTTCAAAACTCTCAATTGGTATGTCACTGAGATCTTCTGCAGTGAGTGGTGGCCATTTCTTAAATCTTGTGCTAACTGGAAAGCCATCATCTTGTGTTGCTAAAGGGAGTGAACAGGATCGCTTATCAAGCAAGTCCCATGTGGTTGTCTCAGCACCTCCTTCTTTCTCATCAGTGTTCATAAACTGCCTCTCAGAAGAAACTCTTGGCATGACATTTGTTTTGTCATAAGAAAGCACTGCTGTCCTGTCCTGCAGGCTCACAGATGAGGTGGTCTTTGGGTGCTGGTGATCCTCTGCAAAAGTAGGGCTAGGTGGCCCCAACATAGTTGCTACTGTGTCATAACTGTGAGAAATGGAGACTAGGGTGAGTGGGTGATTTTTAAAACCATGCAAACAATGGTTTCTATAAAAAATACAAAAATATAAAAAGACTGTTGGTGATTGTTGGTGCACACAAGCAAACAAGTTTAGCCTTTACACTAGAAACACCATCTGATTATGATGATCATGCTACATCTTACTTACCCTTTCTGAAACACATCTACAATTGATTTAAGAAGAGGAGAGGTCTCAGCCTGCTTTTCTGTTACTGTTCCCTCTGCTTCCAATACCTCCCAACCTAGGACTCCTGACATGTCAAATGAGTCCGTCTTGGTCTCTGTCATCTTGTGCCTTTCTGTTTGTGTTTTGCTGGAGACCAAATTACAAAAAGATGAGATATGATTTCTACAAAGAACACTACCATGCACAATGATGCTGAATCTTTGGTACATGTTAGGCAAGCAACCTTACAGCAAACCCCACTACAGCACTAAGCAGTCCAACTTACCTGATCTCTACAAATGGGCCTTGACCTGTACCAGCATCAGTTTGTACCTCTAATATAGAAACAAATATTTAAAAACCAGAATAATGCAAAACTACTAAGAGTTGTCTCAGCATGCTTTCTCACCATATGGTAGTTCTGTACCGAGAAGACTAGAAGGTACACAGTGAAGATCAGGGCTGATGTGAACTGAATGTGCTGCAAGAGGTAGATCTTCAGAAACCTTACTAGAGGGCAATGAACAAGATAACTCTGTTTGAGGGGATTTTGGAAAATATTCAGAACCTTCGATGGTAGTTGCTAATGCAGTCTCAGTTTCTGGTGGAGGTAACTCTTGATAACCATCACTGACTGGTGCTAGAGGAGTCTTTGTTTCTATGTCAGGTGACTCTAAAGAACTCAAAGCAGCCCAGACCTTAGACTCCCCTGAAGGTTTCTCTTGACAACTCTCGCTGGGGTGATTTGTCTGAGTTTCAGGCGTTTCTTCAGATATCTGACTTGTAAGTGTAGGATCAGTTTTTCCTTGAGTTATGTCTTCTGTGTCGTCTGTGTCCTCATTGGCAGCTGCTACAGCAGGCATTGTTTTCATATAACTAGAACTAACCAAAGTCTTAGATTCTTCCAGAAGAAACTCTTGAGAACCCTTAATAGAAGGTTCTGGAGTAGTTTCCCCTTTAAGAATTTCTTCATAATTCTTACTGGCAGATGGTAAAGACATCTCTGATTCTAGCTGAAGTAATGCATGAGAGCACTCGCAAGCAAGGAGTTCTTCAGAACCATTAGTGGCAATCGGTGGAGCAATTTTAGAATCTTTCTCTGTTTCACTTAACTGTAAAGTACTAGGAAACCCAGGAACCGTTGCACTTAGAGGACATGATGATGCCATTTCTATGGCATACTTATTTTCTTCCTGTTTGGGCTCATGTTTTACAGAAATCTTTTTATTATGTTGTCTGTCAAATAGGGGCTTCCAGTTTGATGGCACAGCTGAAGCTAGACATTCAGTGTTAAGCATTCTTGCTGATGGAAAACCTGGCAAACGTGAAACACATGGAGTGCATGCATATAAGCTGACTATCTCCGGTGGTCTGTTCAGAACTGGAGCAGAAGGAAAGCCCCACACTCGAGCCTCTTTTGGGCAAGACATGACCATTTTCGCCATGCTCTCTGCTTTGTGGGTATTTGGGTGGGAAGGTCCAGCATATAAAACAGTCTTGTCTGCCCTCTTTTGAGAACTGATCCAAAATGGTTTTGTTGCACTTATGGGCCATTTTGTACTTGCTGATGTGGTGAGAGAGGCAAATCCTTGGAGAACTGAACCACGGGGGCAGCATGGTACCAGGCGAGTCATACTGAAGCTGATGGTCGTATGAGGGGTAGAAGGAAAGCCAAAGATCCTGGACGCTTCTGGGCATGATGGCGCTAAGGCTATCATCATACTTGACAATTTCTTGTCTTCTTGACTTATATCTTCAACAACAGCAATCTTGTTTGCCCTTTTATCACATTTGGTCATTGAGTCATCAGAAATCCAGTTGGATTCAGAATCTATTTCAAAAGATGAAAACCCAGAGATCTTTGACAGTTTGGGGCAAACAGGTACAAGACTATTTATGTTGTATCGAGAGACTGATGGAAAGCCTGGATTTCTAGCTGCTCTTGGGCAGGAAGGAGCCAGAGAAACCATGTTGTCTGAACTGCCTAAATTAATTGGTGAACCAGTAATCACAAACTCCACATTCCTCTGTGTTTTTTGGATTGACAAGCTCTTGTAGGTAAGTTTATCCTTTTGATCTTTTTTATCTTTTTTAAGTGATGGGAATCCTGGAATTGCAGACACCTGGGGGCATAAAGGAACAAGGCTGGCTGCACTTGGCCCATAATATACAAGTTGTGGATTTGGAATAGATGGAAAACCTGGAATACCAGGTTCTTTTGGACAGGATGGTGCAAGGTAAACCATCCCTTTCATTGCTCTTGAGTAAAATTCCTCACATCCGCTTGTACTAAGTAGTAATATTTTGGCCTCTTTCAATTTTGGTGCAAAAAGTGTGCCTTTCTTTTGCATCCACTCTTTGGAATCTGGACATGATATAAATCCTGGTATTTTTGACAAATTTGAGCATGAATCTGACAGCCTCACCATGGTTCTTTGAGGATGTGACGGAAATCCATAAATATTAGATAGTTTTGGGCAACTTTGAGCAAGACAAACCATTCCATCCATGTCTTGGTACATGTCCTTGGTTTCTAGTAATAGTATAGGCAATGTTTTAATGCTCTTTTCCAAAATTAAATGTTGAATAATACCCCAGTTTTTGCTGTCGGCCTTCTGCAGAGATGGAAACCCAGCTGTAGATGCAACAACAGGGCATGAAGGACAGAGATTTATCCCACTAGAACCATAAAGAATCATGGCAGACTCAGCAGCAGATGGAAACCCAGGAATAGATGCAAATTTGGGACAGGTTGGGGTTAACGCTGACATGGCTTTTATATTATCTATAAAATGTGTGTCTTTAATCATGGCCGCTTTATGTTTTGTCAGACTTACACCAAAAGGTTTGTAATTTGTTGACCAGATTTGATTGCATGGTTGTGATATTGATGGTATACCTTTTATAGAAGATTTATGAGGGCAAGAGCTTACATGTCTTGTCATATTAAATTCATCATATGCCGGTGATAGTTGAGAAATTAGTTTATTAAGGCAAAGTGGTTCTGAGATATTAATCTGTTCTTGATTGTCTTTATTTACAAATAACGCTGCCACTATGGTAGGTTCATCTTTCTGAAAAGTTCTTTTATTTTCGTCCAGTGGATATTGAGTGTCCTTTAATTGTTGTGTCTCCTCTTGAATTGACAATGCATCATCCTTTTCTTGGAATACCGCTGTAAATTCACTGTCCACAAAACATTCCTCCATCAGAGCCAGTGATCCATCTTCCAAGTCGCTCTTTAGTTGTTTTTCATGTGACCTTTTTGGAGATACAAAAAAGGTTTCAGAAGAACCTTGAGGAGCCTTCTTGAAAAATTCCATCTCATCACTGTCTAATTTGTCAGTAATTTCATTCAAGGTTGTCTTTGGTAGTTCCTCCCACTGTATAGAGCTTCCAGAGGGAAATTTTTCTGTAGAAGATTTTGGTAACTCCTCCCATAGAATAGTCTTAATGCTGAAAGGGTTTGTCAACTGTTGTTCACTACCAACCATTTCACCTGATGGCTGTAATGAAACCATGGGCTCATATCTAAATAAAATGTAAAAAAAAACATACAGATACATAAGTTATGAATACTTACTTAGGTTACATTCAATCAGTCTAATACATTGGCAAGTTCACTCCAAACAAGCTTAAATTTCTGTCTTCTACTGTAGTAAAACTCCATTCTTCAAGAAAAGCTAATGACAGAGGATCACACCATGCAAATGTTAATTCCACTCTGTTAGAGTGTTAACCAGAGCCAGAAATCAAACCATGGTGGTTCTATGTACATGTCTCGCATTCTACCCCATTGTAAGCCATTAAGGCCTTACTGACAGTGTTGGGACTAAGTTAAGTTAAAGTATAACGGCATTACTAACGGAGTTGTTTTTTCAGTAATGGAGTAATTACTTTTCCCATGGGCACAACCTCATTACAGTTACTGACAATAAAATGTGCGTGTAAAATGCGTGTTACTTTGAGGAGACAGACGAGGAGCGGCTGTGAGTGCCTAACTTCAGTGGTTGCATTCAGAGCAGAAAGTCTGGCTGTTTATTGTTGACTTGAGCAAGGCTTCGGACTTAATGCTTCATGAGTTTGCCCACGACAGGAGCGGGGGAAATGCCGCGGTGCTTTAGTGGGGTTACGGGGCTGAGACTGCAGCTCAAAAGCCGCTGCACTTTCACTTTCTCCCTGTGGCTCTGCAGTGCAGTGCAGTCAAGCCATTCTACGTCTCCATGTCCCGCATTAAAACTGTGTAGTGCATGCTTCGTTCTTTATTTCTGACATGAAGCACCTCTCATCATCACACACTGTCAAGACGCTCGTGGCTCGCAGTCCAGCAGCCCAGGAGCAGCTCGCGAGCTCCACAAACCACATCAATAAGAGCATGGTCGTATGCACCATAGAGGTCACAGAAGTCCATATTTCCTGTAGCCTATCGGATTAAACCAGAACTAAATACAGACTAAACCATGTCTAAACCGGGACTAAAGCAGGTCTAAACCAGGAGTCCAACAGGTCTAAATCAGGACAAAACCAAGCCTAAACCAGATCTAAACCTGTTACACAAGGACTAAACCAGGACTAAACCATGTCTAAACCAGGACTAAACAAGGTTTGAACCTGAACTAATCCAGGACTAAACTCAGGTCTAAACTAGGACTATGTAAAGAACAAACTAGGTCTACACCAGGACAAGGGTTAACCCAAGACTAAACTTGGCCTCAACCTAATTCATCATGGACCTCCTTCAAGGTTCTAAAGCATTTATGGTGTTTTATTGTTCTAATATAGTAAGTAACGCCATAGTTACTTTGCCTAGCAACTAGTTACTTTTATATTGCAGTAACTGAGTTGCTAACTCAGAGTTACTAACTCAGTTACTTCTTGTAACTATAACTAATTACTTTTTTGAAAATGCCCAACACTGTTTACTAATAACCCATAGTTATTAACCATTGTTTTACAATGAAACTAACCAATATGTAGACACAAGGCCAGTCTTAGTAACTTTTCAATACCAAGCAGCATGCACCACTATACCTAATCATATGCAACAGAATTACCCATTGTCATGTTTAACAAGATGGAGTAATATTCTGTTGTAGGAACATTGTTTGTGCCTAACTAACGCATCTAACATCTAACACAGCCCTAAGACCCTCCACAACTCAAATACACAAATTCCACTCCCATACCATGAGCATCTGGGTTTTCTATCAAACCCATTTGTTTGTATAAAGGACCGTCTGTTAAGCTTTTTGTTTAACTTTCTGTAAATGTATTGTAAGCCCAATGCATCACAAACCAAGCAACCCACCTCTTCTTAACACTCAACAATAATGGCATTTCAGGTATGGTGTGCCACATTCTGCATGGCAAGCTTCTGAAAAAAATTGAAGAGCAGATGTTTTAAAACCAAAGGTAGTGACAGAGAGAGCGATACTCAAAATGCATTTCTAACACTCACCGAGTTTCTAAGGAGAACACATCTCCATCATCACCTGGTTTCCAAACATCTTGGGCTTTTCCATTTAAATTAGAATTGTCATCTATCAACACTGCTCCTGAGGATTCACAGGAAAATGGCACACTGATATTGAGTTTATGGTCAGGTGCTGGTTCTCTTGGGACAATGGTCTCCACTGCAATAGTTCTATATTCTGCATCCCATGCAACCTTAGTAAGGTTTTCAGTTTGATTTCCAGTTGATTCTATTACAGCACCTGTTTTATCAGGCAACAGTTGTTCTGAAAGTTGCACCTGGGTTGATGGTAATCCAAGAATCAATGATTTATTCGGACAAGATGGCACAATATTTACAGAAGAGCATTCTTGAGGTAGTGGAGACACAGTAAAGTCAGAACTAACAACAATATTTGCCTTCAGATGTTTGAGTACAATTGTGTTATTTATCAACTCTTTATAAAGAGAACAATCACTGTCTGAATTTGGACAATGTTCTCTTGAAGGTAAACCAATGACAATTGATTGTCTTGGACATGATGGCAGCAACTGTGCCATGTGGGAAAATCTTTGTCTTGGGCTACAAGGAGTTTGGGAATGCAGGGCTGATGGAAATCCAGGAGAGATTGCTTGATCAGGACAAGATGGAAGCATTCTCAACATTAATGTTTTTTCACTGTGTGACAAATCTGTATTTGGAAGATCTTTAAAATGTCCACTATGAATTTTATTTAAATGTTTTTTCCAGATTTGATCCTTGCTCATATTCCAACTTTCATACCCAATCACTAATTTGGAGGGTAGGCCTGGGATTGAACCTTGTTTTGGGAATGTTTCCAATGATTTGAACACATCTGGTGTTTTTGTTATTGAAACAGTTACTGGTCTGTGACATCCCTTAGAGGGAATTCCATAAATATATGACTCTTTGGGACAAGGCGGCAACATTGACACCATAATTTTACCAAATAACTTTCCGGTGGAATATGTTTTTAGATCAGATATTGTCCATGGCTTTCGTGAAGGCTTTTCACAAATTGGCATCTTACTGATGATCCAATCATTAGCATCTCTGTATAATATTGAGGGTGTTCCACAAACTTGGGAATGTCTTGGACAAGTAGGCAGCTGACGGACTATACTTGGTATATATTCCAAAATCTGACCAGACAGTGATGGAAAGCCTCGTAAACACGCTGTCTGTGGGCAGGAGGGCAGCATATATGCCATATTCATGTTCATATTCATTTTATCATTATGTTCATTTGCTAAGTTTGAAGAAACCATGTGTTTTTGCAATGACTCCCTTTTCTTCTGTGGAGTATGAAACTGTGTATTTTTATATAGAAGCCACTCCTTTTGAAAAGACACACAATATGTCTTTGAAGAACACCCTAGGATAGCACTTAGTTTGGGGCATGAGGGCATTAAATTAACCATGCTTGGCTTTTGGCGTGGAGCAGAGGGTAAACCAAACACTGTAGCTTTTTGGGGGCAACTTGCCAACATATCTACCATTCCTCTAAGCATCGCTTTATCTTCTGTAACCCACTGAATGATGAAAACCTGTGACTGTTTCTTTTGTCTTTTATAATTACAAACTTTCAACATATGCCAGTCGTTATATGGCAAATTGTCATTGTAAGTACTAGCTTGTTCTTTAGAAGGGAAACCAATAATGCTGTTTTTTGGTGAGCAACTGGGCAATATCTCTACCATGCTTGGATATTCCCTTGCTAGATAATCAGTTGTTCTAGGTTTTTTATGTTGTGCTGAAGGAAACCCAGGAATGGCAGTTGCACAGGGGCAAGATGGCAGTATATTTATCATATGTTTTAAAAAGTCATCCTTTTTTTGTGTTTCTGGTGCTATGACAAAATCACAGCGCATTGTTCTTTTTGGTGCTATCTTATGATGAAGATGCCAGTTGTAAGATGTTTCTATCCGGCTTTGTTTCGATGGCATGCCGGCAATATTTGTTTGACCTGGGCAAGTTGGAAGAAGACTGGCCATACTTGGATTATTTGACGCAATACACTGCCCAGCTGAGGGGAACCCTGGTACACTTGCCTTTTTAGAACAAGTTGGCAAAAGGCAAACCATGACTTTTATCATCGTATGGTCACTAATTTCTTGAACGTGAATAGTATCTTCAAAGATCTGCTTTTTCATCAAAGGTTTTTCCCACAAAATGCTTTTCTCCCAATATTTTTCATATCCAGTGTCTGAATGCAAGGATGGCAAACCTGGAATCCTACAAACTGTAGGACACGTGTCTAAGAGATTGACCATATTTGGCTTCCAAGCAGATGGGAATCCAGGAATACTAGCAGACCTTGTACAGGATGGAGCCATGACAACCATTTTTGGAATAGTGTCACAAGCATTGTCAAGAGAGCAAAGGTCATTTGGTTGCAAAATGACTGGTGTCCTTTTGCTGACTAACTTTTTGAACAGTTGTCTATTATCTTCAGACCATGTGATAACTGATGACTGATGCAATGTTGGCATTCCAGGAACAATTGACATGTGTGGACAACTTCTCAACATCTTTGTTTGTGTTTCTTCAGCAGGAGGTCCTTGCTGGGTTACTGACTGATTCTGACAAACAGATCTTTCCTTTGGAAATAGCGGCTCAAGTTCCACCTTAAAAATGAACATTTCTTCTTTAATGACTTCAGTGCTGGACTTTAATGGGGACCCATTATTTGATGTCAGAAGAGTCTCTTTAGTTGAAGCCATATTGTTTAAGGTCAATTCGGATTCATCCAGACTGGCATCAGCTGTCTTTGTCCCAATTTGTAATTTATCAGTAAGCTTACTGTTGGGAATAATTGCTTCCCCAGACTGAACTCCTGAGGTCTCAGGTATTGTTTGACTAGCTTCTTCAAAACAAGGTGACATAGCTCCCTCATTTCTAAAGGAGCAAAAAAACCACCAATTATTGCAAGATCAAGGTGACTGTTTTATTGATCAGAAAGTATTTAGACGACAGTGAACTTACCCGATGTCCCTTTTATGTACATCTGCTACTCTAGGTTTTGTTGTAGCTATTTGTGGCAAATTAAATGATGTAATGAGATGGGATCCTAAAACAGGTTTGGATAGTGTCGGAGGCACACACTGGCCCCCCTCTGGTAAAGCTGCATTTTCTCTGTGGATTGCTATCTTTGACAAGTGACCAGGTTTGTCCAGAGGCGTGCTTTTTGGAGCAAGTGCAGAACTGTTAATGGGTAGATTTTGTTTGTTTTGTGTAAGGCCTTTAGAGGATATCCTTTGCCTGGATAATAATGGTTCCTTTTGTATTTTTGGGATGTCTGACCAGTTCAGCCCTGGATCTAAAGGGGTTCCTGGACTAGTAGGCAGGAGAGAGGCCATGCTTTGAGGTCTAGGGATAAACAAAATGAAATATAATGACAGCTAATATGTTACATAGATCAGCTGTGCTAATGTAGTAAAACAGTTTATTCCAATATGCAAGAAAGTAATGTAGCCAAATGCTACAGATGCAGAAGCTTCAAACTATTTTGTTGCATATACTATTGCAGGCCACCTAACCACAGAGCCCTGACCAAACATGTATAATTCTGCAATGAACAGCTGAAGCTGATGTGACATTATTTGCTGTTAAAGGCATTGAAGTACAAGACCATAGCATAGTTACCATGAATTCAAGCGCAGATAACTATTTAAAGACAGCTATTAATCTGCAGCCCACATCAGATCAGGTGAAAAAATAACAACTTCACAACTAGCTTTTACACATAGGGTAAGACTAACAACAGCTTACAAGCAATACGTTCTGCATCACAATTTTTTTTTCACTTTTCACACAAGCTGCTCAAGTTCAGTTAATTGCTATGACAACAGTATTTAAACTTGACAAGGTAATGCAAGAAACAGATGAAGCTTATGGTAGGGACAGTAATACAACTATACAGAAATATAACTATAAGCATTTCAACTGCCAAATTTAACAAAAAGAAGAAGTAGCACAACGTCAGATTCAGTGTATCCATCAGTAATGTTCCACAAACCATCTTACCCTATAGCTCCTCTTTCTAAATTTTCTGTAATGCTGCTACTTCTGGATTAAGCTTTAACAAAATTTGAATTGAACACTTACATAATAATGACAACAACCCATACCCTGGTTTGAAGGTTGCAATTTTATTGCTATTATTGATAACACAACAAACTGCACCAATACATGCTTAGTGGTTAATACTCAAATCCCACCAGTAAACTGAAATGTTAAAAACATTTTAAGAAGCTATGAGACTCTGACAACTGAAAAAGCATGCCAAACGAAGCAAAACCGCACACTTCATCCACAATATCTCTGCCTTAAAAACACAAAATGAAGAAATGACTCACCCTGGTGATGCTTTGACAACTTTAACTCCAAAGGAGCTGTCTCTTTTCCATTCAGATCCTCTGTGAGGCCCACCAGTGCTTTTTGTTACAGAGGGTTTAGGCTCAGGCACTGAAAAACATAATGTAATGTAAGAACAAAAAACAAATATATAAAATGCTGGATGAGTGTGTTTATACTGACATGTAGACAGAGTATCCTCTTCATTCAGTGTACTCAGGTGTCTGTGGATTTCTGAAATAAAATAAAATCATTATATTAATATTTATAAATTTACTCTCTGCGTAATAAAACCTTTTGTGTATGCACTATTATTCAGACATGATCTGGAAGGGCTGAGTTTATGAATGCAACCCAGTCAATCATTTCACCCAGAGGAGAATAACCTGTAGATTCTCTGGGGCACAAGGACTAGCACCAGGAGTGGGCATGTTGTTGATGTACATGTTAGAGATGTTTACATTGTTTGACTCCTTCTATGAGAGGAATGCATGGAGTGTGGGAATGTTTTTCTGTTCGCAGCTTCATACATTACTTTCACCTGGATGTGTGGTAGTTATGTATACCCTCTAACATATCAATATTAATACCCTGTATCTACCAACAAACACCAGAACTATCTCTTGTGTGGTTCAAATATGAACAGTACAGTCAAGTGAAAGCCCAGTTGTCTTGCGACTTTTTGCCCTGAGAAAAATGTGTATAGTTCATAGTCATTCAAGACATCATTTGTGATCATATTCTGGAGTAATGGAAGTCTCCCTCCTGATGTGGTCAGATTGGTCTAGGACCAATGAAAAACTGAAAAGACTTATGGTATACTACAAATAACCTGGTGGGGCCATTTGTTTCAGTATTGCTCACTGAAAATGAAACTGCTTCTGTTTCTCCTGATTTTATACCTGCATCTTGGTCTTTGGCAGAAGCTACAACAGTTTGGGATAAGAGAAGCTGATGGGACAGCCCAGACAAAGCAGAGGGGCTGCTCTGAGTGAGTGTCTCTACAGGGGGGACTGTAGGTCTCCAAGAGGGTATAAATCCAGAAGATGAAGCTGACAGGACAGAAACACGACAGATCAGAAAAATAAAGGAAGTGAAAATTGAAGAAAATTAAAGAAATTAAATGAAAAACAACCAGAAATCTTTTCGTGTCCTATACACACTTTTTAGAGCACTGGCCAATCACAAAAAGCAGTCAAACCAAAAACACCCCAAATCCATAATAAATACATAGAATTACAAGTAAAATGTTGCATTCATGTTAATATAGTGTTAAATTTTAATTTAAGTGAATCTGCTGCTGTTTAAAATCTCACATCATGCAGCACATTTCTCATCTATAGCAACAACTACACTTAAGAATAAAAAATGCTGTATTCCCAGTATGAAATGCATTAAGTGATTAGTTGATTTAAGTGCAATAGAGTAGTTGTAATTATTAATGTGGCCAATAAGTGTATTTGAGCACACGTTCACAGTTTCAATTCTAGAGATGAATAACAAAAATAAAAATTCTTCACACAGGCTGCAGGCAGAGTTAAGGGCAGAATATTACATGGACTCTCTATTTTCTGTTTTTTCTGCACCACACCAGTTTGTCCAGTATCATCGGTGGACATATGTAGAAACTTAGGAGAGAGACCGGGTTGTGAGAGAGGGGCTTGAGATTTGGGGGGCTTCCATTCAGTCTGCCAGGGGGCTGCAGAAGAGAGCAGGAATAAGGATACAATATGACAATAAAAATATTTAGTCACTAAGGGTTCATTTATTATTTTAAATTCTTACACTTCATGCACTACTTTTGCTTTTTGTTGGATGGAGTGTTAATTCTTTTCCTTAGTTACTAAAGGCTCTACCTGAATCAGGGGCAGAGGGCAGACTGGTGGGGCGGGTGAGCGCACTCCCTGTGTCCCCCACAGAGGAGGGTTGAGCTTTAGGCTTCCTGAGAACAACTGGGGGTGGAGGTAAGACAGGGATATCTACAGGAGGAGCTGAGGGGAAGGTGGAAGAGTAGAGGGAAGAAATGGAAGGAACGCTCTGAGTTCTCCAGGAGCTGTGATCAGCTGAGGGTGGAGGAGTAAAAGAAAAAGAGTAAATGAAAATGAAATACTACTAAAAAGCCATACTGAATTGTGTTAAAATAATAAATTATATATGAGACTGGGCATTTGTTCACACAAACCAATGAAGTGAAAAGGTGAAATATGAGCATAGATTGTTTAACAGTCACATATAATGCCACCTACATATCTTTAGATCACATTCAGATCTGAGCTGCAGTTAAGTGTAAACAAGCAAATCAGAATTAATGACTTATCTGTAAACTTAGAATGTTCATCGCACAGTGCTATATCATCAGTAACATAAGACAGAACAATCATTTTGAGGGATTTGTGGAAAAAAGGTTAAAAAAGGTTAGCCTATATAGTGCATTCAGTTTTAGTAGAACTAATGTAAATGGTCCTTATCAAATACGTGCTCTCTTAAACTGAGGTATGGACGTAAACATGACTCCCTTTGCCATAATGGAAAAGAAAACTCCAGTGTTGATATAGGCTACCTGTTTGTGAGGGTTGTGAGAAGGTAGGAGGGTGGAGGGAGGGGTCAGAGGGAGCAGAAGACAGAGAAGAGGAGAATAGAGCTTTAGGAGGGCTGAATGAGGGAAGACCCAGGGCCTCCCAGCCCTCAGCAGGAGTCGAGTCACAGTGGAAGCTGTGGGGCCTTCGAGGAGCTGAGCGAGGAACTGGAGACAAAGCAAGAGGAAGACCATCAGAGGAGGAAAGAAGGAAAAGTGAAAAGATGATGGCATCAGACAATGTGTCATCAAAAAACTACTTTTGCACTATAAGTTAAAGAAACAATTAAAAACAATTTGGCACTCACTATGTTTTATAAACATCACCCCTGTGGTGATGATGACTGTAGTGGTGAATACTATTGTGATTTACGCAAAGACCAAGCAACATCGGATTCAGTTTTGTCACAATTTGTTCTATTCTGACATGCTGTTAAGTCTTGTTTTTTGTTTGTTTTTGCTTTAGCTATATTTGTCCTGCTCTATTACAACTTTATTTCAGAAAAAAAAATGTTGTACTACCACTGATTACATAATCTAGTCACATAATCAATGGGATGTTGTAGTCCTCTCCTAACCAATACCTGAGGTGGCACCCGGTTGGAAGATTCTGGGCAGAGCAGGAGGATGTGCAGGAGCAAATGCAGGCAGTGAGTAGTCATAGAGTGAAGATTTAGCCGGCTCAGTGGTAGTAGGAGGACTGATAGATGGTCGTAGTGAGGTGAATGGGACAGAAGGGACTGGGGGGTGAGGAGGACAAAGTGGAGCTGAGATGGTAGAGAAATAGGCAGGAGATGTGCTCAGATCCATTACTGAGGGTCAAACATAACAGATGACAGGGACAGGATGGAGTTAGAAGGATAAAGGAAATAAAACAGAGCGCCAGTGCCAACCTCTATGAACTTGCACCTGGCTAATGTGTAGTCCTGAAATGTAGAATTACATAAACCTATTTCAGTTGTTATTTTACTATGAAATGTAATCAGGTTTTGTGTATGCATCAACTGCCAAGACAAATTCCTAGTGCTATGTAAACAATTGCCTGCGACAAGCTGGCCCCTGTCCAGAGTGTACCCTGCCTATGGCCCAAAGTTACTGGGATAGGCTCCCCTAATGGGAATAAGCGATAGAAAATGAATGAATGAATGAATGAATGAATGTAAACAATTACCAAGCAGATAACTTCTGCAGAGGGTGTGCAGGTCTACAACTCATTCTACTACCCCTCTTGCAATAAAACTTAATTGTGAAAATAATGAATGAAACCAAACAAAAATGGTAGACTGCTTAACTTGACATTAATAAAAGAAAGAGAAACTTAGATCTGACATACTGAGTGAGATGAGCTGAGCCAATTAAAGACAGAATGAGATGAAAGCATTGTAAAGTATGACAACCCAAGTATGTGAAAAATGTGCAGTAGGACTGGTGAGATTATACACTAAATTGATATTAATATAAAATAAATTGTGTAGGATGAATGACAACTATATTCTGTATGATAATTGGAAAATGCATATAATGACATCATTGGTCACAGACCAAAACTGTGTTGGTAAACATTCAAAGCTAATTCACACCAAATGTGTTGCCCAATAGCAAAATACTGTATATTCCCCTATTATTTCAAATCTGACCACCCAATCAGCTTCAGTTAAAACTGTAATGAACTATTCACTTAGAAAAGTTAAAATTCCAACTTTGTACACACAAAGCAGAATAACTCAACAAAGTCCTTAAAAACCATGGCCTAACTGGAACCATCAGAAAAGCTCATGAAGGCATGTAACTTCTGCAGAAAGTTACCTGTGGAGCCTGGCTGAGTGACAGGTCTCCAAGCCACATCATGAACTCTGGTGACAGAGGGACCATGGGCTGTTTGAGGGTAATAGGAAACAAAGAGAAAACAAAAGTGAAAGTCCCATTTACACTGGAGAAAAAAGAAACAGTAGAGAGATGAAATAATGGAAAAAGATAGACATTGAAACAGTGGTCCTGTTTGGCTCTGGAGTGTTGCTCAGGGTGAAACTAGCAGACTGTCTCACCGGTAACAGCAATGGCATGTCCTGATCCATGGCTGATCCTCCGCTCCTCTCCCTCGTCCTCACTGTCATTGAAGTCGTCTAGATTTCCAATGTCACTCTGCTTCATGCTCATGAGGCTGGCTAGACTCTGCATGTCCTCATCTCTAGACAGAATATTAGACCGTCATTACTTAACAGCTTCAGTGACTTGTTGAAACAATCAATATGTTTACATTCAGATTAAGATAACAGAATTACTTACTGGATTATTCCAGTTATATCAATTACAAAAAGGGGCAGATTATGGAGGGGCATTAACTCAAAAGTCTTTAGAGCAATATTCATTTTAAGAAGAAACTTTTAGTTCACGCTGCTGCTAAATTATTTATTGGTTGCTTTGGTCCGTCATGTCACAAAGCCTACTGTATGTGCCATAGCTCATGATGCGCTCATGTGACGTGACGTCAAGTTAGCTATATGCAGCTTGCTCATAGCTTGATTAAGCCATCTCACTGGACTTTTGTCTTTGTTCCACTTTATATGCACTAAAAAGGATAAAAATATTAACAATTCTAGAGGTTTAACATTAGTAGCTTGAAGTTTTACATTCTAATGAATAAATCAGATTTACTGACAGTTTTGAAAGTCCATTTATAGTCAGACTAAGAAAATCATTTGAATTGCTCAACCACAATGAATGCCAAGATTGTTTGCTGACAGTGGTTGCTGACTTACGTGGCCTTGCCCTCCTTAAGAAAGATGCATGAGAGGTTGAGTTTGAGTGTAGCTTCCACCACCTTCACTGACAGCGGTTTGAGCTTTAGAGTGATATCGTACTGGGCTGGAGTGACGCTGGCGTACTTTTTCATGTTCACATCAGCCGAAGCCAACACCTTCCTACGGCCTTTACTCTCCTGTGAGGAACAGTTAAATAAAAAAAATGAAATGAGAAACCACATACTTAATGGTAAATAAGTAACACACTCAGAAAACTTACATTCTCAATGACAAACGTCCACTCTTTGTCCTCAAACTCCTCTGCTGTGGGTTCCTGTCAATGAACAAAAAGATTTAGCTGCAAGAAGTGACACGTAATACAATTAATACAAATCCTTAGTCACGGAACTTACTTTAAACAGAGTGACATTGATGTCCAAGCTCTCTGGAACCTGCCACACCACCAGCCCTCTGTAAGGGTTCTTTATTCCAGGCTGCCAACTATGGAGCTACAACGAGGACATGAAAAGAGGTTTAGAGCTTCACAAATTGAATCATTACAAATATCTAGACAAATATGATTTCATTTTGCCCGTATATCTTTTGCAGACTGCTATTTAGGAACACAATGTAGACCTGTATGAAGCCACGTTTCTACTAATCAGTATGATATAGGTCAAGTGAGTATGGTGCAGTTTGTTATTTGCAATGTCAAAAGCTGGAGGTTTGGTTCTGGTTTATTAGCACCATAAGAACTGTAAATAAACTGTTGCTAAAAAATATTATACTAATAATAACTTTGTTAGAACATAAAGCATTTTTATGTGACTGTTAAAAAGCTGCATTTGAGAAAACATTGAAGTTTTGTGTTTTGGCTTTTCTCATATTCACCCAACTGGCCTGATTCTCTGTTGTCAAATCGAAAGCCTGCAGTGTTTGGCACCACCTTTTTAGTAAGGGTTTACAGCCACATAAAAAGAGGAGGTGTAACCAAACTGTTACTTATTTGGCAAGCTTTGATAATGCAAACCTTTGAAAGTGTGTTGTACTGGCCTGACACAATCCACAGCATTCCTGTAGAGACGTGTCTTTAGATTTAAAACAATGTATAAGACTCATCCAAATGTGCTGGCATTACAGAAATGGGAGAATGAAGCTAATATTAAGTTATCAGAGAAGGAGAGGGGCGATATCAATCAGCAAATATGGAAAATAACATGGGTGGAAAAACATAATGAGATGCTTTAGAACAGACGTGTCCAAAGTGCGGCCCGGGGGCCATTTGTGGCACAGGTCAAGATTTCATATGGCCCTTGGCTTCTAAAAGACAATGTATTACTTTTGGCCCACCAGCACTTTCGTAAAGTGTTGCTGTAGCTTTGTTTGTTGTGCATCTCATCTACTGCTCTCTGCCTTGTGTTTTCTAATAAGTTGGTCAAAAAACAATTGCAATGTTTATGTTCAGAAGTGTCATTTTGTTGGGACCTGATGTGAGTTCAGTTCCCAGAAAACATCAGGAGGGACTATTGGTCCTTGAATATTTGCAGATCCTCAAATCTGGCCCTCTTGGGAAAAAGTTTGGACACCCCTGCTTTAGAACCTCAGCGCAGACAAAATATCATGATACAAGCTGCTGGGTGTGCAGAAAAGGTGGCAAATCATGTTCTTATCTTCTGGAGTTGTCCCTTAATTGTGGGCTATTGGTTGGGGCTTAAGAAATGTGTGGACAAGGAGCTATAGACCAATCTCCCTTTAACTTTTGAATTTATTCACTTATAAAAACTTAACGTAGACAGTAAAAACAACCTAAACATAGCAGGAAAAGGAAACTGGATGTAGACTAGAAATAGAAAAAATTGATTATGGAATGGCTGATGGTATTTTTTATTTAAAACCAATAAGATTAGGTTTTTGCTACTGATTTTGGTTGTTATTGTCCCATTTCTTTCCAAATATTAAAAGAATGTATGATGTGAGACGAGATATTTTTGTATGAAGCTCCATTTAATGTACTTGTACAATTTATTGTATGATGTGTCTGTCTTGCAAAATCAACAAAAAAGATAATTTAACAAAGATGATCAGCTAAAGCACTACATTGCCTTAACTTGACCTTCCCAGTACTAAAGACGTGCAGCTTTTGAACATCTTAGATAATGTATGATTTGCACATCAAAGCACCTAATTAGTACCTAATTTTGACTTTGATGCCATAACACGCTCTATATAATCTTATAAAGTTTGTTTGAAGTGAATTACCTTTGTGCTGTGTCGTCTGTTTCTCCTGATCCACACCACTCTGAGTTTATCCGGCTGCCTGGAATCACAACAGAAGACTACATTTGAACTTTTGGCCTTAAACTATGCAGGAAAACAACAAACACAACCACACAGTATTAATGTAGTGAGGAAAATCTGGCAGAACATGTAAATCATGTGACGGCCAACTGGAAGAATGACTGCTGGAATAAACAGAACTGAAATAGTCAACACTGAAGGAGTGTTTTTCTTACAAAATGCATGACTGTCACCACTAGTGTTTTAGTCTTGGTGGCTATGGGAGACCCAGAACAGAAATAGATGCTGATGGACTTTACATAAATGCATTCTCCACCTGCTGCTGGTTTATCACATGCTCCACTGACCCACAAATGGAAGCAGAGTATAGTAAGCAGATAGCTATGTTAGAATGTAGGACCTCCTTAATGTCAACGTACCTAATGCCAATGGAAATTTAGCTGTATAGAAGATATATCCAGCCTACTTTAAACAAAAAAAGATGCAATGCTTTTCTTGTACTTGCGGAAAAACAGTTGAATCACCTGATAGCATAATGTAATCAGTAAGCCTTTAAGACACCATCTTTTTTATTAGTTATTTAAATAAGCTCACACACTTTAGTAAGGAATGCTCCGATTGGCTGTTGGTCAACATTGAATTATTAGCTGCCAATAATACAGTATAATGAAAGTTTCTATTCCAGCACTGGATGTCTGCTTACACTGGTTTTAGTATCTTGTAGTAGCAAACAGATTAAGCCTTCTTTTTTTTTTAATTAATAGAAGGATGTGTAGAGTCTGTGCTGATGTTTGGGGTAGTTGGATAGTTGGGATCAGAACTAAAAAAGTCCAATTGCGTACTGGGACTTTAAATACTATTGACTGATTTCAACTTAATGCAATGCTAGTAATGTATTTTTGTTATGGAAATGGGAATTGTAGAATTTGTGCTATTGCTGTCTTGCTCTCTGAATGGATGTTACCTGAAAGAGTAGTGCGGCAAGCTTGTCTGCATGGCATACATTCTTTCAATCCAAACATCCTAAAAACACATACAGTACATCTAGATGATGTCATCCAGATCATTGGTGTCTAAGTCAATATTAGAGCAACTACTTTCACTTTTTAAAAGCATGAGCAACTTTCTTTGATTTGGTTAATGTAAAGTTAAACCTGTGTCACAGACAGTGTAACCATTCTTTAATTTCCTGTTACAGCTGTTAGGTATTCTTTAGTGAGAAGGGATGTTTTTAAAGCTCTTATGTACCTTTGGACTGAAAATGTGTTTGTCTGAAAAGATGCAACCTTTTTAGTTTTGCATGTTTCCAAAGCTGGTATCTGAAATGTAGTGTAGCATATATTTAATTCATGTTTTTGTTGTCCACTGCACCTGAAAAAAGGCCAAATATAAAGATATGTATTTAAATTGATGCCCCACCCACACTGCACCATTTAATAACACGAGTAATAATAATATGTCTAGAGCTGGCAGCAAACCTTTAATAACACACCACAGAGCTTTACTGCAAACTGATTCTGAACATCGTGTGATATTATACAAACTACAGAACAGAGATTCACCAGCTGTTGCTCTCAAGTATCAGAAAAAAAATACAAGGGAGAGGTGAACGTATCAGAACAAACTAACTGCAGATGTTTGTCAAGAGTTGGCCTTTGGGATAAAACCCAGTCCAACAACTCAAGATTTTTAGAAGTCTCGGAAAGGTCCATTCAGAGATACACTCGAGTGATTTACTTCGAATGTTCAGAACCAAAATCATGTATAGCAAAAATGTAGTAATTTCTGCTGCCCACATGATTGGTGACCATTCCTGGCAGACATAGTCCAAATAGCTGTCAATCCATTTATAAATTTTGCTTCACCTAAAATGTTTTTCACTACTCACTGTTTTACTCATATGTTTTTTTTTCTGGCCTTATTCTGGACATTCTGGCACAATACAGGACAATTTCTCATAAACTGTCAATGTTCTCAATAGGCCTAGTTTCAAATATTCTGACAATTTTCTTTTGACAAAAAGCTTTAGTTTAACCTCCACTCTACAAACTACAGTGGTCTCAAAGTGTCAAAACACATACTTCAGTTTAAAAATTGTTTCAAAAGGCATAATGACCTAATGGCCATAGTTAAGGCCAGCTTTCCAGTAAAAAGAATGTCATTGCAAAACATACAATAAAGTGATCGAAGTATTTCATTTTAGACAAATTTTTATTGATTTTTACTTGGCAAAATTGGCTTCCTCATATTCGCGCTATTATTAATGATTTCAATATACTATATAAAGGGACGCTCCCATTGCAAAGTAGTGCCGATTTAAGACATGCACTACAATTGTTCACTGTGTTCCAAATACTTTATAATCCATACATATTAAAGTGTCAAAATATGACAGAATAAGTGTGGATTGACAAACCAAGTCCAAGAGTTATTATAATTTTGATGATTTGATGCACAGTGGCCTTATTCACAGTGTAAATATGTCAACGTGTAACTGCCTGAGAACAGAGTGTAACAGGCTGCAGTCCTAGGCATGTTGATACTGGTGGCTGTGTATAATGCATCTAGAGAATCACATAAACAGAGCAAACTTAGAGCTGGGCCTCAGATGAGGACTTGAGGATTGGAAACACATGCTGGCTGCTCCCTGACTAATGATAATGGAATTAAAGGCACTAGGCTGGACTGGCCCAGAGCCAAGTGTCCTGGTGGGGACATAGGGTTGTCTAAGAACATGTTTTTTGTGTCTAAACAGGGAATTTGCATAGATTAGTGGGATTAGACAAGCATGGATAATTGTGTATTTCTTGGTGGTAAAGCTCATTTTAATGTCTACTAAAAATAACATGCAATTACTGATGATATGTTTAGGCACCAGTGTTTATCCAAGGCATGCATAGTTGAATATTAGGTATTAAAAACTGAACCAACAAAATATCTACTTGCAACACAACACAAAAGTGGTTAACAATGCTGCACCCAAGCACTAAACCCTTTCTTTTCACAGGAAACTTTTTCATATGTGGATGTGTTTGGTGTGGAGAACAGCAAATCATGTGCTTAATATTATGTCTGAAGATAAAATATTTGAAGCCCCTCAATAAGATGGAATGCTTAGGATTTTCAGCGGTGTTAGGGGTATAAATGGTGGTATGCTGGCCATCTCTACTGTCACTAGAGATGAAATAATGTTTTAAAATACAGTTATTAAAATGTAGGTCTGCTAAACTTGGCTAACTGTTTGAATCCTTATCTAAAGCAGCATTTTGTGTTATTAGCATGAAATACATTGGCTTGAGACAATTTGTCTTAAAGTCACTGTGATCATCCTCCAACATGAAAACAGCTCTTTCAGAAACACAGCTGACCCACATACTCCACTATGTAACCACTATGATGCTACCAACTTGCAACATTCACATCCTGTCAAATCAATACATTTTACATGTTACAATCTGGGACACCACAGCAGAGCAGTTGCATACACTATTCCTGAGAAAGCGAGTTCTGTAAAAGTACATGGTTTTGTTCAAATATAACATGCGTAACTGTAACTATATGACAATGTAATGTCTGAACAACTGTTCTTTTTTGTCATAAAGATGGCACTTCTTGGAGAGAGGATTGTTTAAAGAGGTGGTTCTTTGCACAAACAGTTTGAAACAACTGTCCGAGGATATGCTAAAGGAATATTAATCATTTATACAGCTGCAATTTAGAAATATAAGCAGACAGGTGGTCTAGGCCGTCTCAGGCTCAACGTTATATAATGACTTGCTCAGTGCAAGGAATTTGACCTAGAGGATGATCTGAAGTAGAGGTAGTGAAAGTCTTAGGCACAGCTTTAGTAGTAGAACAAATGAGAACAAATACAGCATATAGTGCAATTAATAATGCATAAGATGTGTTACATCATCAGACTTTTCCAAATGGAATCAGTGTAGGAGTAATGGCAGACTAGGCCCTTTCAAAAGCAGTGTAGGGCACAGTGCATTCACAGGGTGTAACTAACATGGGAGGAACCTTAAAGCAGGGTACAACGCCTTAACGAGGCTGTAGTACAACCTTGTATTTCACACCTGTGTACCAAAGGCTTACTAGTGTTACAGAACTGAAAATCCTTGCTAGCATGACTGTGCATGGCCCTCTTTAGCTGGGTGTCATGCACATGGCTGTAACACTACACAGGTTCTAAATAAAAAGACGGAAGTGAAGGGGCGTGCTTGAACAACAGAAATATACTGATAATATCTAATCACGGAAGGTGTGTCATCACATTTTATTAAACATACAACAACGTGAACTGATCAGACTATTTTTGAAATAAAATTATCCCGCTTTACAATGAAACACGACACATCCATCGACAAAAGAAAGGCAAGCTCCGCAGTTCAATGTTACTCAATATTAATGCCAGTACATCACGATATAGGTTTCAACTAGTTAACCCCGCCCTCTGCTCTTGTGAAAAATAATAACAACAGTCGTAATAAACGGGGTATGAACTAAAATATAATGTAAATAATAGGTGACACTCCTGTAAAGACACGCAATGTAAAAAAAAAATATTTATTCTGTTCAGTACCGTAACGTTAAATAATAACACGTTGAAAAACGCGTTAATGTGACATGGGATCACTTCTCTTCCTGAAAGTCATTAGTTTGACAGTTTAACTCTTTTAAACTAAATTAAAGCAGACTGGACAACCATTAGCAATTCTTCTGGTTATAATTGTGACTTACCATTTATTTGTGCACTCTATTATAAGTTCTTGAAAAGACGCAGCGAAGTGAAACTTGGACGCCTTCTTCCCGACCCGCTGCAGTCGTTTCCACACCGAAGTCATAGTTAGTCCAAGGGTCCGGTGGTTTTCTTGTCAAAATGAAATAAATGACCCGAAGCCGACTCGTGTGTCCCGCTGCTGAGAGAACACATGAGTGAAGGGGACGGGCAGACCTCCACCTGCTGCTGAAGTAAAGCCCCTCTGGCCGGGGTCCGCCTCAGTCCGTCAGACAGCCTCCAAAACAAACACACGCCTCACAGCCCCAGGCTAGCGTCAAGCTAACCATGACTCAGCGGAAACTTACCGGGGTTTTCACAATAAAATTAGTTGAATTATTAATGAAATATTACAAAATACTAAAATGTCCCAAATATATAATTTTCCACCTTAAATTATTATATAAGGCTTATCAACAAGAAATTCTATAACACTTAATATGCATTTTTTTTTTCCACAATAACAACAAAAACAGAATTTGACTAGTATTTTTTTTTAAATGGCCAATTATTTTATTTTTTGTTATATTATCCACAATTAAATATATTACAGTCTATAAATCAATCTTGGTTTTATGGTAAAAATAAATGTGAGTCTGATATGATGATGTAATAGTGTAATAATCATTGCAATAATTGCAGTATAAATGTATAATTAAAATGTTATACGTTAAAATGAGACACAATGGTGCCAATTTAAAACAAAAAGTAGCAAATTGCTACCAGCTAATTATGGCACAAGACAAATTCATGTTAATAAAGTTGTAACAAGATCAATTATAGATCAAGAAAGCAATCAAATCAGTAACTAAACTACTGAGATATAGTAATGATCGATGCTAGTGACTTTTTTCTATTTTTGTGTTATGACCAAGTTGTGACTTGAGAACTAACATAAAAAAGGTCATTTTGAGTGTAAGTAAACAATATTTTTAGAGTTCCCATGAGTGTGTGTTAAAGGACAAAGGCCTGACAAATGAAGCATAAACAGGAGGGGAAAGTCTCCTCAGCTCTGTGATGGACAGGGACTTTTCCAGTTAAGCTCTGGGTCTATTTATATTTGGTGGCTGACATACAGAACAGCTGGGAATAAAATGTCCGCTCTGAAAACACTCAACACATAAACACAGTCTTTACTCACCGAGACATGAGAGTTCAGTAGCATTTATTTACTTTAATTATATACAACCCATAAAAAGGCATAGGACTAATAAAAAAATATATTGTTAGCATTTAGCAACATTTCTCACCACTTTAATAAAAAGTAAAAAAATATATATCCTGATGGTATTGGCTTGACTGAATATGATAAGAAAAAAAGGTCACATTGCTTATTTGGGTCAAACCATTTCATTCAAGTGTACAATAGTATATAGGGTTGTTTATGTTAATCTCAGAGATAATGCAGTGAAGCTTTTGTTTTGGAGGAGCTCAAGTAAGCCGCTTGGGACATCGTGTTCTCCAACAATGAGGATATTGTTAAAACATACAATGGCCATTTCTAAGGCTATAGAGAAGACATAATAACATATTGTATGGGTTAAAGCCAAGATCTGGATCATTCAAGCACAATAAAGTTGGGCCTAGTATTGGTCCTTGCGGTGCCTCATGTTATGTTAGTACACAAAAAGAAATGTACTGTTAACAATCAATGCCCCTGTGACTGAAAGAGAATGTGAAACATGTCCCCAAATGTATGATTTATTAGTAGTTAAAGCCTTGATTTTTTTAAATAGTGAAAATGGCATTAAATCTATTTACTCTGGGTTCGGTTATAGGAAAAAGCATGTCTCTGCAGAGCTACCATAGCTACTCCTGTATTTAAAAAAAAAAAAAAAAAGAGTAGAAAGTACCGAATACTTACTGCAAGATGTCACCAAAAACCACATGCTTCATTGAATTGCTTCCTGTCTGACTTGACAGCAAATATGTAGTGAAACTGGTAAAATCTGTCAGTTATTTTGCACTACAGAAAAGCATTAAACACCAAACATTAAACCATGTGGCCCAGGACAACCAGAAGAGCCTAGCCTTAGGCATTTTCACATCACTACCCATACCCAATTTGGATCTATGTGCAAACAGGGAATGTTTGCACAAACACACACACCATCATTTGCCATACTGGGTAGGGCAACCCAGTTTGGACAATTTTTGATATCCCATTGATCTATTTCCCAATAATAATATACACATACAGTACATTCCAATATAAAAATAGGGACATTTACTTTGCGTTCCCAGGGAACGCCTTGGGGTCCCCCCGGTAGAGCTGGAGGAAGTGTCTGTGGAGAGGGAAGTCTGGGCATCTCTGCTTAGACTGCTGCCCCCGCGACCCGGTCCCGGATAAAGCGGAAGAAGATGGATGGATTTACTTTGCTAAATAATCTAACCAAATAAACTATTTCAAAATAAAAGGTAACAGTTATGTTATTTAGTATTTTAACACCATCAAACCTAAATATATGAGCAATACCAGTCAGAGCCATAGCTCAGTACAGATTAGCTTCCAATGCACATCGGCTTTGTCAAAAAAAAATTCACTTCTGTATAAATTTGTCATTTTCGGAAGTAATGCAACACATTTGACCGTAACAAACACTAACCATATTTCCCACACATTGTAGTTCTAGTACATACCGTCCTTCTCTCCATCTGTTGCTAAGTGATGTGTCCTGCTCCAAGGCCATCCTCTGTCTCCCATCAGTCAGCTCTGTGGTGCACTGGGAAGCAGCTGCATTTGGGTGGGTAAAAAATAACACAAAAAACACAAGAGAAGCACGGGGAGTCTCCACATGTGGGAATAGAAGTTTGTAAAAGTTAGTGTTTTGCAAAGCTCCACTGGGGTTTGTTTATCTCAGAAACTATTCGGGGCATTCAGTTTCCTGGTTCCCTCTGGTTTAATGACTGGTCCTAATTTGGGCATAAATGTTTACAGCATTTAAGTGGGGCTTTCCCTCTGCAATAATAGCTAATAATAAGCTAATGCTGTTCTGTCTTGTTCCTTACAGATGTAGCTTATCTTAAGTCTTATTTTTTACCATAGAAAATAATTAAGTGGTCAAATATAATGGGAAAAGGGACTGTAGTAACAATAAAGTCAGTTCTTTCCCATGTAATGAACTTCCCTTCTGCCACCCATTGCTGAGTGAGTATCCTGTTTTTTTAAACTTAGGGCACCCTTTTGTCACTCCACTGTGGCTAATTTTATAGCAAATCAGTCAGGACCACTTTGTCAAGTTGGTGTCAAAACAGAGCAAAGAAAAAGGAAGCATTAAGGAGGAGCTGGGGTGGAGGCAGGGTGTGAGTGATTCTAAAAGCACCACTTTTACAGCATGACATTTTTGTTGTTTGGATATACTAAATAACAAAGACAAATCCGTAGTTGCTATTAAGGCATGAATTCAGTAAATATAGCCTGGACCATTTTCATAATTTGGCTCCTGGTATTGTCTGTATTCATCACACCCATAATGCCTGTTACTAATAAATTTTGCATGAAGAAATGACTTGTGCCCATCAATGTGTAGAAGTGATGCTGCTATTTGCATAGGCTTTTGATTTACCCTTTTAACTGTTAAATGACCTCTACAACACAATACCACAAAGTGAGAGATTTAATTTCAGCTGCCAAATAATTAAGAGGAATTTTTTTAAAAATTCTGGGAATTTAACACTTTATAAAAGTACTTTTAGACTGAAACCTTTTGAAATACAGGCCTTTTCACAACTTTCACAACAAGTACCATCTCAGAAACTATTTGGCTTTCCAAGGACGAAATTAAATGTCTACATCTTCTTGACTAAACCAGGACTAACACAAGTTTAAACTGGAACTAAACAGATATTAACTAAAACTAAACGGGGACATAACTAGACAGGACTAATCCTGTACTAAACTAGGACTAAACCAGAACTGTACCAGAATTAAACCAGGGCTAGCCCCAACTAAAGTAGGACTATTACAGGAATAACACTCTCTCTTTAAATAAAACAAAACCAGTACTTAAGCTGCAAAAGAATCATGAGTACCACCGAAAGAAGCCTGCGTACCAACAGTTGTACCCATACCACAGTTTGAGAACCACTGCAATCCTACATTTGGTATGCATATGGCACATCACACATGCAATGGGGCAACGGGGCATGCATGGGTCACACAGGGATAACCAAGGGAATACCATATGCTACATGTACTATATGTACTCAAAATGCAAGTTTATCTCCAACCCAGTAGTACAAGTTCTTCCACAAGGAGGGAGAAGTTTTATTTCAACTAAGCGTTTAAAATGTCTCTGCATGCTTCTGTTCTTGTCTCTCTGTGCCACTTGCTACTTAAAGAGCTTGCATATTAATCCTCTCAGTCAAGATACACTATATATAGTCTCACTAATTTTTGGTTGTTAGAAAATAATGGTGAACATATTTACAGAGCTCTTATCAAATGTAGCTATATGTTCAAGTATGATGTTTATAATTCCTGTTTCATTTGCAGCTTGTGACATATAGTTAATATATTTTGTTTAACAAATCTTTGCTTATTTAAATAGAGGTTGAATTGCATGACACTTGACCCAGTGACCTATTTAATCATTCTTGGCAATGCCTAGTATAAAAAACTATGTAGATTGATTCTCCACTGGCTAGGTCTGTTGAAGGACACAAGTAGGAAATCATTTATGTAATTCTTTTCTTCTAGTTAAAAAGCTAATAATAAAGTGATAATCAACAAACAGAGGAGACATTTGAAGAAGTATCGGAGGAAGATGGTGCAGTAGTAATCAGATCTGACTTGTTCCTCAGGACTTGTGTAAATATAGATCGGCACCTGTTGGCCGCTGTCACATGCACACAGACTCACAGACGGCAACAACACCGTCAAGTAAGGTCAGATTTTACTAAGGTCATTATACAATTGAGCTACAACACATTCTAATTTGGCCAAAACTGAATCTAATATTTATTTACAGTACTATTATAGGACAAAACAGGGAAGTGGGCAACCTAAATAGTAGTCTAAAAAATTCTCATAGTATGCAGCACTTCTACAGAGTCATCTTGAACTGTGGGACCATGTGGCTTGTTGTTTGGTTCTTGTGTGACATGGTTTCCAAGTAGCGGGCCTGGTGTTTGATATAGTTGTGAGAACAGCTCTGTTGCACTGCAGTCATAAGATTATCATGGACATCAGTCATGACAGTGTCCAGTTGACACACGACTGCAGAGGAGGAGGACAATGAGGCACTCAGCTCTGACTCGGCTAGATCCAACACAGAGGTCTCACAATATTATTCAAATCAGTGCAGACATGACACAGTGTGCACATGTGACTTTTAACCACTGACAGTAAACTAAGTGGACTAAGTTGACTGGTGGGAAAGTTGAATGGGTCGATGTAATGTCACAGATAGAGTTATATAAATAGACTATGAAGTCCAGTTTTAAGAGTAAGTTCTAGAAGTACAGTGTCATTTATCAGTTCACCAAATCCATTGTACCATTATAATGTTGTAGAATCATTTTCTTTCAGTCTGACTTTTCCCACAGTGATTTATCTGCCCCCTAACATGCAGTGATTCTCACATTCATTTGGCATAGGTTTTATGCCAGATTCTCCATCTGACAACCCTCCCATTTATCCAGGCTTGGGACCGAAATAAAGAGTACTTTGGCTTGTGACCTCCAGTGGCTGCATTATTAAAATATTGCAGAGTCAAAGTTCCAGCTATGTATATGGACATAATTAAGTTGTGTTTAAATGTAGATTAAATAGCTCTGTTGCTGACAGTTCTCCATAAATAAAAGCATGTACATAAAATTTATGTAGATTTGTATTTATTATTTAAAGATTTAAAGCCAAGTGAATATGTTAATCACTGCATGCTAGGAGGCTGATGATTTGCCGTAGTAACTCTATAAGGGAAAAAACAAAAGTAAAAAAAGAAGAAGGTGACAAACTTCTGGTACTGTTTTTGCAAATCCTAGTTTAGTTATGTGTGAGGCCAAAATTTAAGGCAAGTAAGGACAAGGCAGTGACTTGCAGGACTGAGTGACCTCACTCTCAGCACAACGTTGACTCATTGTGTGTTTGTTCAGAGCTGGCACTGCTGGGCACAAGTGCAGACTAATGGTCACTCCCTTCTTCGAGAGAGCAGCTCCACACAAACCCAGCCTTAGTAGGAGAAGATAACCCAGGTCTAAGCACAAAGTATAGTTTAGTGTGTTCTGGTGACATCTTATGTAGGTCCACTACATAAGATTATAAGATTTATGAACTTGAAAACTGTTAAAACTCTTCCTATTCAAACTAATTTCATCTACTAAAATCAGCCCAGACCAGTGATTTAATGGCTTGATTTGGGATTACTTTAGGTTGGATTATGTAATAAAAATAAATCTATATGCTTAGTGGCTCAAACATTATCCACATAATAAATTAACTCAAATAAGCAGCCAGTAGAGATCTTGCAAGATGTGCGTCTACATCTCACACCACTTTTTATTGTCAATGGAAGTAGATTAACCCTCTGGCCCTTCTTTAAAATATCACATTCTTCCTCTTAAAGCCCTTTTTAGGTCACTGGGTCACATTTAAAAAAATAAAACATAAAGAATTTTTTTTTTTTTTTTTTTTTTTCAATCATGAACCCCTCTCCTCATAATACATAGCAAAAGTGAATTCATTTTCATATTTTAAACCCTCTAAATGCAGGTTTGTTTACATAATTCCAACATATTTGTAAATAAAACATAAATTATTTACTGTCTAAAGATACAAAGGTGTTTTTTTTTTTGCTTGAGCAGGGATTACCAGTCCCAGATAGGTCACTGATTAGCCCTAACACTGATTTTGATACATTTTTACTTTTTGTGCCATTACAAAAAAAGGGCAAAAAATCAAACAGAAAAGGGCTGAAACTCATGTTCTTCCTCTTAAAGCCCTAAAAGTTAATTATTTCCCACAATGCAATGAGAAAATGGTGGATCTGGAGGTGATTTTTATTATTATTATTTTTATTTATTTATTTATTCTATGTATTTATTTATTTTTGCATTTTTTAGCCTCTGACTGACAGGGTTAAAGAAGAATTATCATGATTTAACATTTCTGTATTGCAATGGCAGTAGAGTGAAAATAAGTGATTTGAATGTAAGTCAATGGGACCAAAAAGGGCTTTGGGAGGAAGAGTGTGAGTTTTTTGTCCAGACAGTAGAAATTTCAGTTGTGACGCTAAAATTCTAAAATTATTTTATTAATGAACATCTTTGTCAAATATTATCACCTTAGTACAAGAAATGCGAAATGAGAGCAAAGGCCCTAAAAGGGTGCCAGGGGGGCCTGAGGGTTAATATACTTTGTATAGAACAGCAATGGATGGCCAGGCAACAAACTAAAGTGTGATGATTAAAGTTGTTTTGTTTCTTTGTCAAACTCTCACAAAATAGAGAATTAGGTCTAGTGTGAGTTATGTCCAAGTATATAATGAAAGTGGTTTCTGTCCATGTGGTGCCACTCACGCTGGCCTTGTCTCTCATATACTGGAGGAGATGGTACAGATGGCTGAAGAGTACTGCAGGTCTTCCTCTGGACCCTCAACAGATTCCAGAATCAGTTCATTGAGGCGGACCCCCTCAAGCACTGTGTACTGGGGACCAGAGAGTAGCTGGAGGAAGGCACGGACCTGAGGCACCTCCAGGATTGTCTTCTTCAAGGTGAAGATCACCACCAAGCCAAGCAGTAGGTAACCTGTAAAAGGAGCAGGGGTCCATTTAGTACACATGGTTAATTTACACTTAATCTCCAGATCTTTCTTTGTTTTTAAAATTATAGTAAAAATGGTTAGATGTCCCATAACAGAGACAGAAAATGCAAAACTTGGGACCTTCTTAGTTAGGGATAGTGCTACCCATCTTGCTGCCATCCTTAACTACTTCCACTTATTTACACATTTGAAATATTAATTTAGTAAAGAAAAATGTTGTAGGATATATTATTGTCTTACATGTAGTGAGTAATTCCAGCGCCTCTCTTGCATTCATGCTCCAATTTCTCCCCAGAGCGCACCCGCCTTGTCCCACTGTGCTCAGAACAACAAAACAGAAAAACAGAGCATCCAGGAAACTCCAGTCTGGCTCTATAGCGAAGATGAGGAGGGCTGGGAGGAAGAAGAGGAGGCCGAGAACCAGGACTGAGAGCACAGAGGCGTGGATGAGAGCGGCCCGGGACAGAGACACACCCCAGAAGGTGTGGAGATGCTGGACGGGGCCGTGGGTGATCACAGGGAGGAGGGTCTCTGAGAGGAGGCCCAGGAGGAAGAGGGTCAGCGGGATCCCGATAATGCAGTATACCAGACAAAAAAACTTGGATTCATCGGACTGAGGGTAATACACATCAGATCCTGAAAAATACACAGAACTGAAATAAAAGTATTTTGGAAGAAGTTGCCATCACATTCATTACTTATACTGTATTCCAAAACATTGACCTGTCTTATGGTGCTCACCCATAGTAGTCAGAGTGGCAATGACAAAGTAGAGCGAGGAGGTGAAGTCGTAGTGCCTCTCCTCTTCCTCAGCCTGTAACACGGCCACGTTGGTGTGATGAGCAGTCAGGGCTTTCCCCAGAAGATGCTCCAGTCTGCTCTCCGGGACACAAGGATTCTCTTTCAGGAATGACTGCCACAGTTCCTCCACCTCCGCCTGCAACTCCTTCTGCACCGGCATCTCCAGAGACATGAACACCAGCCCTCCTAGCACCACGAACAGGACATAGCAGACCACCAGGCAGGGGAAGGCCGTGGTCTGCCAGCTCAAAGAACATCCAAAACATCGGGCCATTGTTGCCTCAAGCTTGTGTCCTGACAGCAACCAGACACTCACCCTGTGGCTTTAATTATTTAGACCAGGTTAGTGATATGGGTCGAAACAAAGGCAGTGAAAACTGGGAGAACTATATAGGACCAAGGATTCCAAATTACAGCTGTGAAAATATCTTATTTCTGTACATGTATCTTTATCAAATTTCAGATTGTAGTAATGTTATAAAACAAAAGGAATGATCAGATCTTTAACTCAAATTGTAATGTGTCTAAATATAAATGTTAATTGTCACTGGTAGAAGATAGTAGCCTTACCAGCCAGGCCCATTCACTTTCTAAGCAAAGTGAAGTGGGTATGGAACAACTCCCATTAAAATAATTTCTCCCTAACCTTTGACCTAGGTTGGTACTGACCATTATTTTTTAACAGGTTGCAAGTCTGTCACATTAACTTGTGGACTTACCATTTGTTGGGAAATAGAATTAGAATGGTGGGCAATAACCTCACAACCTTGTATTGTTAGATAAAAGGTAATATTTAGTGTAGTATAGAATATTCGGATATTGTTTTCAGTACTGTGTCTATACCAAATTGTGCAAACAACCTTCCAGATGGAGACATTATGGCAAAATGCTGCGCCTCTAAGCCACTAGAACAGGGGGTCATCAACTACATATGTCCAAGGGCCAAAATTTGTCCCAGAAGACACAGTGAGGGCCATATGCTCTTGCAAAATAAAATTAACATTGTATCTTAATACATTAATATTTAATATATTAATATTCTGCACATAAGCCTGACAACTGTTAGCTCTGTCAGAGGGGAAATGTGAGTTTTTCAGTAATATTGGTTTTACTTTATTTGTATCACAGGCTACTTTAATTTGATGTAAAGAGTAACATTTCTAATAACTGAGCCCTGCCGGTTTAATTTGTCATTTGAATTTATTTGCTGAATGTGCGTTAATTAGGAACCTTAATTTTCCTCCTCAGTAGGCTATTCCTAAATTCAGTAATATTCTGAGGGCCAGATGGAAAGCTCTGGCAGG
Organism: Bostrychus sinensis; assembly: GCA_020698575.1. Taxonomy (NCBI): domain Eukaryota; kingdom Metazoa; phylum Chordata; class Actinopteri; order Gobiiformes; family Eleotridae; genus Bostrychus; species Bostrychus sinensis. The sequence goes on from CM036252.1 coordinate 25,484,846, forward strand.
CCAGATCTGGCCCCTGGGCCACCAGTTGACGTTCACTGCATAAGAAGTTAGTTTGCTTTGTTTTGTTTATTGAGATCCCCATTAGCATCTGCAGGGATATAACTGTGAATTGGACTGATCAGCCAAAAATATGCCGTTTTATGATACCAGTCATTCAGACAAAGGCTTAAGAGTTCCAATGAAGCTGCATTAAACTCACCTTTGTTCTTGTACTTCCAATTCCCCAATACCCACACAAAAACATACTTAAAGTAGACAAATAAAAATCTTTTAATCTAATCACTTGTCTATACTACAGACTCAAGTGAAAAATGAAACATATATACAATGAAATGATGCAAAAATGTCCAAAATGTTGAGGTGTAACAGTTCTCTACAGAGGGAGATGGAGTGAGTAGTGAGAATATGCCCAGCGTCGCACAGGTTTGCCCACTCTGCCTATCACTGACAGTTTGTGGGCATAGGCTCGTGGTGGGATGGCAGAAAGAGGAGGGTTTGGAGCAAATGTAGTCTGGAAGGGGCGTCGGCCTTGGCAGTGACGACCCATCTGTCGTCCACCAATCAGAAAAGAAAAAGCTGGAGGTGTGTTCTGGGAGGAAGTGAAGCGAGCTTTAGGAAAGACGTCTCGGGACAGTCCGACCGAACGCTGACTGGAGCGGGACGAGGATGATCTGGAGCGCGGTACGGAGGAGGAGCGAGTCAGAGACCTGAGGGAAAGAGAGATTAGTTTTCAAACATGCACTGTTAATGTTTAACAGGCAATGACAATGCTCCTACTTTGACAATAATTTAGTCAGTTGAACCATATTTTACAGTATACTGAGCCACAGCATCATTAAAAAAATCTGTAATCTTAAAAAGCAATTTTAAAAGTCTTAGTGATTATTTCCAAATCTTTGACCCAGCTGGTCTTACCTTCCAGATCCAGTGGCAGCCAGACTGGGCGGTGGGGGGTCAGTGCGTGGACTCCCATCCTGCCTTGGGCTGATATTGAGATTAGCAGTCAGCTGTGGCATCTTCCGTGTGGTGTCAGTGTTGGAGGTTGGTCCTGGGACTTCTTTCCTACCATCTCCAAGCTGGGAGGGGGTACAGGGAGGGTAGCTTCCAAATCCAGGTCCTGTACTAAACCTAACAGCCAGACTGTCGCCAAAAAAGGAGTAGAGCTCAGAGTACATGTCGGGCAGTGGGACAGGGGCCCACTCCTCCCAGGGGCAGCCTGCTCCCCCTGCCTGGAGGTGACTAGCGATGCCCAGAGCAGCCTCAGACAGGGGCTCTGGAGGGGGGCTGAGGCCTGGAGAGCTCACCCTGTAGCCCATAGCCCTGTTCATGGAACCTGGCTGACCACTGGAGCTTCCTTCAGGGGGCTGGGACAGAGACAGAGCCTTCATCTTCAACAGGCGCTCTACTGCCACCTGCCGGACACAAAAAACTTACCAAAAAGCCATGTGATGTACCCTCCTCGGCCTTCTCATGTGGAAAAAAAGATGAAAACTGCAAATCTTGGCAGTTGGTGGATAGATGAAGTCACCCTTTCATTTTCTTTATGGATCTAAATGTGTAGTCATTTGTTTCTATTGCAAAATAATTCTTCTATTTTTATGTAACCCCTACAAACTTTAGAGATGCAACAATAGAGCCTGAACTTTGGTCAAATGCACATTTTGGCTATGTTCAAACTGCAGACAAAAGTGCCCTATATGTGACCTGTATCTGATTTTTTGTGACAGTGTATACAGCACAAATCATTTTTTTTTAAATGTGACCCAGGCCACTTTCATATGAGTGCCTAAATCAGATAGGTATCTGATCTTTTACAATGTGACTGCAGTCTGAACGGCCAAGTCTAAGTTCATCTGAATTTTATACATTTTATGTCATGTGCCCAATTCTGCGCTGAAAAGGCTGGAAAACTTGTCTGATCAAATACAATCAATAACAAGCCTGGAAGATAACGCTGATGGAGCTAGTCAGTGGGGAAAAAGTGAGGTTTTAAACCTAATTTGTATTTAAGGAGAGAAACCTGTTGAAGCTAAACTTGAGGGGTCATATCTTAACTGCATTTAGGATAAATGCAAAGAGACATAAAGAGAAACGTTAAGAAATCAAGAAATTAGGATTGAGGAGTGTCGCTGACAGATGTATTCAAAATCTTCCACAATATCCTGAACTTATGGTCAGTGAAGCTCCTCACATCACAGTCCCACCACTCCATCATATCTTTTTTGCATATACGGGTCACTGTAGGGCCCGAAATGGTTCACACACGAGAATGGTTCAGCCACGCAAAAGCAAAAAAATTTGAAATAAGCATTAAGATCTGCAGTGTGAGCATAGCCTTTAATTTTGGTTTAGTACAGTTGTTTTTATTGTGGCTAGCTAATGGTTCCATTCGGTAAAAATGTAAGTCATTTAAAGCATTTAAATTTAATGTTTTAAAGCATACTGTACAGAATCTATGTGTTAGATTAGTATGTGAACTAAGTCTTTTAGTTTATATGTGGAATGTTAACTGAGATGCTTTGACTATAAAAGAGTGAAATACTTCCTAGTTTGAGTGAGAAAGCCATCAAAATAGCACGGTGATATGCATGTTAATGTTGAAATTTGGTTATGGTCGCTTCAGTGATTAATACTTTGAATTAAAACTATTTAAACTGAACTCTGATGATTGAGGCTGACAGGTAAAAGTGGTACACTGACCAAGATGGCTCCGTAGACCTTATGTCCATCTGCTTTGACCTGGGCATTAGACACAGAATAGTCATCCAGCACGGCCTGGAGGTTTGCCCAGTAGGCAGGGAGATGTGGGAAGAGCACCCTCTCAACAGCCTGACAACAATCACAGACATAGGTTGATGACACAAATGAGAAAAAAGAATGAGATAAAAGATGCACGAGATATCCGTCTTTAGTTTTTAACTGAACCAACAGTGCTTGTCATTCTACAAAATAGTTCACTCAAGCTGGATTTGCATCACCCAACAGACAGAGAACATACCTTCCATCCAAGAGCATGAAGGCCCACCACAGCTCCATAATGTGAACAAAGGGGGCGCACTGGGTCAGACAAGACCTTCTGTAGCGACAACAGAATCTGATGATACAGACCACTGACTAGATCTCCATGAGTCCTGGAAACACCCACACGCAGTTGAGAAAATTACAGTTTGATCACAACAGAACAGATATTTTAAAACTTTAGACTTTTTAAGACTTTACTTCATTTACCAGAATATATGACTGAGGAGGAGGGCGGCGTAGTCCCTGAGGGTCCAGTGGTCGTTCAGGGGGTTAATGGAAGCGGCCAGTGGCTCCAGGATGCAGTACATGACACTGGAGACTAGACTGCGGACATACGAGCCCAGGTAGAGGTACGGGTTCTGGACCAGGCTTTTCACCATGTGAAGGAGCCTGTTGAGCTGCTCCAAGTCATGACTAACTGACTTCACCTTAAAAAAAACATGTTCCAATGTGAATAAATGGATAAATGGGGAAAGCAATATCTTATTAATATACAGTGTATGTATAACCAAAGTTTATTTTGAGGAGGAAGCTAACTAAGACTGGTAAGGTGGTCAAACAACAAAATTACTTTGTTTTTTTGCGGATATTCATTCATTCAAACTTTATTAAGGACACAGGGTATCTGGCCCATAGAGGGAAATACAAAATAATAATAATAGTAAAAGAAGATGTGAACCCAACAGAGCTTAACCTGGGACAGACCAGAGCTTGTATGATTGGATTACACAATTTCATGACTCTGCACATGAATGAATGAATAAAATGTTGTATAACAGCTGCCCAAGATTGTACACCACAATTTACAAACATATGACTTGCACTACAATGTCTCGGGACCTTCAGTAGGATCCTCATGGAGTCTCCTCTTTTTGTAGCTGCACGATAAGTGTGCAGTATACAATGATTTTCCAAACTGACTTTCAAATTAAAGCACATGGATCTGGTAGTCAGTTCCATCAGCCAAAGTTAACTTATTAAGGCAGGATTTGCGACAAACTATTGTGTGCCATGGTTCTGTATCTACGTACTTGTCTAGCATAACATAAAATTTATTGACGATTAGCATGTAGCCACTTAGGGTCAGAGAAGCCTTTAGCTTCTCTGACCCTAATTGCTTCTATAAATGACAAAATATTGCACCATATTGCTGATGATCTCGTTATACAACAGCACAAATTAATGTTTTGTAATTTTATTCACTCAGCCAACTGAAAAGTCTTTGTTCTTGAGGAAAGAACATTTTGTGTCATAAAGCCGATTCAATTTTGTTTGCCTTGACTATGTTTCAAATCCAAAGTAAAAAATGAAACAAACCCCACTGATGACATAAACAAAATATGGAAGAAGAGCTGCAATCTTGGAGTTTGACTGAAGGTCTAGAAGAGCCACCTATAAATCACAGACACACGTTCATCATCCAGCTGCATTTAAAACCAAAAGATCTGTTCCCAACCCAAGGCCTCACCTTCATTAAGTGGAGATCCTCTCCCAGTATGGCTCGTGTGATCTGCTGATAGTACTTGAGGAGGTCATCAGACAGGGACTGCACTGCTGTGGGAACTGAAAAAATTCAACACATTTGACAAGATTACTGAAGCTGTTATTCCAGATGCCCTCCAACACACAAGATTATTAAAATGGTATAGAGAGCTGAAGTTATTACTGCTGTTGTTGTGTTGCTTATATTGCAATGATCATGTTGAGCTGTACTGAACTGAACCCTACTCCTTGGTAAAAATGAATAGCATGAAACAACAACAAAAAAGTATGCTTCATCATAATTTTTATTTTACGTCCCTTTGCTCCCTATGTGGGGTCGACGTGTTGTCCTCCATACTCCTCTGTCCCTCACCAGCTCCTCAGTGATGCACTATCTCACCAAGTGCAATCGATTTTCTCCACTTTTTCTTTGGCCTTCACCCCTTTACCTCATACTGTAGTTTAAAGCAGCTCTCAGCACACTGTTCTCCTCCGCTCTCACTACATGTCCAAACCACCTGAGCGGTCGCTGTGCCATTCTCTCCAGAATATCCTTCAGCCTGGTAGCTCCTCACTTGGTGCTTGATCCTGCCATCTAGTAGCTCTTACCATCTGCTCCAGCCTTGCAGTTAGTGTCCATGTCTCTGCACCATAGCACAGCCTGACATACGTCGTACACTCTGGATCTATGTGGAAGTGGCACACTGGTATTCACTAACAAGCCAGCCAACTCCTTCCATTTTCTCTATGCCAACTTCACTCTTGCTCTTACTGCTGTTTCCACTCCTGCGTCTCCATGAAAAATGCTGCCCAGGTAAAAAGAACTACCAGAGCTCCTTTTTTGTTTCATCCTTCAGCACAACACTCTTATTCTCTTGGTCCATCACTCTACCCTCCAGTGAGGCCTCACAAAATCCACTAGACAAGTCCTGAGCTCCTTTTGTGGTAAACCGGCATTTAGTGCAAATAATGGAGTCTGCACCCACACCTCTTCCACAACATGCCCATGGCCAAAAATGTAAGTTGACAATGTCCTACCTGTGCCTTGAGGCTCTAAGTTGCCTTTTCCATCAAGATATGAGACGTTCACTAATAAAACAAGAGTGCAGAGTGGTTGTTAACAGATTTTTTTTTGTTGTTGCTTAAATTATTCTCCCTGTATTTGTGAATGACATACCTCGGACTATGGTCTCAGCACAGCCTTTGGGAATGTTGGTGGCAAGAGCCAGCTCCACCAGGTTAATCTCTCTATCCTCAGTGAAGAAAAGTTCCCCTTCCTTTAGTGAGCGAAAAGGCAATGCATCCTGGGCCCCATATCCACAAACGGCCTGGGAACATTATCATCATACAGTCTACAAGTGAAGCAAAAAAATGTTATGTAAGCTGTGGTCTGTAGGTCCAGCACTCACCTCCACCTTGCTCCATCTCAGAGCTCTGTTGAAGTCCTCCACTGTCAGTTTCCTCCTCTTTGCATGTCTCATAAACTGGGAGCTGCTCTGTGATAATAAACACACGACAGAAAGCTGAGTCTAAAATCAAGTCTACATATGTTGCCTGTTGACTCCAATAAAAATACAACTAGTCAGAGCCTCCTTTAAGAAAAGATTTTGTCTATGTAAACATGGATTTTATGAATCCACATTTAAATTGTATGTTTTTGGGATGGCAGGGAAGCATGTTGTGCAAAACCAAAACTAAACAAGTGGTCAATAAACCACTATGTGCTAAGGTTCTGCAAATATATATGGAATAACTGCAAAGGGCAGTTAAGATGGAAGCTAGCCATGTGGAGCTACGCAGGTTTTGCAGTATTAAAAATATGTTTTTAATACTCCCAAATGCATCAGATGCATTGGTATGCGATTTGGGCACCACAACCAGGCACCGCATGTTAAAAAAAGGTGGACAGTGTAGTGGATGTGCGTGTCAAGGTGCCCACCAGAATTATTTGTTGTATTTTATTGTGTGTGATATGCAGAAAGCTACGTTAATTTAACAGATGTTGAGAAATGCAACATATAAAAATACAGCGGATGGTCTGCGAAGCTAGCTGCACTGTTTCAAGTTAGATGCTTACTAACCTGCTTTTGAGGCTCTATTTTACATGCTTTGCGGTTGCATTGGTAAGTGTAATGTTACAATATTACAGTGTGTTGTGTAAGAGGTTTCTTTCCAGTATGACAGTGACATACTTATGAGAGAGAGGCACTCACCTGCGTGGCCTCCCTGAGCCGGTAGCACACGTCCTCGGCCAGCAGTGCCGCCACGTCGTCGTTGAGCTCCACACCTGCGCTCTCGGCCATCAGTTTGACAGAGTCCCGGGAAACCTCGGCGAAGCGACGCTCTTCCCGGTCCACCATCCTCGCGGCGACCACTACAACCTGCACAAGAGGAAACCACCACGTTTGTGAGCTCTTCGCACTGTATATAACCAAACTAAATGCATGCAAAAGGGCGGTTTGAAAACAATGTAAGCCAACTTCAAATAGTCGTAAAAAGCTGCTTGCATGTTGTGTAGCGTTAGCAATTGCGGCATGATCGCCAACGAAATAGTACGGTTCGAGGCGATATACATACGTTAACAGCGACTTTAGCCAGTATGTCGATAATTTGATCAAAACAGAAGCAATATATTTTCCCTCCATTACCTTTTCAATAAAATAGAGTCGCTTTTCCTTCAAGTCTGAACTGAGGGTTTATTAAAATGGACCAAAGCAAGCTGGTGTTCGTCGCACAATTACAACGTCATAAGTTACAGCCCCCTACATTTCTGTTACAATAATTAAAAGCACGAACAATTAAGTTTATTATGAGCTAGTCTGCGGGTTCTGCACAGCTCGGGTGAGTGAGTCCCCCTCCCCCAAGACTTCAGCTAGGTTTAGCTTACTGTACAATGCACATGACAGACCTTTAAGCCACAGTTTAGTACCAATTTAATTTTTCTAGATGTGTCCAATAGGTTAATTATTTCATAGGTTTAATAACCCATTTTGTCAGTACATTGGGTGTTACAAGGCTAAAGTTGCACTATTAAAACTCAAACACAAATCAGAACAGCATGTTGATGTTAAAATAGTTTATTCATGATACTGAAATCAGGTGTCATTTACTCAGCTCATGATTATTATGTACATTAGATAAAAATAATTTTACATTGATAGTTCAGACCTGTCTTAAACAGACAGGTCTACAACTAAACAGTTCAAGTCCAGCTTGACCTGCCGACAGAAGCGCCCAAGCCTCAGGTTTAAAAAAAAAAAAAAAAAAAAAAAAAGTGTACAGCTGCATAGGATTTTAAAAAAAATTACAAATCTACAAAACCTTGAGTGCTGCAATTTGGAGGAGACATATCAGAGCACCCGTTTGTCCCAGATCTGAGCCTTGGTGCCCTCCAGTTGCTGCAGGTGGAGGGCCAGGGGCAGCAGGAGCTCACTCAGGTGCTGGCTGGAGAAGGTAAACGCATTGTTCGCTGTGACCTCTGGAGTGGGGGTGGTGAGAGGGGGAGTGGTGGGAGGTGATGAGGAGGCTGAAGAGCCTGGGGAAGAGGTGAACCAGGGTGAAGGCAGACCAGTGCTGCCTTGAGATGACACAGAGCTAAAGGGCCCTGGGCTGGGCTCAGCACCTGAGATCTTCTTGGGGAGGCCATGCTGGAAGCGACAACGAGTGCCGTACAAACAGAAGCCAAATGAGCTGAAGGTTCGGCAGATTGCGCCTCGAGGCTTCCACTCTTTGGTCTGGGGTTGGACCTGTGTACTGGCAGAAGTAAGGGTTGTAGGAGTCTTCGCCTCCACATTTTCATTTGAGTCAGTAAGACTGGCTCCAAGATCGCCACCCTCAATGTGCAGGAAGTTACAGCGGGTGCCAAAGGGACATACTCCAAATGAGCGGAAAGTGCGGCAGGGGATGTTTCTCTTACGGCGCACACAGGGCCGCTGCTCCTCAGAATTGTGCACAAATAGACAGCGGCTGCCATAGTAGCAGTAGCCAGTCGCGTGGTAGCTGCGGCACAACTCAGTCTTGTATTTTGGGTGTCGGAATGGCACATGGAGCTCATGGAGGCCATGAGCAAACTGACAACGCTCAGCGTACTTGCATAAGCCAGATGCAGAGTAGCTGGTGCACAGCTCTGTCTTATAGCGAGTGGAGCAGACAAAAGGGATGAGGGGAGGGGATGAGGACTCTACTAGGGGCAGCAGGGCCTTGGCCAGGGACAGGCCCTCAACACCACTGTCTCCATCTGACTCCTCATTGGACAGCAGGTTGTCCACCAGCTCCTCATGGTAAGGCGGCAGGAACAAGTCATCAGTGCTTGTCTAGAGACAGAAAAATGTTTAGAGTATGTTTCAATACGACACAATTCAGAACCTCACAAGCTAAAGTGTAATTAGCTGAGCCAGTTATACACTCTTGCGTTATGGACTCTCAAGACAATGTTAGAACAAAAATAGCAAGTAGAGTGAATCAGAAGACATAAACCTAACATTGTCTTAGTAAGAGTTAAAAGCAGCACTTACCTCAAACATGGTTGCAGTGGAAGCTTGTGAGCGGAGTAAAAGTGAAGAACGGTCAGAACTGGCGTGTGTTGGTGTCAGTAAACAGGCAAGGACCCTAACACTCCTGCTTTGTTACAGAGTCACAAGCAAAGACAGGCGAGTGTCTGGAGCATTTATACTGCGGCCTCAGTAGTTAACGAGCCTCAGGTGTTCTCACTCAGCGTCACGTGAGAGGACGGCGTGCGCGCGCTTACGCCGTAGTAATAAAATAATAAAATGGCTACTAATAGGCTAACATAGATGTAAATAAAAGACTACATAAATTTAAGTCTATATGTTGTTAATGTAAATATATACTTGCAATATTTGTCTATGTTTGGTTTGCTTTAAAATGTTGAGTTGGTCTCTGGCCGCCGATGTTTAGATTAGGCCCAATCCACATTCAGGGTGAAGACGCGTTTAGTGACAGAAGCCTCGTTACAGATTGTAAAAAGTCACACCTGAGTCAGAAGTGATTAAAGCAAGCCCTTTAATTAAAAGCCGTCTGATAAACATGACCAGGACCACTTTTCTCTTAAAAGAAGTTTAAAGCAAGAAAAAAAGTAGGCCTACCGTTTTAGCACTTTAAATTAAGGAACTGTCGAGTCAACACAGAGATGTTACATTTGCACTTTGTCATGCAAGTACCGTTTTATTAAAAATGATAATTTCTCTTAAATCAATAAACATAGGCTACTAGCAATAGAAGTGGTGAGCGCACGTGTGGTCGCATCCTTAAGCAAAGCATTTAACGGGTTACATGACTGTAAACAATTAGGCTACAAGTAGACTTTGAACTCTATTATACAAAATGTAAATCATATACATTTTCTTTCTATGTTTTAATTTTATCTTAACATAGGCCTGCATACCCATTGCCTTAATATAGGTAATTATATTATAATTACAATCAGAATTCATTTATATAAATTTAAAGCATTCCTAAAGGTCTCAGAAAGCAGCACTTTGTAACCACAGAGAAAACTTCTTTATTTCTTTTCTTATGAAGATACATTAAAGGATACAGACATCGGAATAAAAAACACTTGAGAAAAGCTTCAGTTGTAGCATGTTTATCTCTCCATACAAAAATCAAAGCCCCATCCCGTTTTAGTCACCCCGTTTTAAATGACCAGCCCACCCCAAACCAAAAGGAGAGCAATATTTCACATATACAGTAGCTGTTAGAGCCATCTCCACCACAATGGAGCAGAATTACACACTTCAAATGTAAAAAAGTTTCCAATACGCTAGTTTCCACTTATCTTTACACATTATTTGCTACAAACTCAACACTTCAATTTCTTTTTCTGAGAAATATTACAAAGCCCACATTGGGACCAAACTTGCCTATAACTCCATTGTAACTTTAATAATGGAGTTATAATTAGCCAATTAGCTTTTTAGTGCTCACCCTTTATAATTATACAAACAAGGAAAATAAAATTAAAGTGAAGGTACAAGGGACATTTTAAGATTCCTTGTGTGTTTTCTTACACAATCAGTTCACTCACTTTAGACATCATTGGTCTATTACAGAGAAGATTAAGGCCCAATGAAACCAAAAGCATTTGAATAAAAATAAGGCTTAACTTAATCTTACGTGCCTTAATCATCTTCTGCAGACTCCACATATTGCTGTTTTACTCAAATGATTTGGTCAAGTGACCAGTTAAATTTTTTGATCCAACAACTTTTCATTGCTTTTTCTCTGGTCATCAGTAAATGCGTTTTACACATTATGGCTTGTACATATGCAGACACATACATAGCACCCCAAAGCCTAATGTGTTTGTCACCATGGTGATCAGTCATGGCACAGTCACCTGTGCAAACCCATGGGAAGCATGATTTGAATCCTCAAAACTACACAATTTTTTTTCCTACAGATTACATCTACAGACCTCTTTAAGCTACAGGGCCATCCTCCAGTTCCTCTGCAGTGAGCACATAACTGGGTTAACAGGACAGGACATACCTCAGCCTTACAGCAAAATAAAAAAATTATAATCAACACTGCTCAACTGCATCATGGTTATATTTTCTTTGCAAGACATTGTTATGATGTTAGAAAATGTCAGGTGGTAAGTTGCAAAATTACTGAGTAAGCAAAACAAGGCAAGGGTTAAAACTGCATTAGTAAAGTCATGATTTTAAACCAGATTGGCCTCTTCGTTTTATGTAAAATAGATTTGTGACAAGTTAAAATATTAACTTAGGTTGACCAGTGGGTTGTAGCATGAAAGGTGATTACTAAAAGGTAAAATGTTGTCACTGCAAATAAACTCTCAGACCATGTACTCTGCTGTTAATATGTCCTGCACTCTATGGCCCACAGAAGAAGATTGAGGAGTGCAAAGCAAGTCTTATCAGACTTTCCTCTCTGGTGCACACAATCTCCCACTCCAAATACTGGAGGCATGACCCCCTAAAGATGCATATATTTACATAAAGATAGAGACATGGGGAAACAATGTGTGCTTTGCCATCATATTAGGATGAAAATATCTTGTTTTAAATTACACATGTAAAAACAGGTGTTATAAAAAGGGCAGACAATTCAGGGTGGGGAATAAAAAGTCTGGACAAAGTCAACTTTTGGGAGTAACAGAAGTGAAGGGAGATGACACTGAAAAGAACAAAGTAAAGACTGATAGTATGGCGCTCTGTGCTGCGGCCCCTTCTCACACCGGAGCCCATGTCCTGTTCAAACTCTGTCCTTCAGTCCTCCAGGACAATGGGCTCACTGGTGCTGGAGGGCAGCAGGGGCATGGGCAGGGAACGGGGCGGTGGGGACAGCTTGATCCGGACCATGAGATGAGGCTTCCTTGCTGCTCGCCGCATCTCTGACTGGGTCAGGTGTTTTCTCAGAGCTCTAGACCAACAACAAAGGAACACATTTTTATTCAGTTACAGTATGAAGAGACAGATTAAGGTTGCAAATGGAAAATGTAATGGCAAGAAAAATTTCTAATAGAGTCCAAGAATTAGATAATAGCATTATGTAGACTGTACTTTCAACAAATCTGTGGCAATTTGTTCCAACAGTCAGTCAAATGCGAGCAGAGAAATAAACATAGGTATCACCTCGAGTGCCTTGTGTAGTATAAAAATCATAAATATCCCGTAACAAAATGGTTGCGTAAAGATTACCTGGTATCCTTGGTAGCCACAAACACCACTGGATTGGGAGCCTCTCCCTGGTTCATTTTCGGTCGCTTGATAACAGACTGAGAGCTGGTCCTTAGACCTGATGTATACGGCCTTCCATTGGCTGGGTAGGGAACCCCTGTTGCCTGTGAGAAGATGAGTGTACAACAGAGACTGTTCATACAGTACAGTAGAACACTGATAAAGGCAGTAATGACACAGGATATGGGATCTATAAAGGACTGTAACAGAAACTTTTTGTTTATTAAGTGAAATTTATATTTAATATTTCAGTGAATACATACACTGTCAAACCCCCTCTTTCCCAGCAGGCCTTGGCCCACACGGGGCTGGGTGGCCTGGTTTCTGTTGATAGGGGTTGGTGGTCCTCTGGAGGCCTTCAGTTTGAGGGGAGCAGAGATAGCTGCACAGAGGAGCAGTGGTCAGTAAAGCCAAGACCAGTTGGAGCAATGGACATAGAAGAGAGTTTAATGTACTGTCATACCCAGGTCTTTGACAATGGCTGCCAGTGACTGTCGAGGGATGATTTTGCTCTTCAGCGGCGTCTTTGTGGCTTTAGGGAGCCTTATCATACCTTGAAGAAAAAAAAAAAAAGAGACAAACTGTAGTTACATCAGTGAACACTGGGAAGGGATCCTCCCAAACATACAGCATACATACACTCTGCCTTGACAGCGTTGGCGTTAATAGAAGCGTACGGCCGCCGTGCAGCTCGTCGAGGCTGTAGTATATCCTCACACACTCTCCGGGCAATACGTGTTAGCTTGGTCGTCTGTAGGATGAACGTCTGCCGGTTCTTGGCAAGAAGTTTGGCTCTGCCTTCGTTACGGGTGAACGGTGACATGCCCTGAACCTCCTGGCGAGTCATGTGACCACGAGGACCTGACTCCTTTGGGGGAAATAGAAGAAAATCTATAAAGACTTCCATTGGCTCTTGTTGTGCATTTTAAGTTGCTTGTCAAAAAGGAGACTTACAGAGCCACCACGGGCAGCACCTTCCAGTTGTGTAGGGGTCTTCAGGCCTCCATACTTCTTCCAGTAAATCCAGCATGAGGCGCACAGTCTGCACTGCATGTTAGGAGGCCCCCAAGCGTACCACTGAGGAGACTGAGCAGCTGTAGGTGACACAGAACAGTTTCAAAATTGAGCAAGGTTCTATTGATCTGAATTATGCTTGGTCTCTTGTCAATATAATCTGAGATCACCAGATTAAAGGGGCTGAAACTTTTTGGGTCAGCAAATTACCTACTTGCACAAGGGATTCATATTAAAGATTTTTTACTTCATGCTTCAATGTCACTGTTAAAAAGGAGATTACTTACTGTGGCAGCTCTCACAGCTGAGGCCTTTCTGAAACCCGGCTGCTCCATTCATTCCCGGTTTACTGCCTGGCACCATGATCTGATTGGGGTTGGGTTTGGTGCTGTGAGGGAATATCAACTCATTAGAGCCAAAGCTCTGACTTCAGGGATTATCATGCTGCAATTCACTGTCATACTCACTAGGTGGGGATGTACACCTGCTTCAGCTTGCTGTCTGCTTCTGCTGCTTTTAGTCGTTTCTGACAAAACAAGAAAAGACATTATTTGAAATAAATGTAATGTTGAAACACAGTAAATATTAAGCAGTTCTATGATTTACCTGTTGAATGTAGCGGTCTGTTGTCTTCCACATGTAGTAGAACTGCACCACACTGGCCAGAGACTTCCACGGCAGCTGTAGAGGAAGACAAATGTTTATCTAGTGCTCTACAGTCAGGATACACACAGCCAAGTGTTAAGTAGCAGCTTACAAAGTCCTGGCGGATGTCGTTGAAGTCTTTTCCGTATTTCTCCAGGGCCTCCTCAAACAGCATGGCCTCTGAGGCACTCCACTCTTCCATCTCATCACGACAGAGCACCGGGCCACCCTGAGGAACCAGGGTCGACATGGCTTTGGCCAGGTCATAATTGTTCTTCTGCAGGGTGTCCATAGCATGGAACTGTAGAGGAATTAATGAATATGAATATTTTTACATGTGTATGTTTCAGCTTTTTATACTACTACTTATGACTGGACTTACCAGTGTGATGTCTCTGGAGGCTGCTGCGGCGCTCATGTGAAGACTGGGCTGGCGGATGGAGCTGCTGCAGTCCAGAGCTCTGGCAAAGGTCCCCACAGCCCTGCAACAAACACACTCACTTTATACCTATAGATCATGTATTGACACATACACTCTCCTTACTGCATGCAAAGTGAGCTAAGCTTCACTGCTGATGACACAGTTGGACTGCCTATGACCTTTTTCTGAACAAACTAATACAACCATGAAGACACACAATTGATAGATGTAAAGTCAGAATGTTTTCTTGTATAGGACAGTGTAAAAAACACAGACCTGGGCACACCAGTGCCCTGTAAATTCCACCACACTGTACTGTCTTACAGGGGACCTCACCCAATTGTACAAAAGATACCCACACTCTCAGAGTCCCTGGAGCCTGTGTCAAGCAGAACGCAAGGACATGCCATCAGCCCACACTGACCAGGATGATTTATAACAGCTTGAAGACTATTTCCAATGAATGATTTGGTCACCATGACATGCAGTATGGTTCCAGTAAGGCCAGTATGAGAACACTGTGTAGTCTATAAGTTTTTATAATAGCCAAATACTGATGTGCAAAGTGATGATGTAGATATTAACCACTGGTTTGTTAGTACATTGTCTGTCATAGGTCCATTCCCTCCAAAATAATATTAACCATTCTGATATAAAGGCCGGGCACAGCCATGACTACACATGTTAGCTTTGGTTGTTGTAATGGAGCCAGAATCCTGGTGTCTGGAAGCCCCACTGAAACCAAACATCCTGGTATAAGAGAATGTCACACCTCTCTAGGATCATGCATTTGCTCCAGAAAAGCTGCCCATGCCTCAGTGACAAATCTCCATGGTAACAGGCTGAGTGCTGATTACACAAATGGGTGACAGATGGCAGGGGTGCGTTACCTTGCCACCACCAGGAACTGGTCGATCTGGGAGTCTTTGAGCTGGTTGCTGGGGTCCCACACCTTGGTCTCCAGTTTCTCCTGGACTCTGTTGTCTGATTCATCTGCCAGACAGAGGAGCAAGTTGAAATATATCCTTATGCTTATCAATAGACCCTTCTTGTGTTTGTAAAGAGAATGTTTGCATTCCAAAATCTGGTACCGGAAGTTAAGATAAGTTGAATAAGATAAGTTAAGATGATAATACATTTCTAATGGAGAAATTAGCGCTAGCGACCAATCATCGTAAATTATGGATAATCAAGACAGGTTTGGCAACTGACAACCTCTTGATCCCATGTGAGTAATAGCAGAGTTTAGTTAATATTATTAGCAACTGTGTGAATTTTAAGCTATTTAATGCAATTGTGTAATTGTAATTAGCATCCAAGCTAAAGGCTACATAATTTACATTTCTTAATTTAAATGTTACGCAGGTCAAATAGTAACAGAAATGTGGTGGACCATAAAAGTTTGACATTGTATTCTCAGATTTAATTTATCAATCACCACAAATCCTACTTTTATAAGTTAACTTCAGCAAATGTTACTGACACTCAGATCTGGGTCATATCAGTTCAGAGTAATTTTTTATAAATATATAAACAATAACCTCTGGTTCCTGCTGCCCAAAAACATCTAAATGAATATTTTTATTTTGCTCCCTCATAAAAATTAATGAGGTAAAACGTAAATCTCAGTACCAGGCTGTGTGAGCAACTTTTCTAATAACGTCATTCCTGAAAGGGTCTATAAGGCACCACTCTTAAACTACCAATGGCCACAAGTCCAACATACCTTCTCCCAACATGTCTGGGATCTCTGCCTGGTATTTTGAGCCCACTCGGATCTCTCCCTGGTCGGCAAGCAGGGTCTTCTGCACAGGATCGAACACCAATGAGTAGAAGAAACAGTCCTGGACAGAAAACACAGTAGAGCATTTCAGATGTTAGTTAGGTGTTAGTGTTGTTTGATAAACATTGGTGGCACACCACTTACCTCCTTGTCCAGGTAACCGGACAGCACATCTGTTTCGTTGAGGAGAGTAACATTACATTTGCCCCTGGGGAGACAGCGCGTATTGAGATATTGATACAATTTTTCAAACTAATATAACTTTCTATTACAATAAACATAATTTATTTTAATTCATAGGTGCTTTGGAGTCAGAGCCACTCAAAACTAAATTGTCTGAAACTCTAGTACAACTTAAAATGCTTGTACCGTATGTGAGTAGCAGGTAGAGACTCAAACTGTCTTGATAGAAACAGTTCTCTGTGTTTGAGCTGGTGTTTCTGTTGTTCTGACAGAGATGGCTGTTTTGACTCTTCCTCGAATTCTCCTAAAAACACAAAAAAATAAAAATAAATTAACACTCTGGAGTAAACATTGAGTATAAATTCAACTTTTACTCCAATTTCCAGCTCTGCAGTGGCTAAAGCTTTTAACTTATAACTTATTTGTTTGGATTATAAATACCATACTATGAACCAAACCTTGTCCAGATGACCTTCTTGTTTTACCTCTTTTACTGAATTCTCCTGGGTGACTGAGAATTTCATGAGGTCATACTATCACATTAAGTAATCCAATACAATGTTTAAATATCAAAAGTGAAAGACTAAATGAGTAACACTTTCTGTAGAGTCTTAACTACTTTCACAGTTATTAATAGAACAATGTTGCAGTTTCCCATTTGCAAAACCATGTGACTGGCCTCTGTCACTAGAAACCCACACATACTGTACATTTATGCTTGGCCACTAGATTGCGCATTCCTAATTTCAAGGCGGCTGAGTAATTTGTAGCAAGCTGGAGGGGCGGGACTACAGGCCTCCATCTGTGAGGACTCCGCCCCTGCACTCAGCCACGGGAAACCCTGTGAGTGAGGGCAAGGTGGAGAAAAAAGCAGAGAGATAGCAGCGGAGCAAAGAGGGACGCCATCTCAAGCCACACCCCCTTTCTGTTAACCTCTCACCCCCCCCTCCCTCCTCCTCCCCCTGTCCGGCTAGTCCCTGCCAGACTAAGTAGGAAACCCTGTGTGCCAAACCTGAGGTGCCCATCCCCCCCAAAACATGTATCCCCACAAGTCGCTCCACGCACACACAAAAAAAAGAAAGCAAAAGGAACACACACACACTTTTCTCACAAAGGCAAGTCAGAATTAACCCATTCAATGCCACGGCCCTCCGACATTGATCAAGGGCCCTTTGTTGGCTTAAAGAATCAATGTGTGTGAATGTGATGCAGATAAAGCCAGGTTTAGTGATAACATGCAAAAGAAACCTGGACACGTCTTCATCACTGCAACAGGATCACACTGTGCCATGCTAAGCTCTGCCCCACTGGAGCAGGGCACAAACGCTACTTTGTGTCTAAACCGGGGCTGAGTGGACTTTGAAACAGAGAAGGCTTAAAGGGACAAAATCAACCAAGTTGGAGGGGGAAAAAAACTGTTGGAGTGGTGGCGAAAAAGCAACGAAGTATGCCAGTATTGTATTGTAGTCAACAACATAAATTAAGTTGTTGTGTAGAGAATATTTGAGCCACTATGCTACAAACTTTAAGCAGTTTTAAGATGCCTTCCTGATATACAGTGGTACTATAGCTGCATGCCACTAGCCAAAAGGCCCACTGCACCATCCTGACACTGCTTTGTATGTCTTTAAACATAGTATTTCATCAAACTACAACAATGTAACACTACATAGATGCTTGGCATTAATTAATTAACATAAGAAAACTATAGGCCAGTCAAGAAAGCATGGCCTACTGCAGCCATGAAAATGGACTTGGCCCAACCATATAAGGGACAATACCAAACTGTTGTCTCCTGACATTTGAGTCAAACTGTGCAACCACCTCTTAGAGTTCACTACAGCCAATCATACGCAAGGTACAGATGCCCTTCCTGATGTAATCCTATCAATTTATCTGGGCTTGGGACTGGCACGATATGTGGCGGGAATTTTTCACTCTACATCAAATTGAATCCCTGATTTTCCACATTAAAAGTGGCCACACTTGACTAAAAGAGAGCTACATACATGTGCTCTGCAATGAAAGAAGAACTTAATAAATCGTACAGGCTGTATTATCATTGGTACTACTAATACATAAATATTCAGCCTGTACTGCAAATGTTGTCCAATGAAAAAATGCACTGGCAAAACACTGACCCAATGTTTAACAAGGTGAAGATACCGATTATTTAATATTATTTAAAGCCATTTTTTGCTTTGCATTAACATGACCCCTATGCCAATGTTAGAGTCTTTAGCTGCAGACAATGTGTGTGGTGCATCCATTTTAAGCAGGAGTGTATGTGTGTGTAAAAGTCTTTGTCTGGAGCGCCTCAGGAGAAAGGAGAAGGTGGCGGGCTGGTGTGGGGTGTGGGGAGTGACTGATCAGGCATCAGTCGTCTGCATGCTATTAGCACCAATCCCTCTCCCCCCACCGCCGCCTCAGCATTAAACCCAGACTGAAGATAGGCTAATGCAGTGGTCGGAACGGGATTGGGGGAGCGGAGCGGGATGCACACTACACAACAATGACATTTGGTAGGAAAATACGTCATTCTGTACTGTCAACATTATCAGACTAAATATAAATGCAATATTGCAGTGATCAGTAATGAGTCTTAAGCTACTGGCCTCAACTTGCAATGGTTAAGATATAGAAATCAAACCTGGACATGAAGCAGAGATCTTTAAGTTCAGGGGTAAATGCTCAAACCACCGGTCCACAAAGCCTTTATCTTACAATGTTAAAGACTCAATACATATAGATAAATAAATACATAAAGCCATTTGTTCCTTTACTAATCTCTCTTGGATGGAGTTGGCAGTTTGGCCCTATCTCCCAATGGTAAAATGCATCTAACAATTTGTAAACACAAAGGGGTTTGGTGTGATACCCACGTGCGTTGCTGTCAGCCAGAGTGTTGAGGTTGCCTGAGATATCTCTCCTCCTGAACAGACACACCACTTTGGCCTCCACATTGCCATTGGCAGTCTGGAAAAAAGAAATAAGTCACCACAACATAACACAACAATTATCAACAATTACCAGAAAAACATGAGAATACAGGTGATAAGTCAAGTAGAGCAAGAGCTCATTTTATGCACATGTATGATGCTGGAACTTTTGTTTTAGTCCTAAATGGGGCAGGGGTGGGAAGCTGTTATGTCTTTATCCCACAACAAGAGGTGGTTGCACAGAAGTGTAGCAAGTTTGTTCAGCTTAATGCCACACATTTATTTATGCAAATTACCTATGTAACCCACCTTTTTGGTTTCAATTTCATCAAGCCCTTATGTCACTTTGTTATCATTTTTTATCCTGTCACTTGCTTTGTGGCCCTGCTCTGAGAATCACGTAGGCCAGACTTTTTAAGCTTAAGAATGTCTGGTCACGCTAATAAAGAACATGGCAGCCTACTATAAAAAATACAGTATAACATAAATCTACATTAAAACTTAATTTCAGCAGTATGCATAATTAAAAGATAATTTTCATTTAAAATCTGATTCATTGTTAATTTATTCATACATTTCTTGTACAGCTCTCCCTCTCTCTCTTTTACTATGTAGTCATTGAGCTGAGCAGCCATTAGCACCATGGACGAGGCTAAAGTACTCCAGTAAAAGAGTGTTACATAAATGAGTTTAATCCTGTGACTGGGAAGAAGCCTGTGTCGCGCTGCTGCTGTTATATAAGTGCAGCCTGTACCATACTCCACTGTCATTACACTATCCATAATTAACACGTTCTGAAAATGGGCACAGGAAACATCAAGTACAGCTGGTTTTCACATGAAGCTAAAGTAAGTCAGAAATACACAATGTACTGAACTCAACCCAATAGTGATGCAACAGCTAAGACACAACTTGTAAATGATTTATTAAGGCTTTTCAAAATAAAGTGTGCAAAAGATGGATTTATGAAGCTAAGACTAAGTTAGTTTGTAAGATTACATAGACTGGCCAGCCATTCTGTTTTTCTTCTGTTCTATGCAAAGAATTATTCTGGTCAATGTCAATATGAGTTGGATTCCAGGGGCCACTAATGAGCAGAAATTAACCAACCTGTAAATGCAACTGGATAGACCAAAAACCAATCAGAATTCAGAGGGTAGTAGAAACATATGCAGGACTGCTTTAGAACAACCTCAATGACACAAAACATTCAAGACATTGAAAAACCATTACATAAAGCCAGCCAAAACCCAACAAGATGTGATTTGGCAGGTAGGGTTGGTGGACATGGATTTGAGTGGGGATTCAGAAGCACTTCACTATGGTTAAAAAGTAAATAGGCGTGGATGGTCAATTAAACAACTTAATATAAAATGAGAACCACAGACCACTATGGGCTGAAAGTACCTTGTTGAGCTCCTCTATTCTCCGGATCAGGTACGGGTTGCTGGAGGAGTTTTCAAAGTAGACATAATCTGAAAGAGATCACATAAGAAAGATATTAGGACTTACTGGCAATAAAAGGGAAGTGGTGATGATGGTCAAAAGACTTTTGGTTAACTGCTCATTTCCTTGAAAAGGTAGAGAAGACTGGGTCTAACCTGTGGCCTGTAAATCTCACACTAAAAGCTGTAAAAGCCACAGACTTTCAACTCGGTCAAAGACTAGGGTAATGTGAGCTGCAGAAACACTTGACTTAACACCACGACGTTGGGCTTACCTTACCTACATAATACATACACACTACTTTAATTAGAGACACATTATTTTATTCTTTTAATTTGTCAGGTGACAATTTACATACTGAGGAAGATGAAGTAGGCCATGGCTTATTTTGCCATTTGTCTTAGAATGGTTGGTTTTGGTTGACTTTTTGTAATGAGCTCTTGCTTCTACAGACACAACTGAGTTAAAGATACTTTTGTTATAGGGCATAGTTGTTATATTAAACCTTTATTAATCAACCCTTATTGTTTGTTTATACCAGAAATCGCAATGCATATTACCGAGTTTTAATTTTCACCTGGCTTTTCACATTCTTGTCACAATGTTGTCTGAGTGAACCATTTATACTCTCACTAAGGTACATATTATAGCATTCAATTTTCAAAAGCATTGTAGTCAGGGACTAAGGCCCATGTTCCTGGAATCAGAACCTGTGTATATATTTGTAGATTGACTCAAAAATCCATTTACTACTTTTGGGACAGGGAAGGTAGTTCTAATAGTCATATGCTTGATTAATTTGCCCTTTGTTTATTGGCAGTGACAAGCTTAGAAGAGTCATAACATCAACTTCAGTACTTTCAGACAGCATGAGTAAATTTAAATGAAATAATTATATTAATTTAAATGAATAAACCCAGACGGGTAAAACAGGTCATGGTTAAGAAAAAACACTTGAGAAAAAACGGATTCATCTGCAACTTTTAGCCTAGCGTAAACCAAACATTTTTGTTGTTATATTATTTTGATAAACAATGAGAGGCCAGAGATCCTAGTCTATACCAACATTAATGAGCCATCACACAGTTCTCCGTCCAACATGTTCCAGGATACACTGTACTAAAAAGGGAATCACCATAAGTTTAGTAGCTTTAACTTGCTGGCTTACCAATTGACAGTGAAAGTGATAATTGCTTGGCTAGAAAATATTGTACAGTTGAAATTATGTAAAGCAGGAATCAGGACACACACACAATCTTATACCATGCAAGAAAATACCTACATCAACTTTCACAAGAATTTAATTATAGTTTACCATATAATATACAATCAGTGCAGGGAAGAATTATTGAAGATTTCATTTATATTTGTGCCAACAAACATTCTACTATTTACAAAAAAGTTAACTCACATATAATAATACATAATATGTGGGTATGAGTATAGTGTCACTGCTATATATATATATTTTTTATTCACAAACACTGTGTGCAATAATGGCACATCATTCAATGTCAAAAGCCAAGCCACCATCTAGAAATCAGAGACTTAAATTATCACAATATAATCTTACCATTTTTGTCAACAAACTGAATTTCATTCTTGAAATCTAACTCAGAGGATATACAGAGGTACCAGATTGCACTGAAAATGATATTTATATGACATTATGTGGCACTGATCTTGTCAACCTTATAGTCTCATCAAAACCTGTCATCTCCTACTCATGCCATGCTGCTCATGCCAACTACCCTCTCCTGTAGAGCCTTCCCATCAGGCTCCATCTGCTCCTCCCACGACCAGGGACAGAGCCTCAGGAGAACACTGGCAGGCTTCAGAGACATCAGCGTGAGCACAGATAGAGGAGCAAGAATTCCTACAAGGCTGGGATTTTTTGCTCTACTTAACACAGTGATGGAAGGGCAGAGTGGTGGAGCAGCATCACCTCAGCATTCACCACATCACTGCGTTACATAAGAGAGGCTGAAGCAGCAGAAAGGAAAGTGCATGCTCATGGGTCTGACATGACTGGAGCTGATGGTGGGACCATCATGTTAGTCTCCCATCTTGTTTTAGTACCAGGGTCTTTCCGCTAGAGAGCATAAATATTGATCAGGGATGCAGACACTGGGTTTGTGCTGGGGACTCAAGACTAAAGCATCTTCCTTACATGTCAGCAGAATTGTGTGCAGATTTTTAAAGGACACTGCAATCTTGTTTTTTACTGGGGATTGAGGTATGACATCTAAGTATATCTAAGCACCCAGATGAAGTAAGTGACTGGCAGTGATGGCAGCAAACACTAATACAAAAGCACACACAACCTACCACAAAGTTACAAGTAATACTCCACTGGGAAATGCACCTTTACCTTTTTTTCCTACATATACATTTTTTAAGCTTTATAAACATGAATGTAATTTTAAACATGGGTTAAACTTGTTATATGGTGATTTGTTTGTGTTGTGCAGAGAAGTGAATTTAATGCAAAGAAAGCTGGTGGTAAATCGGAAGTAGTCTCCTGTTTACTGAAGCTGAAACTGTTTTACACTCATATTTTTATTAAATACTGGCACCATCCTAATGATTTTGACACATATTTTTAACTCATTTATTAACAACTTTTGTTGCAGTTGTGTGACGTCACCTGGACGGAAACACAAGCAGGTTTTGGGGCTCCCTGCACCAAACCGTCTTGTACTGACATGGCCTGCGCCGTACAGTCCAGCGAAAATGGCGTACCTCATTTGCCACTGGATGGTAGAGCGCCTCAAGACTTGATTTCCCTGTTCAAACATAACATACTAGGTTGCGTTGTGGGAAAAAGTGGAGTTTTTTGGGTTTTTTTTAACCTCTGGCTTCAGATAATTTTGGTGCTGGACTGTATATTGAGAGTAGTAGTATCAGTAAAATCGTACTTGAGAAACTGCTTGTATTGCAATAATAGTCAATAATGGACTGCTACTAACACTTTCTAGCATTTTCCACATTTTTTTTTATATATTGCAATTCTAGTGCTTTTAACACCAGTTCCACTGTGAGCATTCTTAGATGGAAGGGTGCCAAAAATAAGATTCTATGGCAGTCTAATTTTGGAACAGTTTGTACCATTTTGGTAAATAGAAAAAAACTTCAACTCAGAGGTGCATTAACATGACTGTATTGTGGCACTCGTTGAAAATGTAGTTTAGTATTAGAGTGCTTCATCTTGCTTTTCAGCACCAAGGAACAAATTAAATAATCACTCATTTGAACTGGCTGAGGGTATATTGATCAGCGATGCAAGGCAGGACACAGTGGACAAGAGAAAAATCACAGAAAACGCTGCTCTTCTGCTCCTTATTTGCTTGCTCTATTCTGCATAATGATCTCTTGTGCTTGTGGACATGGATCACAGTACAGACCTGAGATGAGGGGACTCTAGAGTGATGACTGTGGACGTATGCGGCTCGAGTGGCGCAGTGTGTCGGCTGCTTGAGGGTGAATGAAGAGGAGGAAGCCCTTTGACTAATCTCTGGGGAGGATAATGATCTTACGTGCGAGTTGAACAGTGTGTGCTTCTGGGGGGACTGCTAATGTAGGCCCTGCTCTCACTGACAAGCCTGCTGCAACAAAGGAAAACCTTATTCAATACAAAAATCAATAAACATCAACTCGCAGAACCCTAAAAGACTAAAAAACATCTCCGCCACCACGTACATTAGCAAATACATCTCAAATGCGCCATACAAATTAACCTTGCTTTTATGTTCAGAGTGATTTGCAAGTTATTATGTAATTGCACTCCTGTTACTGAAACTATTGTTACTGCAATATTGCACATATTCCACAGGCTTGAATATCCTTTTCATTCTTCCTAAGCACTTTAAATGCACCCACCTGCTAATGGTTCACTTGCAGTAAGAGTTGAATTAAGAACATAATGAAGCTGAAATGGAGCCATATACCAGTACCACTAGAAGTTGAACATGTCAGGCAAAAAATTTAAAAACAGTCGCCCACAATAGCATTCAATACTTTTGGTGTGACTGAAAGCATTATTAATAAATATATAATAAAAATATGTTTGTTTTTCAGTGAATTCTGCTAAACAACAGAGACAGTGATATCATATCAAAAATGAGTGAAAAAGACAAGCAATTCCTTTGGTACAGCAAACTCAAAGACATTTTGCCAAAAGTATAAAGACAGGTAAGCACATTTTGCAGAATAATGTTCCTCATAAGCTAACCAGGTCACAGACTCCACTGTGACCTTAGTCAGCGATAAGGCTGTCACGTTCAGCCTCCAGACCAAACCCAAACAAGGTGCAGAACCTAATTGGCAGCCAGCACTCCCAAGTTCTCAGTCTCAACACTACTAGCGACTGGACAATTGTGGCATATGTATAAACCCAAATCAAGTCAAATACCATGTAAATGTACCATGTAAATAAAAAATAAAAAAAAATCATCGATTGACAGGGTATGCTTTAATCTATACTGTTAAAATCTGTTCTATTGCAACCAGGGTATCCAGTGTGTATATTTTATCTCCTGCTAGTTATTTATTATTTCCTGCTAGTCTAAACTACCAAAACTTTTTAGTGAGACTTTTATTGATAGTACTATACTTTAACTCTTTGCTAACCCAGCTAACGTTAGATCAAAACGTATGCACAACGTTTTGGACCGCGTCTGTCAAGAACACTGTCAACTTCAAAGCCAAAAACGTGAACCGGCTAAATGCCTTCAAACCTAAGCTAAGCGGTGGAAACTTTGTAAAATAAGCCTACACGGCTAATGCTAGTATATAAAAAGATATGACGGAGGGGATAATGACATTAACCCGACCCACTGTAGGCTAAAAGACCGAGACGGTCAATACGTTGATTGCTGGATTCAGCAGCTAAGTTAACTGCTAACGATGCCTAGCATAATGTTGACTTTCCTATCTCCAATACAAACTCCACATTTCTATGCTCAAATGTCACCTTTTAGCGATAATATCCATGCTGCAAGTGTAACAAAATATTAGTTACAACAAACGACACCTTACATTATCGATATTAAACTAATAGTCAACTTTCAAGACCTAGACGCCACGGACAGGAGGAGTCGGGATATCACTGGGGTCAGCTTCACAAGTTGATAATTTGTATAAAATAAAATGCAATGCTAAGTCAGTCAAACTTAATGTGGATGCCTCTAGTGTTAATGTATTATAAAACGCAATACAAGTCCACTTGTGCGAATGTAGTAACGTTAATCCTTAAAGTCCTATATTGGAGGTTCTGGTAGATTTTGACGTTCTTCCACGCCAGAGTGGACGGAACGTACGAATGCTACAAATGGTTAGCTTTAGTTAGCGGCTAGCAGACTGCTAGCGGCTAGTTAGCCACCTAGCTCCCGAACCGAACAATCACGTTGTGGGGGGTGTCTTAAAAACGTAAAACAACCCTTACCTCCCACTCGGTACATGTTGGCCGCCATTCTCTCGCAACCTTCTGGAAAACAGTCCCAGGGAATTGCCCGCTTGGGAAGAAAAAAGTCGATGCGGGTCTATTTTATTCCTTCATTTATCGCAGACACCCCCGCCGCGAAACAAAGCCGGCTCCGGGCATAAGCCGATGAGTGGTGGCTAAAAGTTGAAAGTTTTCGATAGTAATGTTCCAAAACAGTTTGTTCCTTGTTTTCGGTCCCTCAGACGACCTTCCTCTCCTCTTCCTCACTCACTCACTCACCCATTCACACACAGCTACAGCCTGTCTCTTACTCCACTCTTCCTCCCATCCTCCGCTCCCAGCTTCATCCTCCTCTTCTTCACCTCCGCTCAGTTCAACACAGCGGCGCACACACAGCATACACACAAACCGCACACACTCACTGGCCCCCTTCGGTCGTTCGTGTGCAAATCGTCATCTTCGGAAACTCTCGACAATCACCGGCATCACTAGTCACTTTTTATAGACCTGGGAAAGTTTACAATAAATTACTTTATTTATAACTTGTTTCAGTAAGTTTCACAACTTTAACATAAACAAGTCCTATCCTAGCTCAGACAACACCATAACGTTGATCATGTGCAAAAGATTCTCTTTAACCCGCATATGTAAAGACCTTATAATAAAAGTGTATCAAAATTGTAAAATGTTCATTACTAGTCGTAAATAGCAGATAGGTCTACTGGATTTACATTTTAAAACAACTTGTTGCTTTACCATCAACTTAAATGCCAACTGACAAAATCTGCTTTATGCTACTTAAATATTTAGGTAAAAAGTTAATATATAGGTATATAGGTAATATATAGGTGTGCCATTCACAGGAGCTGGTTACAGAGTCATCATGCAAGAGCCACAATAGTTATGCCCTCTTCCTTTTCTCTTCTCTGACCCTAACCCTGGCAGCCCTCAGAGTCAGCCATTCTCTTTGAGCCTGGAGCAAAATTACTAAAACCAATGTCCACTGAATGAACATATTTATTCAGTATATATTCTCCACTATTAAATTATAGTTTATTAGTTTAGTTTTTGCAGTTTGTACAATAGGACCCTATCAGTCTGTCTGTCAGTAAGGTAGTGGTGAGATTTAGGCGCCTCAAATCGTTAAGCAATTCTGCCCACTAGTGGAGTTTACTACACAACACACCCTTCAGTCTTCAGTTGTTTTATTTTGGAGCTGGACATTTTTAAATACATAAAACTGTATTAAAAGGACTCATTCTCAAGCACAGTTATCTATTATCAGTATCTGTTAAACTGAGTTTGAGTGTTAAATGTGTATAAACAGTTTGTCACAGTCTGTCTATGGCAAAAATATACAGCATCTATAGTATGTGAGCTGTGAAATAAAACACTGTCAATATGCAAACATACAACACAGTTTTTCGGTAAACAGGATTGAGATGACGTAGTACAAGGAATGTTCATCATTAACATCAACAAGTTGTATAAAAAAAAAGATTCTTATTCATCTTTGGCAGAACAACAAATAGTTTTGTTATTCTTTAGTTTCACACAGTTATGGAGGGAGTTCCTCTTCTTTCATAGCATGTATAAAGATTGCATAACAAAAGCCCTGGCTGGGTTTTCATTAGTCTATAGCCAAGATTGGCAAAATATCCACATGCAAACATTGATTGTTAGTAAATGATTTAGTACTAGCTGACAGCAGGCTCTGGAGAGCTGGTGGAAGTAGAAGACAGCGATGCCAGTCTCTCTCTACTGCCCCCCACCCTCTGCACCTTCCACTGGAGGATACAGGTGTCCTTGCCACCCATAGAAAGGAGGTGAGAGTCACTGTAGGTGAAGCAAACATTGGTCACGTGGCTGCCATGGCCCTCGTACTTGTGGCTTGGTGCCTGCACAAGACAAGGACAGCAGGATACAGTCGGATACCTTTGGAAATGTATCATTATGACAACAATATAATATAATAATATATTATTAACATACATCTACTGTATGATAATAATAACATTATATCCTCTGCATGACAAGGTAAGCCTTTAATCAAATTGTAAAAAGTCAGTTTAGACCTGGTTAAGTCTTACATTTAATTCTAGTTTGGACCTGGTTTGAACCTTGTTAAGCACTCGTTTATTCCTGACACAATTCTGATTTAATTTTGTTTACTTTGTTTAGTATCACATGCGCCCAAATTTTGATGAGTCAAAGTTAGCCTAAACCTTTAGTTATGATTTTTTTCATCAATATTTATGAAATAATTATTGCAAGTCATATAATCTTCACAATATTCAAAATAGTTACTACATATGTTTTTTTTTTACAGATATTGTGCAGGCCTACATAACCTCACCTTGAGTTTGGGACAAGGGTACTGAAAAAGGTGGACTTTACAGAAGTCATCAGCCACAGCCACCACCCTCTCACTGTGAGAGCGACACAGAGCATTGATGTCTGTGCCATCAGAGCCCTCCAGCCATACCCCTGTACATAGCCAATAAATAATCTGTCAGGTTATACTATTATCTGCTTTGAAAACTGTATAAAATTCAGTATCTTACCCATGACATGGAAGCCCAGTACACATGTATATGAGGCCCATTCTCTGTCTTTACTCTCATAGCGATTTCTTAAAAGTTTACAGCCTCCAGCGATATCCCCTGTTGGTAACATTGTATCTTCAGGCTCAAGTGCATCAACAGTCATAGCATCATTAGTAGAAGGCATCACTTCACTTACAGTAAAGGATTTCATAGTCTCCAGAATTAGACATGATGTACTTCCCGTCTTTAGACCAATCTAGGTGAGTTATGAAGCTGGAGTGGCCCTGGTGGAAAACAGAGTGTAATAATAATAATAATAATATTAATATTATTATTATTATTATTATTATTATTATTATTATTATTATTATTATTATTAATAATAATAATAATAACATTATTATTATTATTATTATTATTATTATCAATCAATCAACAACAATAACAATAATACAAAAAATGTAACAAATTGTAAAATGCACATCTTATATACAAGTAAAAGAATGCTGTCCAGATCTTAGCAAACAGGATGTACCACAAACCCAATGTAGGGAATGTCCATTAAATAAAAGAACACACTACAGAGCAGAGGTGTGGACTTGAAAGTCATGACTTGGACTCGAGTTGGACTCGAGTCACTAATTTGATGACTTTAGACTTGACGAAATGGACTAAGACTTGAGACTCGACTTGGACTTGAACACCAATGACTTGGGACTTGACTCAGGACTTGAGCCCTGTGACTTGAGAAGACTTGATGCTTCTCAAAGAAATAAAAGTATGATTTTTTTTAAGTGTGCGAGAAACTATTAGCCTAATTAAACTCCTCACGCAGTAATGGGCGCTTTCTCTCCCTGTGCATGTTACTAGTGGGTGTTTTCTGATGCACATTTCAAAGTCTATTAAGCTGTAGCAGCACATGACATTTTGACATAACGGCAGAGGAGATTTTAAGCTTTATGTCAGTCTTTGTTTCGTGTTGATAGACTCAGAAATCAGAGAGATACGGAGCGTTAAAGTTTTACAACCATTAATGATATCAAACACGTGCGTCTAATTATAATGCTCTATTGTCGAGAACTCGCGGACTTTTCACACAGTTCCTCCGATGTTTTACTCCAAACACAATCATAAAAGAGTTATTTAGTCACCAGAAACTTTAAGTTTTAATGTCAGAAGGACGCGGACGGAGCTGCTGCCTCTGTGATCCTCCCTCTCCTCACAGCTGAGAGCAGCTCACCCCAGACACAGACATGAGGCGTTCAGGTGCAGATTACACTTAATAAAAACTAAAACAAAATCAACAAATAAAAAAAATCTAAAAAGTAATAAATAAGCATTTGCAATAGAGGTCTAAAGGCAAATATGTGGAGTCTGAGAGAGACTTAGCCCACAGACAGAGGAGATCTTTACCTGTGCACGGTGAGCTCAGACAGAAAACTGTGAAAAATTAACACCAGCTGGAGCTTTCTGCAGTGTTGTCTCTGTGTTGGAGCTGGAGCTCATGGCTCTGACCATATATCATGAACCTGCAGGACCCCTTTTGCCCACAGGTGTCGCTATTCAATAAACTGTATAGTGAGCAGTATTAACTTTGTAAATCTTCAAATGTGAGAAAATGACTCTTATTTGAAGCCTGTGAACATCTGGCAAGGCCAGAAGAGTACAGTTTATTAGTACAGTGAATATACACTGCTCAAAAAAATAAATTAAAGTGGAAAAACACACTACAGGCTGATCCAACTTTGATGTAATGTCCTAAAAACAAGTCAAAATGAGGGTCAGTAGTGTGTGTGGCCTCCTCGTGCCTGTATGACCTCCCTACAATGCCTGGGCATGCTCCTGATGAGGTGGCAGATGGTCTCCTGAGGGATCTCCTCCCCGACCTGGACTAAAGCATCCACCAACTCCTAGACAGTCTGTGGTGCAACGTGGCGTTGGTGGATGGAGCGAGACACGATGTCCCAGATGTGCTCAATTGGATTCAGGTCTGGGGAACGGGCAGCCAGTCCATAGCATCAATGCCTTCCTTTTGCAGGAACTGCTGACACACTCCAGCCACATGAGGTCTAGCATTGTCTTGCATTAGGAGGAACCCAGGGCCAACCGCACCAGCATATGGTCTCACAAAGGGTCTGAGGATCTCATCTCAGTACCTACTGGCAGTCAGGCTACCTCTGGCGAGCACATGGAGGGCTGTGTGGCCCCCAAAGAAACGCCACCCCACACCATTACTGACCCACTGCCAAACTGGTCATGTTGGAGGATGTTGCAGGCAGCAGAACGTTCTCCACGGTGTCTCCAGACTCTGTCACGTCTGTCACATGTGCTCAGTGTGGGCCTGCTTTCATCTGTGAAGAGCACAGGGCGCCAGTGGTGAATTTGCCAATCTTGGTGTTCTCTGGCAAATGCCAAACGTCCTACACCTGTGGACATCGGGCCCTCATACCATCCTCATGGAGTCTGTTTCGAACCGTTTGAGTGGACATGTGCACATTTGTGGCCTGCTGGAGGTCATTTTGCAGGGCTCTGGCAGTGCTCCTCCTGTTCCTCCTTGCACAAAGGAGAAGGTAGCGGTCCTCCTGCTGGGTTGTTGCCCTCCTACAGCCTCCTCCACGTCTCCTGATGTACTGGCCTGTCTCCTGGTAGCGCCTCCATGCTCTGGATACTACGCTGACAGACACAGCAAACCTTCTTGCCACAGCTTGCATTGATGTTCCATCCTGGATGAGCTGAGCCACTTGTGTGGGTTGTAGACTCTGTCTCATGCTACCACTAGAGTGAAAGCACTGCCAGCATTCAAAAGTTACCAAAACGTCAGCACCTGCAGAACCACTCCTTTATTGGAGGTGTCTTGCTAATTGCCTATAATTTCCACCTGTTGTCTGTTCCATTTGCACAACAGCAGTGAAACTGATGTCAATCAGTGTTGCTTCCTAAGTGGACAGTTTGATTTCACAGAAGTGTGACTGACTTGGAGTTACATTGTGTTGTTTAAGTGTTCCCCTTATTTTTTTGAGCAGTGTACAATGTACTGGTGAGGTATTCAGCTTTATTGTACATCACTGACACTAAAGAACTTGGCTTTACTTTTAAAGTATTCAGAAACCTGTTTTCTGTGTAGGCCTCTTCTAATCTTAGGGTGTTACAATAAATTGTAAATAACTAAATAATAAATTAACATAAAAATAATAAATGTGAATAGTACAGCAAACAATTTACCATCTGTTTATCATATATTTGTTTTTCTAAGGTGGGACATGAGAGTAAACTCAACAATATAAAACGTGACAAACATTAAGTTTGGAGTCCTAAGGGTTAAAAAAAACTTGAAAGGACTCAAAACAGAAAGTGTAGGACTTGTGACTTGACTTGGACTTGTGAGGCATTGACTTGGGACCTGACTTGGACTTGAGACCAAAGACTTGAGACTTACTCCCATCTCTGCTACAGAGTAATATTTAGTAAAATTTCAGATAATGAAAGTCTCACATATGGATCTAATTTGTTTTTAAGCTCTACTCACATTACATTTCCCAAAGCGTGAATAACGCCGGCCATTCTCCGCCACACTGTAGATATAGATGAAGTTGTCGTGAGAGCCAACTGCTAAAAAGCTGCCATCTGAAAATACAAGAGGCCATTCACAGTTAATGGGGATTTCCACTTTGTCTTTCTGTAAAGAGCCACTTTATGAAATCAAGCACAATGCCAAGTTTTTGCTTTCTGGCTTTGCTAAAACAGAGAGAAAAAGAACATAATAATTCCTGCTGTGTTTTGACAATTCTACAGTAGTATCCTGATGATGAACCAACCTGGGGAGTATCTCATGACAGACAGCTGCTCGTTCCCATCGGTGGACTCAGAGACCACCTCCCTGGTCAGCAGGTCAAGAACCAGCCACCTGTCAGTGGAACAAGTGTCATAGGACAAAGAACAGTTGTTACTATTGTCCAGCTCAACAGGAGATAATTTCATCTGCACTAAATCATTTTAATTGTAAAATTATGTTGTCACATGATAAAAAATAGTGGTCAAGAGGTAGATCATTCTGAAACAGTGACAGGGTACTGAACATGTAGAGCCTGAATGTTTGTAGCACCATGCAACAGAAGTTGGATATACCTTAAGAAATACAGAGAGCAAATCATACCTCCCTGTGCTGAGGCCGACAGATACCACTGACCCTTTAGGGCTGAAGTCTGCACATAACCCATACTCCTGTCAAAAAAATCCAGAGTTTTAAGAGTATACAGGCATCTCAAAATAAAAGTATGCAGTAAATAAAGAAAAAAAATAAGGCACTCTTCATACACCTGAAATTTAAAAAGCCTTTATTTCATGTGGCTTTATGTTTTTAAAATCATAGTGTGCTAGGTTTGACTTAGACCCACGTGTAGCAGCCAACAAACATCCTTCTTCAGGGTGTCATTTCCAGCACTCTGTCCCCTATTTATGTGTGTTAATGCACAGCATCTGAGTGTAAAGGAAGTGACATCACAGGCATCACAGATTGAGACATCTACAGGTGAATTTTTTTGGTGCACAGATCACACATTATTTAAAGATGTGCAGTAAACATTTTTCAAGTGCAAAAAAAAAACAAAAACAAAAACATAATTTAGTAAAAAAGCAGTCTACTATAAGAAAGGGCTGAAATCAATCTCTTCATTTAGTCCTGGAAACAGTGGCCTGCAGATTATGAATGTAAAAAGTCTCTCTCTGCAGCAACAGTTTTGAATGGTGTCCCCCTCGAATGTTCTTTTTGATGTGTTCTAGGCCCTCAACCCTGAGACTGTTTGGATTACTTTTGTGCACATTATAAAAATGTTTTGCTATAGGATAATCAAAGTTATTTTTTCTAATGGCATATTTCTTGCTCAGACAATGTCTTTTAATCTTCTCTTGGTGCGGCCTGAATAGAAACAGCCACATGTGCAGGAGAGGCGGTATACTACAAATGTGGTATTGCAGTTAACGAATGAATTGATGTTATGTGTCTTACCAGTTTTAAAATTAGTAAATTGTTTACATTCTTTTATATTGGAACAATGACTGCAAGAACCACACTTGTATGTACCTTTTAAGGGTTGATGAAGCCAAGTCCTTAGGTATAAGATTCCAATTATTTTGTATAATTTTCCTTATGTGATTTGCTAGAGAACTGTACCTTGTAACAAAATAAGACCACTCTTGTTTTGGGGGATATCTTTTTTTCTTTTTTTGTATGTATGCAGTGTTCTCACACACAAATATTTCAGATCAGTTGGATAAAACCAAAATCTTTGACAATATTGTTTCATGTTTTTCCAGCACACGTGGGGACCCTGCATGTTATGTTTTTTTTTTACCTCCAGTGTGGTGCACCAGTCCATCTTGTGGTCCTCTGCGTTCCATAGAAACACCTGCTTGTCATTTCCACAGGAGAGGAAAACGTTCTGAGAGGGATGTGTAGCCAGGCCCCACATCTCATCCACATGGCCCTACCACACATATAGTACACTAACCATTAGTACACAGAGATATACAACTAAATTACTGTAAAATAAAAATAATAATAACACTGACCTGCACTATGACCACAAACCCATCTGAGAAGGTCCCTCTGAGGATAGCATTTCTAGTTGTGCCCACTAAAAGTTCTTCTCCATCTACATCCACAAGAGTTCGGACTGCTCCAAACTTTTCAGGAATCTGCCAAAGGATAAACAAAATTAACCAAAACTTACTCCGTTGTGAATGTGCTTGTATTGAGCATTCAGTAGGTATCCAGCTGTGGTTCACCTCACACTCTCTCTCAGGTGCCAGGTCGGCGCTCCAGCGGATAATTTTTCTGTCTTTGCCACCTCCGCTCAATAGACCTCCACCAGGCAGAGTGCACAGGGTAAACACACTGCCTTCATGGGCTTTGGTCTGGCGCATGATCTGGTAGGTCTCTGGGAGGGAAGTCAGGCACATTCAAGGTTCCCAATGCAGAAATTTAGTGGCTCAAAGTTACCACTGCTTAGACTATATGAATTTACTGACCTTTAGCTCCTTTTCCAAGGGTTTTGATGTCTGCAGCCGATTTGCCCCATGTCAGGATGTTCCCCTCTGAGTCTCCAGTCAGGACATCTCCCGTCAGGCTGAAGACGAAGCACTGGATGAACTTGGGCTTTTTGTATTTCTGACCAAGAAAAAAAATACACAATTTTTCATCAAACCACAATTTTTGAAAACATTATCAAGAATCTAATACAAAAAAGTAAAGAAATTTTACAAACAAAAGCATAATATTTTTTCTGTTTCATCACACTTAAATGATTTGGTCTCATCTTCTCTTTTATAAAATAGTTTTAAATAGTTTTACAATTACAAAAACTATGTAAAAATGTCAAAGATTACTGTCTGTATATAACTGGTCTTAGTTTCATTTGTTAAATTTCCCTCACTTCCCAAAACAAGGCTCGATTCTCTATTGTAAGTTCCTAGTTTCCAATCAGTAGTTCCCTTTTGTGTTACACCCTGAGCAAACAGCAACAACCATTGTTTGAATGCTAAAATACAAATATCATAATAGAATAAAAATGGCCTTACTCCAAAAATGCCCTGTTTCTTCGTAAACTGTCCTGCGCTGAAGGTCCAAAAGTAAACATGGGATTTTCCACAGGTGATGATGTTGCTGCTGTCGCTGGGGTTAAAATCAACAGCAAACACTGCCTCATTGGTGCTCTTCAACATACAACACACAAGCAAATTCCATTTTAGGCTCTTCAATTTTTACCCACATGAGCTTACTGTAATGTTATTGGTTTAGTATATCTTTCTCGACCACGTCAGCCATAGTGTACATTTTTTAAACAAGGGTATAGCCTTGTCATTGCTGTACTTTTATGGGCAGCCCTGAGAACAATTTCAGTTTGGTTGTCAAGGCAACAATGTAAATATTTTATACCCTCAGTTTGTCCCATCATTTATGTTCTGTAATTTCTGTAATGCACGATTGGTATGTACTTCAAGGATCCACACTTTTAACACACTTCTTTCACCGTACTGTGATAGTGTACTTCATATGAGGACAAAAGATATTGGTAATGTAAGATTATAAGAACTTAACCCCTAAAATGTTCTCAATTAGACAATTAACAATAACAACAACCAGCAAATCCCTTCCGATATACAGTATATCAAACAAAAAACAGTTTTAGGCATTGATCTGAATTGAAGTTCCCATGTCTAGGTAGCATGAGTACAGCAGAGTGGCGGACAGGCCAAGTTGAAGTCATACTGTATAAACATACAAGTCCGTCCAAGAGGAACAGCATAATTATACCCCCACCCCCTCCGCTGCAGTGGAACAGTCCATATGCCACTGTACAGCAGCACCATGAAGGAGCTTTTTGTGTGGGCATCTGAACTTACTGTACACACATTCACAGGAGCTGCCACCTCACAGGATTTATGCATTGTGTCTGTCATACTCTATTTACATATTAACCTTGTTGAAGCAAAAAGGAAACTCTTTCTTTCTGGCTGGTGTGGCCCCACTGACCCTTTCCCATGTCAATGTATCAGCTTCTTTTGCAGCATCCCGTTTACTATTAGGTTTTATTAGGTTTTAATAGATAAGGATGTTCTCTCTGTGACTGTGACTGCAGGCTTTGGCCATTCGGATGCTGGCCTACAAGGGCTACAGCTCACATTCAAATAAGACTGTTGGTCTAAATTGTTTGTAAACACTAAATCAATGGTGGCCATAACATCTTACGGGAAAAGTGGCTATTTGAGCAAAGCAACAAGATTTAAATGTCAGGGTTTTCTTGATTACATTATTACAGGTCGCGTTCACGTTCTATACATGGTCAAAATGTCACATGGAGAGCAGGGGCCAGTATTACTGTATAGATTGAACACCTTTTAAAAAGAAATATTACAACTAAAAATCCATAATGTTAAACTTGACCATTTATTGTTAGGGATTGAGCCCACAAACTCACTACATTATCTAATCTGTCTACTGACAGTAATCACACTGACAGAGAAGACGCTAATGTTGATAGGAATAGCAGGAATAGCAGAGATATTAACCATTAACTATGCCAAGACATCTGGAGTTTGACAGACTATGGGCCCTTTAGAATGTTATAACCTCACGTGAACGAAATCTATTCTATGTAAACCCACAGTAGCCAAAAGCTCCTTCTGACACCATCTCCCAACACTGTCCCAAGAGAAGCTTTTCTGTTTGTATCTTTTTTTAAAACAGTCAAACCAAACAGAAACATTGTAAAATATCAAGATACAAGTGTTTCATGCATAACCAATATCAGTTTTTTCTAATTATATTTATATTTTTTTGTGTCTGTGTAAGCAGATGTAGTCAGCACTGTAATAACTGCAGCCAGTAATTCAATGTTGACAAGCGCTGGGGACCAACCACAGTCACTAACTCCCCCAACTCAATCTCTTTATGCAAACATGTGATTAGCAAAAGCGCAGATAATAAAGCCTAGTCAACACCTTAAGTTCTGTTTGTTTTTTGTGGATGATTCCTATTAAAATATGCTATCTGGTGATTAAATGTTTTCCTTTTAAATTATATAATTTAACTCTTACACAGTATGTATGTTTTAAAGAAAAAAGTTTAAGGGGATGTTACAGAGCCCTACCCAATTATATATTCATACCTTGATCTCTGCGTGTTTGGTGCCCTTGTTACAGTCCCACGCTGACAGCATGTGCTCATTCGAGTCGTCAATCACACACAGAAAAGCACCTGAATCCTAAAACAAAACATATGCCTGCTTATTAATAATCACATGACATATTTATCAGCAAATTTCAGTGTATATTGTTCAAAAGTCAACTCACAGCAAATGAAAAGGCGACAGATCCCACTCCCCTCTGGAACGTGCCCAGACCAATCTGCTGAAGAGTGACCAAGGTGCTGGAGTCCCAAATGTGAACACATGGGAGCAGCGGCTAATGGAGCAAAATATTAGTGATGTGTAACAAGTTATGAACACGTCTGGAATTATGGCTGAAAGTCCCGACTTAGCAAATTTTAGACATGGTTTGATCCTGGTTTATTCCCAGTTCAGTTTTTGTTAAATACTGATTTGCCCTAGTTCACTTCATTCCAGAGCATTATAATATTTATTACTCTTTTATAGGAGGCATTCAAATATTGTAGGTTATTGCAGCACTGAAAACAGCTGTTTTATAATATCATTACGGCCTATACTGAATAATAGCAGGTGCGTCATAATCTATAATAATATATATGTTGGTAATAAAGTATATAATCATAACCAAAATTGCTTCTGACAGTTGAATAAGAATCTAGTAGTTACCTTGTCTTTGTCCACTCCTCCTGCCTGACCGGAGGCTATTCGTACCTTGTCAGGATGGATGGTTAGACTAAAACAAATACATTATATACGTATAATAAAAATTATATAATATAATAATGATAGCACTAAAATGTTAGTGTTGACTGACCAGCGAACACAGTCTGTGTGTTTGCGATAGTGCCTCTGTGTGCGGTTGTTGATGTGATAAAGCACAACCACACAGGCGATGAAGTAAACCGCCTCACCCGAAGGAAGAAAGTACAAGTTGGCCCGGCAGTCCCTTCCTCTGTAGCCATAGCTGGAAGGGCACAGTCAAGGTGACAAAGCTGGTAGTCACTTTATCCACTTCATTCATTCAACTGTGTGAATTTAGCGTGTTCAAGATTAGCCTCAAATATTTTACACTGACATTAGAGGTAAGAGTATGCCTAATAGAGAAATCCCTAGTAAGAGGATACACCCAGTCCAGTTCTAGCCTCTCAGAGGGTGTCTCCATCTTCAAGTCTTCATAGTTCTGGATGTTGGAGGGTATGTACATGGTTATGGGCCGACCTCTGATGAACATTTTTATAGACTGTCCTGCAGGAAAAAACATTACAAAAAAACACTACTATTACACCTGAGTAAAGTACAGATAAAATATTATTTTAAAAATATTGGTAACACTCTAGAATAACTCACTGATCAATGATTAAGTATTAGTTAATTCATTATTTACAAAGCATTACTTCAACATTTATAAACATCGTTGAATTATAAACATTTTTAATGTTTAATTGTTGAGTAATAGGCTCATGTAAATCAGGGCAGAATTATAAACTTAAATGGTACTTCAGGAGCTATAAACTGTTTATTATTTATTGTTACTTACATGTTTATTAATACTTTATTACTGTTTATAGTTGAGCGTTATTCTAAAGTGTTATCAAAATACAATAATAGTAATATTAATAATAACAATAGTGGTAATAGTCGTAATAATAATACCTTGGCCATAGGTTCCTCTCCTGGATCCAGATCCTATGAGAAGCAAGATGTCAGACAGACAAATACTTTGCTAAAAACATAAAGCACTCTCTCCTAGCTATGCTATGCTAAGTTGTATTTTGTACAATATATATTTACATTTAATATGCATTAGCCAATACCAGATTCATTCAATTATTATTGAACTGGGTTAAGCTCTGGGTCAGTGACTAGGAAGCTCAATTATTTATGTTTACACTGTATATTACTAGTGACTTCAAAAATAGTCATGATAATATAAAAGTGCTTCCTGAAAAATATGTTTCAGGCCACAATTACCTCTGCCCCCAAAATTCTTGTCTCAAGCCATGTACAACCTGTTTGATTCAAATATTCAAATATGGCAGTTATGAGAATGCACAAATTACCAGAGCAGAAGGGATTTTTTGGCCAATGCAGAATGGGCCATCCATCATTGAGTGAGGCGAGTTGAAGAGGTGGTGCAGTTGGGCTAACCACAGGTCAGCTCCAAAAGGGTGTGTTTAACTTCCCAAGAACACTTAAAATATGATGGCAACTTCACAAAAGAGTAAAAATGGCTCACTTAGTCATCTCTTTTTGTACTTTGAGCCTTCAGGCCTGTAAATGACTCTTATTTTAGCAAACTCAGCAGTTCATGTTCATTTACCAAGATAGACTGTTTATAGAGAGCTGTACTACAGTATGCATAGTCCTCCAACACACTGTCAAGACAGCCATTAGAATTCTTCTAATGTTATATGACCTTATGTGATCACTTAGATAATAATATTCAGTTCTACATTGTATCATTCTATGGATCTAAAAACTAATAAAAACAGCTTGTAACCAGACCATAATGGTTTGTAGAAATATAAAAATAATGCTGTTGCACACAGTGTGTATGCCCTGTGCTGCAGCACTGAGGCCCAAAGGGGGCTAACTGTAACCGTACTTAAGCCAGCTCTCATGAAAGCTATGTTAACCACAGTTGCGGTTTGTTGGGAAATGCACTCATTTGTGTTCAAATGGCTCCATGTGTGAAGCGGTAAGGGGCTGGGCAGGCAGATGTACAGCTCCAGCACAGCCTTGGCCACAGAGCTGAGGAACATGGGAGAATTCACTGTAAAAATGATAATCATCAATCAACTAAAACCATATTTGGATGTGAAGCAGGAGTTTTCTTTTTGTTGAGGACTCATTGTGATAAACAGTAGAAGAAATGCTTCTGTTACTGCGTGGTACAATGTACTGCATTTCAGGTGAAAGGTCTACTGTCAATCAAAATGCATAGCATTTAAGAAGACAAATAACAGTGAGGGAACTCTGCCAAAACAATTCTTTAAGAGACTTGATGACATCATTATACTATATATTCTATAGTGTACCTGCTGAAAAAGCCTTTATGTGCCTTTTTTCAGAAAATTGTTAATCAGTTTCAACATGCTAATGCAAGGCACTGTCAGCTCTGCATATTATTAGATTGTTTTCTTTTGATTGGGGTTTCTTACTTTACTTTTTCTTTATGTTGCATTCAAATATGGACAAGTTATGTGCGGTTCTGAGGAGGAGTAATTTGTGTGCACAATTTTTTTGTTTTGTTGTTTTTGGATACTTCCCTTTTTTGATAACTAAAGATGTTAGAATGATTAGGACAACAATCACAACAGATGACCAATAGGAGACATATTGTCTTGGTTTTAGCTTTTATTAAAACAAATAATAAGAGAGATACATCACCTGTATTGGGAATCAGATCCTTTGCCCGGCTGTGGAGAGAGGAGACAGATATGAAAATTCACACCATCAGCCCATAGCATGCAGTTGTGAGGCTTTTCATGGGAATGGAATGTTATGATCCATGTGGGCCATCCCTTTTCCAGCACTGTCTTTTTGATGAGAAATGAGAGAGAAAAAAGAGAGCAATGTGAATGCATGGTGACAGCTGTGTAGTGGCGAGCACTAACTTCTCCAGGCTGGGAGAGCGTATCAGGAGGTTGGCTGAGGATGCTGCCTTCTTCTCCAGTCGTTTCCTTGGCTTGTCAGAGATGCCCAGCTTCTCACTGTTCCTTCGAACCCTAGCACCACAAGAGACAATAACCTGTTACTATTATTAATCATCACCATATAAGATTTGTTTCCTTTGCAATGATTTGAAGATGTTAGTGTGGTTAGTTTTACAAATGTACTGTATCTTGCAAAATCAAAATTGAAGGTAGCAGTGGTATCAGTAATACATAGTAAGCAATCGAATGTAAAAAGATATAGGTAGGTTAAAGACATAAGCATTAAAAAAAAAAACACTTTTCTATTGCATTTTGGAGGTAAAAGGCAACCTTTGTTTAGCCTGCCATTTGAAAATGCAGTGTGCTATTTTTGTTTGAGAAAAGGGGCACTTATTCTGCAGTGGGTAATTAGGTGCACAAAAGAGTCAGTCCAACTGGATGGTATTTTTTCCTGAAAATAGATTTGCCACTTTTGTTCATGGCCCCTTTTATTTAACATTTGTGGCATATATTATAAATGATTATGGATTATTTGGGCAATCTTCCAACTAAGGCTGTAATGATAGCTCTGACATAGATGCACGTCAATGGATTTCAATATGA
Source organism: Bostrychus sinensis (assembly GCA_020698575.1). NCBI lineage: Eukaryota > Metazoa > Chordata > Actinopteri > Gobiiformes > Eleotridae > Bostrychus > Bostrychus sinensis. The sequence continues at coordinate 25,526,418 of CM036252.1, forward strand.
GAAGTGAAAGTGAATCGTCAGCCAATCCTTCCTTCACAACACATCTGCATGAAGAGTAGTGTTAGTAAAAACAGATAGGCAAAAGAGTGTAGAATTCCCATGAGGATTATTTAAACCACAACAAGGAAGTAGGCTGTAGACAAAAGACCATTGCCATGCACAAGTAACAAAACAAGAATGAAAAATCCTCTTTGACTGAACAGAATGGATCACAGCATGCATTTGTTTATTAAAAGAAAAATAATTCAAGGTCCTGAATAGATTAAAGGGTGTTGTTGCGAACCCCAGTTTTTAAAAGGGTAATTATTTGATGAGCCACACTGAAGGCTAGACCAGTGATTCTCCACTCAATTGTTGGGACTCAAGTTTTATGTTTTACAGTCTTGACTAAAACTTAACCTAAGTCTCACTTAATAAATCAAAAACACTGAAACTGTTTTTTCCCACAACTTCTACCAACGTGCCTGCAACCTACTTTCTGGTCCTGACCCACCAGTTGAGAATGCAGGGGCTAGACAACAATTCACTGTATATAAAAGTAAAAGTAGAAGTAGAAGTGTAATAAGCCAACAGTCTGCCAGATGAAACCTTACTAAATAATATGTTGCACTATATATACTAGTTAGTGACACTGTTTAGTACACACACTGTTACAGTACACTAGATACTAGGGATGGGATGATTCCTTAAAAAAACAACAGAACCGTTCGGTTCTGGCCTCACAGTTCGACTCCAGCGCGGTGTTTTCATTTGGCACAGAAATGAAAGGGTAAGGCACTCATCTTTGCGCAGATGGAGTGAAAATAGTTCCATTTAATGACATGAAACTTACTTATGCTGACAGAGAAGATTTTAAGCCTTGTGCCAGTCTTTGTTTTATGTTTGTAGGCGCAAGAATCACAAAGTTATTCAACATTAAATGTCCGAAAACTAATTTAAAGATGTTAAATATAATTAAATATACGCGCGATATAGTGCTCGATAGGCGGAACACGAGCCGTTTTTCAGCTAGTATCTTTGATGTTTTACACAAAAACAACCAAAAGAGAGAGAAATTTACTTTCTATAACTTAGTTTTAATGTCCAGACACGGGAGAATGGAACAGGGGAACAGATCTAGCATGAGGAAAAGGAAGAAAAGGCAGCGAGGATGGGAGGGGCTGCTGGAACAGATCAGACGGACCAGCGATATCAGAGAGACAAAAGGTTCAGAGGAGATTCGACCTTAGGCAAATAAATAATCTAAAAGTATAAAGAACCGTGTGGAATACAGTAGACAGGTCTGAGGGTGGACATTTCCTTTCATGAGTGATTCACTTGATGCACATGCGGCTCTAGCTTCTTTACAGGTGAAACACAGGTGAGATCTTTACCTGGGCATAGTGAGCTCTGAATATTTCCTCTTTATTCATAAAAATGTGTTTATGTGTTATTTGGCCTTGTTCATTCCTCTCACCCTTTATATAAGCAGTTTTTTCTATAATGAGATTAAAATTGTAATTATATAATTATGTAGGCCTACAAAATTGAAAAAAAAGACTACATCAACAAATAAAACATAAAATCAAAATGAATCAAAAATCATGAGGCCAAAACTGTGAATCAAACCGAATTGTGAATTTTGTGAATAGGTCCATCCCTACTAGATACATAGTTTATGACCATAAATAAGTTAGTAAAAGTAATGGATCATTTGCCATGGAAAATTATGTTTTTTCCTTGAAACACTATATCTTTGCACACCCCCAGCTTTACTAGTACAATATCCTTACCTTCTATTGCCCCCACATCACATTTTCAATGTCACAAAATGTGTTTAATGAACACCTAATCCTAGAACTATCACTCAGTCTAGTTGAGTGCTGCCATAATGTTCAGCCTCGCTTCTGTGGGGAAAAAAGATGTGGTTGTGAACATGACAAGATATGTAACTTTTCTGCATTTCCTTATAACCACAATAAAAAGCTATTATGAAACTATATTTGGACGCTACTACTACTAGCACTACCATTTTTATTTTATATTATTATGCTACATTACTATTTAATTATGAGTAATCTAAAAAAACTTTACTACTTACTGGACTAATCACCCATCATAACCTACTGTATTGCATTTAACTGGTTTAAATCAGGGACTATCAAATGTTGGGTTGTACAGTAATTACATTAAATTGTGAAATGTTTTTAGTTTTTTTATCACGTGCCATGCACCACTGATTGGCTCAGCAGTAGAGCTGCGGCACATATGAGGCAAATACAGCCTGTTGCATTGTGGGTTCAAGTCCGAACAATTTGCTGAATGCCTCTCCCCCCAATTCCTATTATTCCTACTATACTGTCCTATCAATAAAGCCTAAAATGGCCACCAAAAACAATGTTTAAATCACGTGCCACAAAAGTCAGAGTAAGATAAATTAGAAACAAAAGTTTGGTTTTGTAAAGTTAGTAAAGATATAACTGGATTCCACACACAGACCAGCTGAGAATCAATGGCTTAAAGAATGGCAATATTAGGACTACCTTAAGCTCAAATGTGAAGAAAAAGGACAACTGGGGTTTGCAATCACAGGAAACAGAGGAAATTGTGATTGGTCTAAAGCCATGCATGTTGTTGATTAAAATATGAGGAGTGCGGGACAGGTGGGACGCACAAAGGCATCTTCTCTCCCTCTTGAATGGAGGACAGAGGGGCTGAGCGGGGGTTCTGATCTGAACTTCTGCCCAACGTGGAGGTAGGGCTCTGTTCGTCTGGTGAGGAGCTTCGGTCCAGGTAGTCCTCTCTCTGTAGTGTCCTGATAGTGGTGGGTTGAATGGGTTCCTCCAGTGCAGACTTCCAGCCCAGGTCCTTCTCCTGCCCTCCTCCTCCTTCATCCTCCCCAGGCTCCTCTTCCTCCTCCTCTATTCCTGCCACACGATGAAGCTTAGCACGGCTGGTCTCACTGAAATGACTTGCATCCGGGGGGAGGCCGTCTTCTAGGCAGAGGCTCTGGACCCCCCTGCTCAGTTCCAGAGAGACCCTGTCCTGAGCTGCCTCCAGCCCGGACAGAGTGAGTTCGGTCTGGGTGGATCTGTCCTGTGTGGCTGGTCCAGTTTTGGGCTCCTCTGACACTGGGCCATTGGCACTGTGCACAGTGCTGATGGACACATGGCTGGACATAATGCACAGTTGAGTTAATAAAGAACATTCAGAGCAGCACACATAAACTGGCTTCTGTCAGGACTGTAAAGCAACATAACAAGAGCCTAAAGAGTGAACATACATTTTAGGGATCGACAATAAAATACTATTTATAACTGCTGAATACTGAGATAACAATCAGACCTGCAAAACTGGTACCCATTACTTGTTTGAATTTGCACAACTTTACACAAACCTGGTTGAGTGGGTTTTATAACCTAAGATGACACAAGTCATAAATAGGGTTCTCCACAAAGCAATGTCAACAAGGACAGAACTGGAGGTGTCCGTGGTATGGCTGTGGTGGGCACATTCAGCCTTTCACCTGTTTTGTATTAGTACTAGTTACTCTTCCAGCCTTTCGTTGTCCCTGGCCCAACATTTTCGAGATGTGTTAAAATTAAATTAGTCAAATTAAAAATTAATAGCTATTATTGTTGAGGAAATAGTAAAATCGATATTCTTTTTTTACATCTGAAATGTTGTTTATATTTTATGTTTGCATATCATTGCATTCAATGTTTACATTCTACAATGTCTTTCAAAATTGTGTTTGTAAAATGCCATTGCTGTTCGCTAAATTCAACTTTTCAAGCAGATTTTAATAACTGCTTTTTCTCATTTAGTCATGCCACACTGACTTTTAGAAACTCTGATTGGTTAATTCTTTTGGCATACCACATTTCAAATAACTATCCATGGAATAGTATGACTTTATGCAACACAATCAGCTTTTTGTGATATGGATATTCTGGATATATACATAGTTGTTGATTCTGCTATAAATTGGGGTATATTGTGCAGCCCTAATAGAGCACAACAGTGCCTGGCCCTCTCTGGTGCCGGAAGTAAATTTCCGATTCATTTTTCCCATAGACTTTTCGAAAAATGCATATATTAAGAGTTTAAAAGTTCGACAGAGGCTAATCAGCTCTGTGGTAACTTCTGATCATAGCAAAATTAATTAATTTAAAAAAATTATCTTAAACGTGAATAATTGGCGAAATACATTTGTAGCTTTGCCTTTTCACAAATTTCAGATTTTTTTCCTCTCCAAAATTGATTTCACTATGATCATGAGTTACCACAGAGCTGATCAGCCTCTGTTGAGCTTTTAAACTCTTAATATACGCATTTTTTGAAAAGCCTATGGGAAAAATGAATGGGAAATTTACTTCCACCACCAGAGGGGGGCGGGCACTGTTGCGCTCTATACATTCATATATTCATATTACAAGCTTTTTGCACATAAAATCTGTCAATCAAAAAACATTTTAAAGGACCGCTGTTATGCTAAATTGACTTTGAATTTTTGGAGCTTGGAATCATGTTATAATGTTGTTACCACCCCATAAACATACCTGGAGTACTAGTATTTTGTTTCATTCATGCTTATACATAATCATCTGTCCTGATCCTGTCCCTTCTAAAGATCTGAAAACGCTCAGTCTCACTGCTCTAGGTACACATGGGAAACCAGGAAGTGTTCGCACATTTACTGCAATCGGACACATTTTGATCATTTCAGCGCTTAAATTGAAGTTACTACGAAACAGTAAGCCCATTTATCTTTCTGTTAGCTTCATGTTGGTAATACCATTGCTAATTAGCCATTTTATGCTCGGTCCATTCCTCACCGTTGCCAGCAGTGGGCAACAAACACTTAATCCAAGCATTTTCTGAAAAGTCAGAGTTTTCCTTACACATTATACAACATATTACAGTTATAAAATGTGAAATACTAATGCAGAGGTGTCCAAAACTATTTCAAAAAGCCTGTAAAAAGCATAATATAGGACCTATAAAGGAGCTTCAGTGGATGCAAGGCTTTATGGAGCTTCCCCTTACCCCAGGTCCCTTTTAATTTGAACTGCTTGCGCTGAACAGTATTTTAAAACAGTTCTCTGTATGAAAGGCTGTAAGTCATAAAATATTCCATTTATGGCTTGGCTGCATGCTTCTTCAAACAAACGGCCCGCCAACTGTATTCAAAAGTATATTGACTATGGATAGGTATGTATAAAATGATCCAAACCCCAACATTAGTGTACCTGGGGGTGGGCTGGCGGTCTATGGATGAGCTGGACGAGTGTTTTCTGTTGTTACTGCAGCCATCTGAGTAGCACACTTTGTTCAGCACTCGAGCGGCCCCTGGGTTCACTGTGTAAAACAGTTATATACAAATATACTCTACTGGCAGAAGACTAACAACACACTTTTTTACATGTTAAAATGTCCATCTGTTAGAGGAAATGTATGTGACATTTCTGCATCAGCGAAAAGCATATTGTAATAATCATACATACAAAGAAGGATTTTATTACACTTACTGTTCAACAGGCACATTTTGGCAGTACTAGGTTGCACCCCTTTTTGCCTTCAGAAATTATTTATTATGGTACTATAGATTTAACAAGGAAACAGTTTCTGGTTTATATTTGCATACAGATTTGTTAATTTGCTGGATGCAATCTTAAAGCAGAACGCAGCGTTTCGGAATCCTGTGTGATGGTTAAACAAGTTGCTGTGGGGTAAAAGAAGCACCCTTCATCTCCCCATGCTGTCTCTGGGCCGAAAGTGACACTTGCAACAGTTAGCACCATCGACCCAGTGTCAGGGAAGTCTCATGTCTCACGAGAAAGCGGTACATTGCGGTTAGCAAAACAACAAGCTAGTGATGGCTTTATTTCTTGATTTTCGTTATGGCAGAAAAAACTTTGTATGGATACGAGGAGGGGAAAATGAAAGTAAAGACAAGCGAGGGATCACAATAGGATTAAACTGGACTTGTGAGTGTTTACAATAGTGCTTCACTCCAAAATGTAGGGGGAGCTCTATAGAGGAAAATGAGGGAAAACAGCGAAGAAACGAGCAGAGTTACTGCGTCCTGCTTTAACAGGTAATTTTTTAGCACAAACCAGAAACTTTGACTAATCACAGACTTGAAAAAAAGACATTACTATTGTTTTTTGCCATTTTAAAAGAGGGTATGCACATTTCTTTATATAATTAATATAACAGAATGTTCAGCATCTACTAGCAAGCATTAGCCAAGGACATGCTTGGAAATAAGAGGTTAATGACTTTGAAGACACTCGAGTTGGCAGTTGGTCTACACCACTTGTCCCCACTGGCAACATTGTTGAGTGGCTGACAATAATAAGGGGTGAGAAACTAGTTTGCGGTAAAGGATTGTAAAGACTTTCCAAATAGTTAATGACTACTAAACAAGGCACCAACCTGCAATAAGCTGTTGTTTAAGTAAAGGCAGGAGCTGATCATGAAGGCGGATCCTTCGCAGAGCATCAGCCAGTGATGACTTGAGCAGAGTGATCTCATCCTCCTGGGCTTGTAGGCGCACCTCCATTAAGGATGTCCTATCTGGGAACTCTGGACTGTCTGTGGATACGTCATCTGAAATTTAGAAAAAAGTCTGTAAGACAAACCTGCCCAGTAGTTTAAATGTTTTTATGGCTTTCCTGCAAAGTGTACACTAAACAGCCGTAAATACAACTATGTAAGTAAGTGTGCATTTTCTGGTCTGTTGGTCACATTAAAGGGGGATCACACATGTTTAGAGCATTTGCTGGAACAAGGAAGCATCCAAAGATTCTCAAAGAGCCCTTTGTGTGAATGCAGCCAAGTCAGAGCTGAATGTGAGTGCATACAGCCACGGTTCTGGTCCAAAAGTCACTCGATCTGTGTCTACACTGGAACTGGAGTCATACGGGGGACATGCACAATACTCCACTGAATCTTCACTCTTTTATGTATAAATTTAATCAAATACTACACTTGTGCTGTATGTAATCCTGTGCTTCATACAATTAATTAAAGGTGCAAAATCTAATAATTGCATTCTCTTTGATGTTTGCATAAGAGGCCCAGGCAGGCAAAAGGGAGTTTTGAAAAGGTTACCATAGCTCACATGCACAAACACAGTAATATTTAAAGTATGGAACTGCAGTCTGCACCTTCACCAGCAGACGTCACCAGGAAGTATTTTATTGTGATATACAGTAATCTGCATATTGTGCCTTAAACATACAGTAGCTATATATTTCTGATTTTTTTTTCTATGCAAAAAAGTACACCTACAGTTGAAAGAAAAAGTATTGGCACCCCTTGGAAATACTATGATTTCTGCATGACTTGGTCATAAAATGTGATCTGATCTTCATCTAAGTCACAATAATAGACAAACACAGTCTGCTTAAACTAATGCTGAAAAAAAAAATACATTTTTCATGCTTTTATTGAGCATTTATGTAAACAATCACAGTACAGGGTAGAAAAAGGATTGGAACCTTTGGATTTAATAACTGGTTGATCCTCAACAATAACCTCAACCAAACATTTTCTGTAGTGAAGATCAGACCTGCCTAGCGCTCAGGAGGAATTCTGGACCATTCCAGTCATATCCTCAACTCATGTACATGTTTTATTAATAGCTGGTATGCTTTATAAATGTATCTTATTTAACTTACTTTATAAAGAAATGCTATAATAATATGTGTTTTTATATCATTCAGCAAATTACAACGTACATTCTGGAAGCAATAAATTACTAACTACTTTTGTGGAAGGCCTTTTCAAGTGGAAATGCATGAGAATAAAGTAAGATAAAAAGTGAACTGATTTTTTTTTTTCAATGCCATTAGCTAAGCTGAACAAACTGGTTAAGTTTTAATGAAAATGTTATTCTTAACCAGACACATACACTGCGAGAATGTCATAACTTTCACTGAATTTAAACTGTTAAGACTCAACAAGCTTTTCCCATGGCATGTGATCACTCATCTTGTGCTTTGTCTTCTGTTATCCAAGTCCAGATCTTCATGTTTTCATTATGACTCACCGCAAAGCTAACTTCCTTAAACCAGCAACGAATTCTGGAAGAACACCAAAGGGACTAGCCATTTTGTGAGTAGCATTCCTCATCTTAACAACAACATAAATGCTTTAGCTTTAAATTCTTGCAAGTGACTTTTGGTGGCTAAGGGAAACATAAAGTAGCAGAAAATTACTCCACCAGGCTGCAATTTTAGGACTTTGGTGACCTTTTATAAGACCAAAATAAGAGCATGGAACCACACTTGCCAATGTTTGTCACAAGCTGGTAACTGTCGACACTTGCCAGCCAAGTGATGTAAGGCGTTGTGGAAGCGATGATTCACTTTTGGACTACGAACGTTTGACTGAAACAAGGATTTCATCATCAGTGCTGTTGCAAAATGTTTGGCACTCATCCAATTTAGCAGTGAAGGAAATGTTCTGCAAAGACCAGGTCTACTTGGAAATGCTGTATGCTGAAATGGCAGCTCAGAACAATAATAAAAATAACTTCGAGTGCAACCTAAAAATGCGTTTGGAGACAATTGTTTATCTGGTCTTTGTGTGACTGCTTTAGTCGTTTGATGAGTTTGCTAGAAAAAGAAGAACAAATGAGTTTAGATAGAAGATCCAATGACATGCAGTCACCAGTTTACCTGCTATGATGTCTAACTTAAGCAATTAAATCATTTATATGCACAAGATGGAAAGGCCGTTGTGGGCTGGTCTGATTTCCACAGTAGCCCAGAGGGAGTCACTGCTGGTGGAGAAGCAGTTTTTGTTGTGCATATTTAGTTTTTTCAAGGGAGCTTGTCATCTGACCTACTTCTTATAGGTTTGTTACCTCAACAAGGTCCCTGCAAGGTTACAACAGAATTGCAAACTGAAATTTCTGTTCGAATATGCTAGTGTCTCTAATGTAAACATGCTCCCACAGTTTCTACTACAAGAAAGTTTGTATTTTACCATCAGTGTGGGAGGTCGAGTTGGCCCAGAGCTGAAACCAAAGGATTAATTTGTTATAGCTTTAGGATGTCTTTTCTTATCACGACTTCGCGTGAAAAACAATTAAAACATTCCATTCGTTGTTGAGCGAGCCCCTAAATGTAAAACACTGAGCAAAGCAGAAACACATGTTGAAGACCCAATCCTCATCGAGCTTCATCAGTCAGTGGGCAGCTTCAAAGAGCAATCATCATTACCAAATAAACACACTTCTCTCGGAAAGCCAGATGAAGCCAGTTTGGTCCAAATCTCCAGAAGTGATGGATGGACACGTTTTAGACTCCAGTTTTTGTTGTCAGAAGTTTTCTTGCACTGTGAGCCAGTCTAACAACCCAATGCTGCATTGTATAGTACAAATGTAGTCAGTACATTTAAAAACAAATTAAATAAGCAGTTGCATTCAAACACAAATAAAAGCAACACACCCTGCATATGTGAGTCATATCCAGTAATTTGAGCCTAACCCGGTTCTTTTTTATTGGGAGACAGTTGTCCCATTGGGCCCTACAGTCAGGACAAGACATCCACTGTTATGGATGAATGGAGCACAAAGCACAATGCTATAGACCATTTCCCGTAAAAATGCCACACTCACTTAGTCAGATAACACAAAAATTGACTGGACCCATATGCAAATCAAAAGGAAACTGCATTGCAAATTTCTCTCTCTACAGTTTGATTCACATAAGTGTAAATAATGATAAGAAACATAACTGTAGTGGTCTATTCAATAAACCAGTCCAGGCTTGTAGTACAGCAGCTTCCAATCCTGACACCTACAAGCACAATACATCTCTAGTACTAAACAATCCCAATAAAAAAATTCTAAATTTCTAAATTATGACAGCAAAATAGAAATTTAAATTATTGGCAATCTTTAACTTAGCCTGTAACCAGTGGTGTACAGTAATAATGGGCTTAAAATGGTGCCTTGTGAAACTCCAGTTTTGTCTTAACCAAGGTCAGAGCATGTTGGTATAAAATATACATAAGTAAAGTAAAATATAAAATAAGTAAGATGTACATTTGTGAATTTTAATATGTATGTAAATAGTGATAAAAGCATTTTCAATTATGCTACTATAGTTGCTCTTAGTACTTTTCCCCTCATCTACTGTATTCACAACCACTGTTTTAGCATATTTCTCTTTCCAAAAACGTTCAACAATTCTAAAGTTGCACTTAAAAAGACACTCACATTCCCATTAAAATATTCACATAAACATCTTGTGCCTCTACCTTGTCATAGCGTTGTATTACATATTCCATGACAATGCATTAACTTGAATGTAGATAACTGATTTTATCTTGGGAGTCAGTGTTGTCCTCATAGTAAAATTCCCTTTTACAAGATTATATAAGTGGATTAGCTGGAAATATGAAGCCACAACAGCAGTGTCTCCATCTGCTACAATCTTTACAGGAAGGTGCACCAAACAGGAAGCTTAAGTTTTCCTTTCGGACCAACACCAAAGGCACCGTTTATGGCCAAATTTACCCTTAGGGAAAAACTATTAACTCTCCACAAGCTGCTCACATGTACAAACAATGGCAAATAAAGGAGTAGTTTGGGAATATGAGGAGCGTCATAACCGGGGAGCATAGGTTCCATCTAAACTTTGATGTTTTGCAGCAAAATGTATACACATTTTTAAAAAGCTGGAAAAAAAAGTAAAATATGTACTCAGAGTCTTTTCTTGTCAATAATAGACAAAGTAAGGACCAAAAATATTTGGACACACAAAAAAAATTGTTATTTTAGCTTCTTTTCTTTTTTTTAACCAACAACAGCAATATAATTAAATGGGCTTAAAGTGCAGGTCTCTCTTTTGTATTTCACATCTGGGCTTCATGGGCTATTTCCCTCATTAATCCATCATAAACTGAGCAGGTAAAAGCTCTAGAATTGATTCCAGGTGTTACATTTGCATTTGATAGCTGTTGCTGTGAACCCACAACATGCAGTCTCTCAATGGAAGTGAACCAGACCATCTTTAGGCTAAATAAAATGGTGAAGAAAAACCCCTTTAGAACATCTACCGAAGTGGAGAACCCTCTCCAGGAAGTGGGCGTATCAGTATCTAAGTCTATCATAATGAGACGACTTGATGAGAGCAAATACAAATGGTTCACCACAAGGTACAAAACATCAGCCTCTTAAATAGAGAAAACAGATTAGACTTTGACCAAAAAAAAAAAAAAAAAAAAAAAAAAACACCTATTCTTTGGACTGATAGGACTAAAATCAACCTGTACCAGAATGATGGGCAGATAAAAGTATGGAGAAGGCTTGGAACGGCTCATGATCCAAAGTACACCACTTGGTGAACTTGGATGAATTCTGAAGTGTATAGGGATAGACTTTCTGCTCAGATTTAGACAAATACCACAAAGATGATTGGAAGGTGCTTCACAGCACAGACGAACAATGAGCCAAAACATATTGCAAAAGCAACCCAGGATTTTTTATATATTCTGCAATGGTCGAGTTACTCACCAGATCTCAACCCATTTGAGCTGCATTTCAGTTTCTTTGGACAAAACAGAAAGACCCAAAAACAAGAAACAACTAAAGACAGCTGGCCTGGAAACGCATCACAAAAGAGGAAACCCAGTGTTTGGTGATGTCCAGACTTCAGGCAGTCATCGTCTGCAAAGGATTCTCAACCAAGTATTAAAACTTAATATTTTATTTATAGTAATGTTAATTTATCTAAATACTTTTGGCCACTTAAAAGAGGCAGCTACACATTAAAGAGCTGTAATTCCTAAATGTTTCCTTCGATTTGGATGTCTGCAGAGATTACAGCAGAGAGTCTGCACTAAAAGACCATTTTAATTATATAACTGCATTTTGAATATGTTTTGGTAAACAGCTAAAAAAAAAAAAAACTTGTGTCGGTGTCCAAATACTTATGGACCTAAATGTGTGTCGTCTTAGATAAACAGAGACTTAAATCAAATGCTTGTTTTCTGAGCAAATGCTGTGCAAGTGCTTTTATAGTGTAAAAGTAGCTCACAACATTTCTTTTAATGATATGGCTGATGTGCATAAAATCTTAATGCATAATAAACGTCAGAATTGCAACTACTACTTTAGATGTGATGTACTCTATTTTCCGGACTACAAGTCGCTCCGGAGTATAAGTCGCACTAGCCAAAAAATGCATAATGAAGAAGAAAAAAACGTATATAAGTCGCACTGGACTATAAGTCGCATTATTTGGGGGAAATTTATTTTACGAAATCCGACGCCAAGACCAGACATTTCATCTTGAAAGGCAAGTTATAGTAATGATAAAATAGAGAACAACAGGCTGAACAGGTGTGCGGTTTGCTAACGTAACACATTGATGGTTATTCAGCTACATGAAGCAACAACAAACTGAACAGGTGTCTCGTATGTTAACGTAATATATAACTATAGCATAAAGAACATAATATAACAAGTTCACCAAACTCATGATCTCACTCCTAATCACTAAATCCTTTAAATTCTTCATCCTCAGTGTCGCTTCTGAACAACTCCGCCAACTCCGGAGGTAGACGAAGCGCCGCTTCCTCCTCTGCGTGGCTGTCGTCAGACTCAGCATCAGTTCCATTTCCAATTATTCCGCTCTTTCTCAGTTGTCTTTATAGCCTAAGTTGTTAGTGGTAATGTTTACATTTGAAATTGTCAGTGGTACAGGTGCAGCAGATGCTGGTACACAAGCCTAGAGTACCCTCTAACGAACACGTGAAATATTTTAATATATAAGTCGCACCTGAGTATACGTCGCACACATAGCCAAAGTGCGACTTATAGTCCGGAAAATACAGTAGTTGTATTTACCTGGAAGCCATGAATAAATAGCAAATGGAAGAGAACAAATTTCCTGATATTTTGGAAAGTGTACATCATGAGCATCTTAAATATGGACCTTGCTAACCTCAAAGAATGCCTTGCGGTGTTTTGAATCCCACTTATAGTATTATACAGGTATTTATCTTAAGACTGCACCAATTTTTCACTCACTAACAGATTTTCTGTGCTTGAGATGTGTAAAAAATCTAACCCCAAAGTGCTAAATGGCACATTATAATATTACAAGTTCAATGCATTTGTTGAAGTATCTATGCATGTGTTTTCCCGCTCTTCTCTACATGCCTAGTTTTCTTGTAGTTTTTAGAGAAACAACCAAAGCTGTGTGACTCATAGCATTTTGGCAGCAGCTCTGTAAAAGCCAGAATTTGAGCCATATCAAATTTACTGTAACTGTTCTGCAAATGTGGACATTTTCACGTTTGTTACACATTACGTGAGGTGCAGATAAGAATTGGATTACAACAAGTGATCTAATGTGTGGTAGATTTCTTGTTTTGTAAGTTCTATGCTTCTGTTGCACATCACAGACATGACTCATGTACCACCAACCAGAACAGATGCAAATTATCTAAAATGATGATTCTCAAAGTCCATCATTTTGTTGTCAGACTTACTTGATAAATGGATATGTCAGTCAATGGAAAAGGTTGTGTGTGTGGGGGGGTTAATATTAGCCTATAGCCATTATTAATACTGAATACTGAACATGTGAGGTAAATAGAGCTGCATGGTAAAACATTCAATTTGCAATGGCTATTTTGAATACTGAAAAAAATTCTACTCTAACTCAACATTTGAAAAAACCCTTTCAAAGTAAACATATTACTTTTTTTTATTTTTTTTATTTTATGGGTTTATTTGACTGGACAGTGGAGATGAGACAGAAAACTAAAGGGGAGAGAGAAAGAAGAGACATTTAGGTCTTTAGGTTTTGTTTAGGTAAACAAACTGCTTTGCAATTTCAAGTCATTCCTAAGGACTGCTACAAGTGAGTGCCAGCCCTGCAAGTGATCCTAAAGGGAACCTCTGGAGCAGTGCATTCTGGGCTAAAGTCCACTCTGTGATTCCACTTTGCTGAATGCTGAAGTGGTTCCAGGTCGAGTAGGAGGCTGGCGGCCGGACAGCTGCAGCCACTCTGATGGAATGTCTTTCAGTCTGAGTACACAGCCGTGCAGTGTTTCTGGTTTAATTGACTGATGTACAAGCTTTCCAAACTAATTCTGAAAAGCCAAATGGAGAGTCCAAGCAGATGATTAAATTAGCTACATAATTTAGTTCCTATTACTATTCTAAACAAATGTGGGGCTTTCTCCATCACAACTTTCACTACACATGGAACTAGTTTGAACATAGTTTCGTATCACATAGCCCCATAAGGCCTACAGTACTTTGGTTTCGGCTGAGTGTATACTATTAACATACAAGTGTTGCTGAACAAAACCAAACAACCATTGGTAAATAAAACCAAGCAAGTTTTGCTAAATAACAGAATGAAAGGCAGTAAAAACTGTTAATGAATGAAACCACGCATCTACTGCCAAACAAAAACAAATAATCATTAGTAAATAATAATAATTAGTCAATAAAACCAACCAAGTGACAGCTGCTAAAAAAAAAAAATTCAAAGCAGCTTCTACTATACATAGATCAAAAACCCAAGGATGCCTAACTCTTCTGAGGTCATTCTTCTGAGATTATAGAAACGTACAATTACAAAACCCATCAAAGAACAAAGGTATTATCAAAAAAGTTTCCAAGACATATAACAACTAGGGAAAAAGGTCAACTTTATTCAACTCATGAATACATTTGAAATATATCTTATAAATATATAAACATATCCTCAGCCTATGGCAGTTAGTTTAAAGTCATATCGGGCTTGTTAGTGTCACCCACTCTGTGTTTACCTCTGATGCTGCATAATGACCTTAGCCACCTGTGAATGTTGTTGTGCGGCGCTTTCATTCACTCTGTGTTTTGCTCTCCTCTAGGTTGTTATGCCTTGACATCCTGTCCACCCCTGCACTCAGTGTGCTGTCCCGTGTGAAAAATGAAACACTTAAGCACCAGATCGAGCACTGGGAAGCAGTTTTACCGCGCTGCACAGCCTACATGCCCCAGTATCATTCAAATCACAGGCTGAGAACCACAGTCAGCACTAGTGGGTGGTTGCAGCATGGAAATGAGGGCTTCGCATATCAACATTAGTTCATATCAGCACATTCTCTGTGAATTCATAGTGGGTCTGTTTCAGTGTTTTGTCAATTTATATTGGAAGTGCTGTAATCTACAGTTGTATTGTTGGGAAACAGGACAAAACATGTTTTGACAAGTGTAGTGAACAATGTTTGTCTCAGCTAAGACCTCTACCACCTGCTGATGAACAAGACAAAGCTACTGTTTTGTTTGTTCTGCTTTGTTGACTATTGCTAAACTGAGCGAGTCCTGATAAATACAACTGTTTGGTGGACAATAAAGAGCTGCCATTACTTAATAAGACCAAAGGAATAAAAAGGACAAAACTAAGTGACGGTTGCTGAATAAAATGGTAAATAAAACCAAACAAAAACCACTAAAAAGTTAACTTAGCAACAATGGGTGAACAAAAGTAAGTTTAGAGGAATAAAACAAAGCAACTGTTGGTTAATAAAAGCAAGCAACTATCTGTGAAGAACCCAAGAGACTGCTGGCAAAAAAAAAAAAAAGTACCAAAAAAGATGCTGAATAAAACAAAGCAACTAAACACACATTTAGCAATTTACACAAACGTTTGGCACAAGTTTTAACAAATAGCTGGACTGCTCCTCTGATGCTTTTTAATGGACCTGTTTTAAAATATACAAAAATATTCAACTTATTATACGTTTAAAATAGTCTTACTCCTAAAAAGAAGTCATCAGCTGCTATTGATTTAATGCATTCTTTGACAAAACCCAATCTTAAACGCAATAAACATTTGGTCAGGCCCAGTCTTCTAAATTAGCTGGCAGTAAACACAGATTAGAAGCTAGTATGTGGTATGCATGCTAAAAGCACGCATCTTAATGGATGAAGGCATCTAAAAATAACCACCATAAAGGCTGGTGATGGTTTGCACTGGCAATAGCTCATATCTGGATGAACCACAAAAAAACATTATGCAAGACTATGCTTGCTCTGCACAAAAGAGCTACAACAGTGAGCGGTTGGTGACTTGAGACAGCACATAAATCTCAACAGATGATCTCACAAGTTTTTTTTTTTTTTTTTTTCATTTAAGTCCAACAGTAGACACCATTATACTACTGTTGTCAAGGTACTTGTTTGTTAAATACAGTAGTGAGAGTTTTACCAGACTCTGGCTCATATTAATAATAACCGCTGAATGTGGATTTTGAAGTACGTTCTACCTCTTTTGACCCTGACTGTACAGCTGCAAAACACTTCATATGCCTGTCTTGTTTTTTTCATATTCACTCAGGTTTTTTCTTCTAAAAGTAAAAAAAAAATAGTCCTTCAATAAATTCTGTTCACTGCAACGTGAACCAATCAAATGACAAGTATGTTGAAGTCACATGAGAGTTTCCTGATACTTCATTATGATTTTTGGGTTCTATCAAATCCAGAAAAATGGTTGTGGGGTTTGCATTGCCAATATTTATTTGCATTTCACTTTGCATTAAGCCACAATTTGTAAATTCAAAATAATGCAAACCTGTGATTGGCCTTTTTTGCATAGTTTCTCTGTACAAGTTGATGGTCAGTGGAGAACAGCCACTTTCACAGTTGGTCTTTTTGTTTTCAATCAATTCAATGTTTACAAGCACAGTAGGTCAACCACGTCATTGTAAAAGCCCCTTATTCTAATACAGAAGTAGAACTGAATGTGTGCGAGAATGTGATTGGTCAAAACTCACAGTGATAAGGTTAGTTATCATCAATAAAACATCTGGATAACAAACCCTTAATGACACATGAAGGTCTTTTTTACAGGTCATTCCAATAACATAATGCTATAAGGTGAGTAGTAAGCATTTTACCTGAAGTGCAAGTTAACAGAAATTGCATACTGTGCATTAAAACATACATAAAAAAGCTATTGATAGTAAATAGTAATTACAATGAAGGTAGCTGATAATAGCAAAGCATCAAATCAAACTGGAAATATCATGTAATGAGTACCCAACTTGTTATTTCTACACATTCTGTTTTACACAAAAATATTCATCCATTTAATGATGCAAGCCCATGTGCAGAGCAGTGGTTATTTTATTATGAGAAAACAGATTCTCATTGAATGAGTGGCTTTTAAGGCATAAGCACAAGACTGGAGTTCAACTGAGGACTTGTACAGAAGTTGCAAGTTATTTGATTTAAAGAACAACTATTTTGTTTTCCTCCCTTCGAACGCACAAATAACTCTTTATGGGAAACAGCTGCAAACATTACTCTCACCCTTTCAGCTTTGGAGCCTGGATACACAGAGCATTTTGGAAAGTCTTCATTTCAATGCAATTGTATTGACGACAAATAGGCTTACACAATGAACATGCACCATAGCTAAAAACAATGATAACCAACAACCAACCAATGTTATGCAGTAGGGCCACAAACCTTTACATTGATACCATAACACTGCCATTCAAGCAATTGTTATAAAGACTTTCCATTTGTTAATGTTGTCATAACATTACATTTGTGATGTATGGTGCAGTCCCAGCATTTGATGTGTCATTCACACTTACGCTATGTCAAAAAAAAGCCAATCATGCACCACGGTATAGCCCAGAAGAGCATGCGGCGCATACTGTATATAAAGTCACTGCAGCTTGTCTCAGCATCGTGGGATTTTGAGTCTCCAACACTTTACTGAATGTCTGTCCCTGATATGATCTCTTGTCTCATCTCCACTGTTCTGTCTAATAACGCCATAAAGGCCAAGACATATCTTTAGAAAAAAAAGGCCAATAATGTTAATGTAGTAAATAAAAAGTATACGAAATAAATCTAACAGCAACAGGTGTCAATTCACGCCATTTTTATTTCTGACCCCAAGTAGATATTTAAAAAAAAAATCATATCAAAACACATCAAACAACATCAACAATGTATTAAAAGCTTTAGCCAAGCAAGTATTATATTCAATAATAAAAGAGAGTTTGCAACTTTTTTTCAGTGTAATGACACATATATGATATACATGACAAGTCTATTTATTTTCCTGACATATTTCTGTCAACATATTGTCAAAAACACCTTCCAAAACAGCCTCATCACTGGGCTACCGGTTTCAAACAGGCAGCAAATAAACTGTGAACTGATGATGTAAGGATTGGATACATAATGGTTGGCAATAACCACCATAAGTCGCTCATGATACAATTGATATTGATGTACTCAGCTTTGCAACAATCAGCTGACATATCACAATATCGGCAAAGATGAAAACTGCCACAGAACAGCAATGCATTGTCTTTATGCATTAAAAATAACAGTTAGCATTGGATTTGGCTGAATAAAACAATAACAAAGAGTGCACAGAGCGTTAGTTTAGTATGATTATTACAACTGAAAAGTGCCCATGTCAACCATTATGTCAGTGGCCACAAATAGAAATAATATAATATAAAACTATGGAGACATTTTTGCCCACCAGTGTGCCTGCTCTGGGCATATCACTTACCACAACAAAGACCAGACATCATCACATTACAAGCAAACTGTAAACACAAGCGGGGGAGATAATAGTTTGTAATTACTTTCATTATCATTACTTCATTAAAGAGACGTGTGAGAACAGCAGTCTGTCTGTATACATGCATCCTAAAGCCCAGTATAATGTGTTGCAGCCTTGGCTACAGATGCTGCTACTGCCTCCCCGTGTGATATTTACTGTTCCCCAGTGGCCTGCCGCTCTACCGTTTTACAAGACAAGTAAACACAACATCAGCACATAAGGTGGGACAGCAGGGCCTGCAAGAAAGGCAACAAAAGCATCATTGTGCAACACGCTTCTGGCTTCAATAAAATAGGCCGCGTTATGGGGGCGGAGCGGGTGGAGAAGTATTTTTGCATTGTTGCATGCTTGCAATAAGACATCTTCATAATTTTTATATTTCTAGTATGAGTGAGAGTGTTCATGGTGAATTGCAGCTTTTACATGCAGTGGAAGTTTCTAAATACATTTAGTCAATAATAATGACTGTAGTTAAGGGCAAGATTTAAATGCATCAGTGATTTTTTTCATAGTTCCTAAAGGACAGTGCAGTATGTTGTGAATGTGGTTCTATGAAATACTTTTGTATAGATTATTCATTCCTAAAAGTTAGCTATATCAACATACTCCCAGTTTGGAGAAACAGACCAGAAAGAGATCCCAAAGTCTGTAAATCAAACTTCTTCAGTGTCTACTTAATCATGTGGTCTATCTTGGTTACTTTCACAATATAGGTTGCTGAAAAAATTGTTCAAACTTTTGTTAAGACACCAACAGTATGTCACATGCACTGGGAAGGAATACTGTATGTTCTGGGTTGTATAAATGTACATTACAAAATAATAAATGGTCATAAAAAAACGTATACATGTTCCAGAGATTTTGTTGTCAAAAAGATTTCAGTTGTCTCTTCTCTAGCCTCTAAACCTGTGTCTCCTCTTTAATCTTAATCTAATATTTTTGTATGCTAAAATGTACCTTTAGAATACCAAAAAAACTGTGTATTAGTAAGGTTGAAAAGCTACCAGATAAGTATTTATAATATGACAGAGCAGATTTTTATACAGTTGACAGACTGCATGACTTTACAGGCAGCTGTTCTAACAGGAAGAAATCCTTGGCTCAATAAGAAGGAAGCTGTGGTGAGAAAAGATAAATACACTAACTGTTTACAACAGGCTGGCATGCTTCTCTAACCCCTGCTGAGGATCTGCCACAGGTTTGAATAGAGAACGTCTTCCTAGACCTAAAAGCAATTCTAAAAACACTACTAAACATGTTGGAGGAGTTTCTATTTCCTTCTGCCAAAATCAACTGACTGATGTGGTACTAAATAAGAAGCTAAAGTGAGCTAAATATCTTTAATTAAAGACTACTTATGAAAACCACACAGGCTGCAATTGAGATTATAATACGTTGTCAGCATGACTTTACCATTGAGACGCTTGCTAAAAACCAAACCTTGCATTACCGCCCCGTTTAGGTGCTTCTGCGAGTGTCTTCGCATGCTTTGTTAAAATAGACAGCAAAAGTTTCTATCTCGCAAGTTACACGACTGGCACGTGTAAAGACACAAAAAGTTTGCTTACCCAAACTGTTGGTGGAAGAATCCATAATACAAGGTTAAAGTTAAGAGTTTAGATGAAAAGTTAGTCCTGAGGTGTGTTTTCCATGCTGAGAGAGGAGTGTCACACGTTTCACACACTTCTGTCAATCCGCCACATTCAACGAGAACTGCTCCGGAAAGGTCTTGTTCTGCTGTAAATAAAAGCACACTCTGAGAAACGAAACAACCTCTTTAAGTCATGTGTGGGTGTGTTTGTGGGAGTACAAACCCTGATATGAAGCAGGGGGAGTAAAGGGCGAGTAAGCAAACCTTGGCGATGAGTGAAAGGTGTGATGTCTCCGGAAGTGCAGTTTGATGGAAAGGTGGCATAGACGTTACAAAGAGTAAAACGTGTGATTCAGCCGTCTGTTCCGTCGAAAAATATTAAAACATACTTACAATAACCACAGTGAGAAGTTATATTCGAAGAAAATATGATATTACTACCGTTACAACTTTTGAATACCAACTTACGGTAATCTCTGTACTTTGGTGCCATCTTGTGACAATGTTGTGTAGTCATTCGTTTTAGCGGCGCGCGTATAAGTTTATGTCACTGTTAACAAAAACCCTATATATAAAAGGACCCCCCCACACACACACATCCACCCACACACACACACACACACACACACACAAATGCTCTGTAGGCTTTGTATTTGTTTTGCATTAAACATGTATTTAAACAAATAAATATAAAATCCAAACACAGATTTTAACCAAAATGTTTTACTGTGTAAATAAAGCTAAACATGCAGACAACTTAAACAACCACCCATATAAACATGAGTATATTTCACAATAAATGTGCGTGTAAGTTTATAATTCCTGACAGCCGAAAAATAAATTGTATATTTTGTATTTTCACAAGCGGAACCGTAGTTTTTGGTGCTGGGGAAGAAAATGTGTGTAGCACCACCAGGATGTCACCGGCATTTCAACATGGAGCCGTCCACAGAGAGGTATTTCTGAAGGAGACTAAACACTTTTGAGAATCTCGTCGTTTATGGTACGTCATATGTTCGGATATATAATTGTGCTTCAGTAAGCTATTGTGTGCATCTCGTAGTGTATTTAACAAAAAGTGTCGTATCATCACTGCATAGCTACACGGTTTTAACAGATGTAGTGGTTTGTGCTGGTGAGTGCCATGAGTGGACCATGAAGTGTGTACGGTGCCTGCTCCAGCTCCAGAAATTCAAACTGCAGGGTCAGCCCTTAAGACGGACCAGTCCGTCCGGAGCTGTGGCCGGGTGTCAGTCAAGCCCGTTACAGAACATCCAGCAGCAGGTAAGCCTCAGTCATCAATGGTAAAGCTACCTAAAGCTACAAGATCCCTGTATTTTATTTTGATAACACTTTATTTCAAGGAATCGTATAATGCTGAATTAGGTAATCACGAATGCAATGGACTTACAGAAAGGTTATCATGTTTCACTACACATTTTACATGTTGTTTGCTTCCCAATATTTAGATTATAAGTAAATTTATAAAATGTATAGTAAAATGTACAGTACATCCACATATAAGATCCATATTATCTTTTATTCAAGGCAACTTGTGGTTTAGGGGTAATAGACTCAATAATATATCAATATAATTAAATATAATGAAATCCATTTTGTTCCAGGCATTGAGACATTTCCACAGCAGCCGAACTATCCTCAAAAGTCGACCCACGGTTCATACAGAGTTTATTCAACACAAGGACAAGTCTTTAGTTCAGCAAGATGACCTGTTTGAACGTGTTGCCAAAGAGAACAAAACTAAGGCCACTTTTAACAAAGTAGTGGACGTTTTCACCAAGCAGGATGTAAGGCGACGGGGTCATGTGGAGTTTATCTATGCTGCTCTCAAGAAAATGCCTGAGTTTGGTGTGGAGAAAGATATTACAGTCTATAACAAGCTTTTAGATGTGTTTCCCAAAGAGGTTTTTGTTCCCCGGAACTTTATTCAAAGGATGTTCAACCACTATCCAAGGCAGCAGGAGTGTGGAGTGCAGCTTTTGGAGCAGATGGAGAACTATGGTAAGAATTAAAATATGAGATTTGTGGGATTAATGTACAGTATAATGTATTGGTTTCATGTTAAGCTAAGCAAACAGTACATTTTTCTTGTATTTGATGAAAACTATATAATAACCATATAGCTTGTTCTAATAGAAATTATTGGTGAAAATCATTAGCAGCAATATTTTTTAGGATTTTAATAGACAAGAATGTTCATTCTGTTTGTCAAGCTTTGGCCAGTCAAATGATTGCATTAGAATAACAGACACTGCAACTGGCTCTGGTCTGCTTGCCTTTAGTGTACCTTTGAATAGAAATTTCAGAACATTAACTTATTATTTTGAGCATATTTTTTGTTCCAGGTGTCATGCCCAATGTTGAAACCAAGGTCCTCCTGGTGCAGATCTTTGGTGAGAAGGGTCATCCCATGAGGAAATACCAGCGTATCATGTACTGGTTCCCAAAATTCAAGCATGTGAACCCTTACCCAGTCCCCCACCAGCTTCCTGAAGATCCTGTGGATTTGTCCAAATTCAGCCTCAAACGCATTGCTGATGATCTAGACGCTAAAGTAACTGTCTTCCAGGTAAATTATTATCATTAGCTTTTGCTGAAGTACTAAATATGCAATAGTGTTTTTGAATGTGTCAAAATGGCTTCTTGTTTTAGATGCCCTGTACAGATGCAACTGAAAGTGGACAGGAAATTACATTGCCACATATTGTTGGTAAGGACACTATGGTCAGCCGTATCCACTACTATTGTCCTCCTGTTCAATGATGGCAATGAACAAGACATTTACGAAATATTATTTTATTAGAAAATGGTTGCTGTGTCTTGCAGGCATTCAAAGTCCTAGTCAAATGGAGCTACTGGCCAAGCATAACCCCAACAGGCCTGTGTTTGTAGAAGGTCCATTTCCTCTATGGTTAAGGAAGACGTGCGTGTATTACTACGTCCTTAGAGCTGACGCCACCCCGCCAGAAGAGAAGGTAGGAATACTGAGTACTGATAAAACATGGCACAAGATGATAACGGATCAAAATGTAGTAATAATTATTACATTATGGATTTTCACAGTCTTTGACTTGAATTACACAATAACGAGTTGTAATGGCCACAGTGTGTGTGTGTGTTTGTGCATGTCCCACAGGTTGAGGAGCCCTACGATCCAGAAAGGTGTTTTGACTACCCATTACAGCTAGACCTGGACTTGGATCGGGACCTTGGGGATGAGGAGAACTTTGACGTGGAAGACTGTAAGACATTTTTTCTAATAGGCATACTGTAGTTTCATACAAGACCCATTTTATAGATAATAAATAACATCCACTGAGAAGCTTTAATCATAAGGAGTCTTAGAAATGGTGTTGATTTAATTAATTGAAAAGGTATAAAAACCTGACAAAATGTTGTGTTTTTGTGTAGTGAATGAGGGCCCAGTCTTTGCTATGTGTATGACCAGCCAGGGAGACCAGGCCACCCTTAATCAGTGGATATCCGGCCTCCAGGAGACTAACCCCATTTTAGGCCAGGTCCCTACACTTTTCCGACTGGACGCAGGGCCTCGGGAGCTGCAGGCGCCTTCGGATTCACAACCAGGTCCGGACCAGGAACAGCAGGAGTCTACTCCAGAGATTGTGGAGTACACAGCAGAGGAAGTGGAGGTGGCGGAGGAACTACAGAGACAGCACAGGATGAAGCAGTAAAAACAGGGCTGCAGCAGATAGTGGTAGTGTAGCAGAACTTACACCTTAATATATACTGTATTGTGACTATGGCAATGGCTAAAACTGAACTTGCACAGTTTTAATACATCTTGTGAAAACCCTCAGTAACATAGACTCCATTCTTGGTTTTGTAAACATGGGGTCATATTAAATACAATTATTAAAAAAACTGCACTCTGTAAATGTAGGTAATAAATTGTGGTTTCACACGCTGGTTATGGTCTCTTTAATTCATCTGCTATCATGTCAAGAAATGTTTTTTTTTTTCTATACATATGTCATATGTTATTAACTGTAACTGCAGCTTTAGGAATGTGCTTCTACAGCAGGGGTCACCAATTAAAATTCATGGAGGTCCAATTGGTGAAAATTTTCTCGCAGCATCACAATGTTGATTTGTACCGCAAAAATAAATAAATAAAATCATTGTAGTTACATCAGTGTCTAAATTATGGCAATAGCATTTTGCTAACATAAGCATTAGTTTAAAACTAGGGGATATCAAATAATAAAATAAAGTTGTTTTTTTTATGTTAATCAAATGCAGTAAAAAAAAATCTAACAAAATGCTTTTATAATGGTCCTTGGCTCAGAACACAGGAGACACAGGAGTTTAGAGCTGACCTCTGTTCCTTTCTACATCTGTCTCTCTCATTTCTCCGCTGTCTGTCTCACAGTCACCGCTCCATATGTTTCCAAATCCTCAGATCTGATTGGTTGATAGCGTCACACGCAAGACTTTCTGTCTGCTTTTACGCAGGAGACGATTCACCCATTAAAACTAAAGTGGTACGTACTGCACCTCAAAACACAGGTTTCCTCTTAATTCTCTGGTGAATATGAGGCAGCTCTGTCCTCTGTGGAACAGAGGGACAGACACCGAGAGGAGAGGGGTGAGCTGTGGGACAGAGAGACACCGAGAGGAGAGGGGTGAGCTGTGGGACAGAAGGACACCGAGAGGAGAGGGGTGAGCTGTGGGACAGAAGAACACCGAGAGGAGAGGGGTGAGCTGTGGGACAGAGAGACACCGAGAGGGGAGGGGTGAGCTGTGGGACAGAGAGACACCGAGAGGGGAAGGGTGAGCTGTGGGACAGAAGGACACCGAGAGGAGAGGGGTGAGCTGTGGGACAGAAGAACAAATAGAGGAGAGGGGTGAGCCTCGACAGAGAGACACCGAGAGGGGAGGGGTGAGCTGTGGGACAGAAGGACACCGAGAGGAGAGGGGTGAGCTGTGGGACAGAGAGACACCGAGAGGGGAGGGGTGAGCTGTGGGACAGAGAGACACCGAGAGGAGAGGGGTGAGCTGTGGGACAGAGAGACACCGAGAGGGGAGGGGTGAGCTGAGGGACAGAAGGACACCGAGAGGAGAGGGGTGAGCTGTGGGACAGAGAGACACCGAGAGGAGAGGGGTGAGCTGTGGGACAGAAGGACACCGAGAGGAGAGGGGTGAGCTGTGGGACAGAAGAACACCGAGAGGAGAGGGGTGAGCTGTGGGACAGAGAGACACCGAGAGGGGAGGGGTGAGCTGTGGGACAGAAGGACACCGAGAGGAGAGGGGTGAGCTGTGGGACAGAAGGACACCGAGAGGAGAGGGGTGAGCTGTGGGACAGAGAGACACCGAGAGGGGAGGGATGAGCTGTGGGACAGAGAGACACCGAGAGGAGAGGGGTGAGCTGTGGGACAGAGAGACACCGAGAGGGGAGGGGTGAGCTGTGGGACAGAAGGACACCGAGAGGAGAGGGGTGAGCTGTGGGACAGAAGAACAAATAGAGGAGAGGGGTGAGCCTCGACAGAGAGACACCGAGAGGGGAGGGGTGAGCTGTGGGACAGAAGGACACCGAGAGGAGAGGGGTGAGCTGTGGGACAGAAGAACAAATAGAGGAGAGGGGTGAGCCTCGACAGAGAGACACCGAGAGGAGAGGGGTGAGCCTCGACAGAGAGACACCGAGAGGGGAGGGGTGAGCTGTGGGACAGAAGGACACCGAGAGGAGAGGGGTGAGCTGTGGGACAGAGAGACACCGAGAGGGGAGGGGTGAGCTGTGGGACAGAGAGACACCGAGAGGAGAGGGGTGAGCTGTGGGACAGAGAGACACCGAGAGGGGAGGGGTGAGCTGAGGGACAGAAGGACACCGAGAGGAGAGGGGTGAGCTGTGGGACAGAGAGACACCGAGAGGGGAGGGGTGAGCTGAGGGACAGAAGGACACCGAGAGGAGAGGGGTGAGCTGTGGGACAGAAGGACACCGAGAGGAGAGGGGTGAGCTGTGGGACAGAGAGACACCGAGAGGAGAGGGGTGAGCTGAGGGACAGAAGGACACCGAGAGGAGAGGGGTGAGCTGTGGGACAGAAGGACACCGAGAGGGGAGGGGTGAGCTGTGGGACAGAAGGACACCGAGAGGAGAGGGGTGAGCTGTGGGACAGAGAGACACCGAGAGGAGAGGGGTGAGCTGTGGGACAGAGAGACACCGAGAGGGGAGGGGTGAGCTGAGGGACAGAAGGACACCGAGAGGAGAGGGGTGAGCTGTGGGACAGAGAGACACCGAGAGGGGAGGGGTGAGCTGAGGGACAGAAGGACACCGAGAGGAGAGGGGTGAGCTGTGGGACAGAGAGACACCGAGAGGAGAGGGGTGAGCTGTGGGACAGAGAGACACCGAGAGGGGAGGGGTGAGCTGTGGGACAGAAGGACAACGAGAGGAGAGGGGTGAGCTGTGGGACAGAGAGACACCGAGAGGAGAGGGGTGAGCTGTGGGACAGAGAGACACCGAGAGGGGAGGGGATGAGCTGTGGGACAGAGAGACACCGAGAGGAGAGGGGTGAGCTGTGGGACAGAGAGACACCGAGAGGGGAGGGGTGAGCTGAGGGACAGA
>CM036252.1:25560705-25678205 GCA_020698575.1 Bostrychus sinensis
GAACACTCAAAAGTTTCTATTTTGGGGGTTTCTATAAAAGAGGAAGGGGTTTGGGGTGAGTTGTCAGGTGAGGAATATAGGGAGCTAGAAGATGTTATTTGGGACATGTCTCTTTGCATAAATGTTGAATCCTCGTTTATCTGACTGCCGTCTTCTTTACAGTTGTCTATTTGCAGTGTTACATCAGCGGTAATTGGTGCACAAACATCGAACTGCGACACATCTGGCTTAATGTTCTGTTCTACTTTCTCTTCCTCCGTCTCCATTTTAATTCCCGTCTCAGTTTGACACTCTGCTACATTGCTAAGGGATTCCTCCAAGAGTTTCTTCATAGAGGCCACAGCCAGCAGAGTGGTGGCCTGGCTGTCTGCACACAGAGCCAGGTCGGGATCAGCCTGCGCTGGGGGTGGTGTTTGGGACACTGGGGGTTTGAGATCTGGACAGATGGCTTGATCTGAATTTAGGTCAACTGCTGGTATAAATTTGTTCTCTTGTTTTATCTCATTTACATAAGGCAACGCAGCCACATTATTGTTTGTGGCGCTTGCTGTTTGGTTTGGAAGCCTTTTGCTAATCGGCATGCCGGTGAAGTGTTTTTGTGCTTTCCTTTTTAGTAAAGCAGCACTAGCCCTAGCTTGTGAGACACCTTGCCTTAGCCGAGTGGCCCGAGCGGCTCGTTGCTCCCGCTTCTTGACCCTCCAGTACTCCCTCCTTTTGGCCATCCTCTCCTCCTCTGTTAAAGATGGATCTAGATAGGACATGGACAGCGACGGAGCTTTGCACGAGACAGCCATTTTCATAACACAGCCCCCTGTTGTTGACCCAGAACCAGTATTTAGTGATGCTGGAGGGTGTGTAAGCATGAGATGGGACTCTTGGGGTAATATTTGTGAATTGTTAGTAGTTCCCATTTGGGGTCTGAGTATTCTAGGAGGCTTGTTGCCACGCTGTCCCGAAGGGGGAACAGAAATTTTCACTTGTACAGGGTGGGAAGCAGCGTGTTGAAAGTTAAGTTTACTTTCTTGTGGCTGTGTACTTAATGCATCTATGTTATCCGCCTGTGCTGGTATGCTGCAGTTCACAGTTACTTGCGGAATGTTAATAGTGACCGTCCCGTCCTCTTTGATGAAGCCCCCGATGGTCTCAGACGCATGCATAATGGACTGGGACCTTGCCTTCCTCATGTCCTCCAGAATTTTATGGTACTGCTTTACTCTACGCTGCAAACCATCCTTCTCCTTCATCCTTGATTTGACTTCCATTGACAATTTGGCACGCTGTTCTGGCTTAACTCGCCAGTACTCTCTTCTTTTGGCTATGACTTGTTCTGGGGTGTCACTGGGGTCAATTTGGGGGAGACCTCTGTTCCCACAGAGGTAGGACAATGATGGAGATTTCAGCTTTAAGAACTTTTGTTTGATAAAATTCTGTCTTGGCGTTGGACATCGCGCCCGGGTTACTCCAGAAAGGTGAAAATAAATAGGACTTTTCCTGATCGGTTCAACTGACTTCTTTACCACAACCACTGAGGGTGCAGTTTGGAATGTCGCCATGTTGGTTTGTATTTCTGTTTCCCTTATAGATACAGATTCTATCAAACTTTGAGATGGAATATGTATTGAAGCAGTATTACCTGAGTGTTGCTTTTGCATCCACACCTCTACATTTTGTGCTCTGTTTTCTGTTTTACCAAGTTTTGCCGCCAGCTTTGCCCGCTGCTCTCGCTTTTTGATCCGCCATTGCTCTCTGCGCTTAGCTGCTTTCTCCTCCTCAGTCTCCATTTTGGCTGGTGAGATGCTCGCATTTGTAGGCTTTTGCTGGGTGATCAAGGCACTCTTTTTTGGTGACTGAGGTGTGCTTTTTGGGCCGCATGGAAGTGGAGACAACACAGTAGTGATATTAGCAGTTGGTTTGGGATGGATAAGAATTGGAATCGGTGTGTTCTCGCTCGTTTTGGGGACGGACTGAGCCTGCATAGAAATACATGGCTGAGAAGCGCAGCTATTGGTCAATGGAGGCACTGAGGGGCTGCTGTTTAGTTGACTGACCAAGACTGAATTTACATTTGAGTTTACAACTTGTGGCATACATTTAACCTCAATTTTGCTCATATTCTGGTCTGGGAGTTTGTTGAGGTTCATTGTCTGAAGCCATTGCTCTTTTTGACACTGAGGGGCCACAAAACTATCAGATGTTGCGTTTCCGCTTTGGAAAGAGGTGGAGATATTAGCTGGTTGATTTGATTCCTTTTTAGCCTGCAATAAAACGGAAGCTGCAGGGGCCAGTACATCAAGACTTGGTTTTGGGACCGTTCCTCTCCTCTCTGACAGTCTAGCCCTCTGCTCCCTCTTTTTATTCCTCCAGTACTCTCTCTTCTGAGCCAACGTGGTATCATCAAACTCTGAAGCGGGCCTGTAGCGATGTCCCATAGAACTGCCTTTACCTTTTACTGTAGCCATACTTCAGCCAGCGTAAACAACCCATAAGTTCAGGTCTAAATGCAATCTTGTCCTTCTCAAGCCAGGTCCGGTTTGTGCCATAAATCCAAAGGTAGAAAGTTCCCCACCAGTCCTCCAGAGCAGCTGCTGGATCTCCAAGTCATAGCATGTGCTCTAGAACAGAACAAAATATTTAAGCTGAAAGTATGCTACCATAAAAATGTAAAAATGCAGTGTGCAGAATGCAGATTCACACCTCACAACACATAAGGAAGCCTGCATACACACCAAATTCTCTCTATATAAATCCAATGTAAATAAATCAGATGAATAAATTTTTTTAAAACAACTCAATTTAGTTCATGCCTTCAGGCAAGATTGTGTCAATTGAAAAAGTGACTCTTTTTCGGCAGTGCCCAGTTTGTCCTCTGAGGCCAAATGTAGAAGAATTTACAAATAAAACAGGCTTCATAGACAAAGTTGTGTATGTAGGTACTGAGCTTTATATCATCCATTTTTCCAAGGTAGACAATAGTAAATAGTATTACTGAATAAAATGATTAATTATAATTGTGATGGAGGGGGACAGTGTGCGCCTCCCTGATTCTATTATATTTATAGAAGAAATGTATTTGTACTGTAACAAAAGCAATATAGTTTTTTTCTGACAATGCCTTATGATATATTTAAATGCCTGCAATTTCATTTTCAAGTCAGCACTGGAAGTACAAGTACAAAAAGTAGTCTGAAACAAATTATCTAAAAGTCACATACAGTGTGTTTACATATGATATGTCACTAGTTAAAATGATCTTACGCATTTAAAATAAAGACAACTGAGTGCTCTTAAGTGGTCCACTTCTCAGTGTGGCGCTTACTCAAATGCAAATTACAGGACAATGCCAATTAATGCAACGCCTACCCCCATTTCACTTGAGACTACAAACCTCACATTATTAGTGCAATATATAAAATACAATAAAAGAGTGCATGTTTCATGCCATTGCATGTGTCTGTAAGAGACAGCGCCGCGGTTCCGTTTAGCTGCAGTCCAGGAAGCACAGCTAACACTGTCCCTTTTAACCTGTCCCCTTGTGTCAATTTCTATCTATCGTGAGCCGTTTTGTTCGCTATACTGGGTTCTTTTGATCATAAACGCTGCTTTAAAACATCACTGACACGTATTTAGCAGAACAGCAGTAAAAAATAGCACCATTCGTGCGTAAATTGTGCCTAACGCGTTGTCTCATGCAGCAGCACAATGGACAGAAGCTCCCTCCCGTTGTCCACAAGGACGGCGCCTGCCTAAAAGAGCACACAAAACCTCGGCAGAACCATCCTAAAACATGACTTTAAGAAGACGCAGTAGAAAGCATGCATATTCGTTACCTTTTAGTTAGCCCTAACTTTCCGGGACAGTTTTTCTAACGGGTTGTGGACATGTATTTAGCCAGGACACTGCAGCTACTTTCCGCCAGCCAGCCTTGCTCTGAGGCTGCCTTGACAACGCGCAAAGTACCAGGATGTGGGACCTGCTTGTAGGACATAGGACAACGTAGGAATACGCCCCCGCCCCCTTTCGCTCTCACTCGCCCTGTAATCTATGATCCAAAAGCTTTTCAACCTTGATTTCACTTAATGGTGCTAGGAGCTAATATGTCCATCATGTTTCACAACAGCAGCATGACTGATGCCAGACCATGTGCCAGACAGGCCTCGTGTCACGTGACTGCAACCTAACCCGTTTAGTTAGTCCTACACTACATTAAAGACAGCAGCTACATGTCAGTCTTTTGAAATCCAGTATTACATAGGTTTCTACTTCACCTGCAGTCTCAAACTAATACTTCTAAATTAAAATACAAATCATACGAAGGAAAGTGTTTTTAATTAACAGATGCATATCCTTATGACATACTAATGACCCTGAAGTCCTTCAGCAAATGCAAACTATGTGTTCCTTCTATCACATTTTTATAAAATCAAACTCATTGTGGGAAACTGATAAAACAGATTAATGAAATAATCTCTGGCCCTTTGTGTCACATTTTCTCATTAAGCTATAGCTGGCAAAAATAATCATCCACATGTCTCAAAGGGTCAAATGAAACTGTTAACAGTGGGACAAGAGTTCGTCCGGTGATTGAAACATACTTGACTTCCTGGCTGTGGCACTAGCCCAAGGGAAGGTTTCAGTTTAGATGACACCAGATTCATGTGTTCACGTCAGCTGTGCTCTAAAAAGGATGGATTGAGACATCTTAGAAAACTGACACAGACCAAGTCAACAGGTAAAGTTTGGAGGTGTGGCAGGGAGCAATGTGTGCTGCAGGACAATGTCATTATTACACAAGATGGTTCACCCTATAATGGAGCAACAAAGAGTGGCCAGTGGGTGTCTAGAGATCAATAAACCAGCAGAAGTAGGGCCACAGGAGCTTCTTTGTGTCCACTGTCATACACCTGTCTCTGACAGATAAATGAGGGACAGACTAGGTCTCTGACAGTTGACAAGTTACAAGAAAATTACATTTCTGTAATAAATTAGTGACAAAATGAACTGAAGGTCTGTTTTGGTTGTTTGTTGTTCCTATAGTATATACTGTTGCAATGGCATTATAAAAGTGAGAGCTCTCATAAACCTAGACCAATTATTTATAATCATTTATTTAATAGGCCTGTATGGTACTTGCAGCCTATATATTGGACTAAAGGACCACCAGTAGCCTAAATAAAATCAGGCGACCTTGGTAATGTTTATAAGCCTATATTAACCTCTACACGTTATTGACGAGGACTAGTCTTCATAGTACTTCCTGGTAAGCAAAAATGTGCTAGAGCTTACATTATGGATTAGCACATGGTCATAAATAAGATATGGTAGGCTATACATGAAAAGCTTGCTAGATTGTAATTAGCGTACCTGCTAAAGCGCATGCTAACGCGGGTTTCTCAGTGAGCCCTCACAAAGTGGGGACCTCTCACACGCGGCCTGCTGTCAGCTGCAGCTCGTGGGGCCCTTGTGTACACAGGCCCCGCCTCGTGTTTAACCGATTCTTTTCCGAACAAACCTGAGTGTGTTGTCGTACTGTCAGTCGAAAGATCAGCTTTATCTGAGCCGCTTATCAGTAGCTCCCGCTGCTGGCACTGCCCCCCCGGGGTGGGTGTGCGCTGTCGACGCTGTTACTGTCTCTTTAAATTTACCCAGGAGCCCCTTAAGGAGCCCCAGGGGCCCCTAGTACGGCTCCCCACCCTGAAGACAAGCAAGAGCCTTAAAATACATTACAGGAGGCCTGCTAAACGCTGCCACACAGTGCGGGAGTGAAACGGTGCGGTTTCTATTGCTGACTGAGTGATTGTGTGAAAAGTTAAGTTGGCTCGTTGTGTGTGGGGACATCGTGGCGGAGCCTGGTCACAGCAGATGCGTGTGGAGCGACATGTTCCTGTGGTAATGACATGTCCCGCTCCGGCGGTACGCGACAGTAGAGCACGGAGAGAGCCGCAGCCAGGCAGTAATGGAAGAGCCGGACACGGGCGGAAGAGAGCCCGTGGACCTCCGCTGTGCCGAGCAGGCTGAGCTACTCTCATTAATAATAAGCGGAGAGGAGGAAGCGACGCGAGAGGACAGTGACTTGGGAGGTAAACTGTTGTTATTCTCGGTATTTTCTACTGCACAGTATGACACAGTATTACACAGAGAGTGTGCGGGGCTGTCAAGGCACAGCCATTGTCAGACAGTCAGTTAATCCGCGTCAGGGACAATGCCATGGAGCAGCATGGCCCCTATGTCTGTGTGGCTCCTATAAACAAAGGCTCAACAGCACGCAGGCAGGCGGACCGTGGCGCACGACTGCCACCTAGCGGCCGCGTCTCATGGTCAATGCCAAAACCTCATCGATTATTGGTTAAAATGACCCACATACACGAGTACATAGGCTCCAAGAGCACAGAAAGGGATAAAATAGGTCTAAATTGTTGTTTGCAAATGCACAAAACCGAATGAAAATAAGAAAACTTATTTTAATTAAATGTTAAATTCATTAGATTCTTTTAGATTTATTTTATAATATTTGCTAAGGAAAACAAATTAGCTGTAACCTTCATATAGCCAGCCTCTATATTGCCTATTTTGAAGGTCACTATTCACTATTAGGCTTCATATTTACATGTGTTCTAAATGGATTTACCACATTTGTTTGTGAAATTATTTGTAAATTATTTCTCTCCTGTGTTTCAGAGGGAGACTGTCTTGCTAATGGCCATGCTGGTGAGGACTTGGAGGCTGGCCTGACCGCTGCAGGTAAATCTCCAGGCACAAGTTACTGGAGCATCAAAGAGGGTCCAGATCACCCACTCCTCATTTCCATTTCCCCTGGCCCCTCCAGAGGTAAACCCAGGGTCCCTCGGGCCTCGCGTCAGGGTCTTAGCCGCATCCCTGGTCGGGATCACAGGCGGTACTACCATGAATACTGGCGCAGTGAGTACTTAATGGACTTTGACCCCCAAAGACACGGAATGATCTGTATGGTCTGTGGCAGTTCCCTGGCCACTCTGAAACTTAGCACCATCAAGAGGCACATCAGGCAGAAGCACCCAGACTCCCTGCTGTGGAGCGCTGCGGACAAAGAGGTGATCCGCTCCGGTTGGGAGAGCCATCTCAGTGTGGCCGGAGGTCAGGGGCCATTCAGCTCTGCAGCAGAAACCACTGCTCAAGAGGAGGAGCTGCTGATATCCAGCCAGCCTGATGATGGTGAGTAGGACTGGTTTTCTCCACATCTCACACTTGGTGGCAGTATGACTATGTGTTTTTGCAAGGCTGGGTGATGTAATGTTGTAGTGAAAAGGCGTAGACTGTACAGACCAAACTGTGACTGGACAGATTCTGAATTATTTACTTTTATTGAGAATAACACCTTTTTCTTTAATATGGTTGCTAGTGGTCATGTGAAGTCCTGTGCTCTTTGCATATTGCTTCTTTAATTAGTGAATTAAATATATCCTGTGATAAAAGAAAAAATCATTGGAATATCTGTAATTATCCATAGAATAGCCAGTAGTGCATGCATTGTGTAGAAAACATACTAAACACAGGTTTTAGTTACCCCCCTCAGTAAATCTTGCAATGTTATTGTGACACAAGTGTCAATTTTAGAGCCTATTTCAAACATGCACCAACTAAAAACTATTATCTTGAGTTATACATATTAGACATTATTGTTTAAGACACACTCATAGTCACACTTATACAGTAGTTAGACAGGCATGTGTTTTGCAATAATAGCTTGTGTTTCTAATCATTTGCAGTGGCTGATGATGTGACACCCCAGGACCTCTCCCAGGAGTTGTCCCAGGATCTCTCCCAGCAGCCCTCCAGCCCATTGCCCTCTCCTGAGGAGGAAGAAGCCCCTCAGCCAAAGGAGCAGCAGGATTTAGCTGATCCATTAGCCCAGACTTTAGAGCGTTACCTGAATGATTCTCTGCATGCCTGGTTCAGACAGGAGTTCCTCATGAAGTACGATGGGGAGGCGGGCAGCCTGCAGTGCATGGTCTGTGGGGCCGAGCTCCCCTCACTTCACCTGGAACACATAAAGAGACACGTGCTGGACACCCACCCCAACTCTCTGGTCTACAGCTCAGAGGAGAAGCACTGCATTCTTCAGGCATGGGCTCAGACGCACGGTGAGACAACACTGTCTGAGGTGTCCTTTGCAGTATTGGTATCAGTAGTGTAAAATTACTAACTAGCTAATCCTTATATACTGTACATAAAATTCTACATATCAGCTAAGTCTTCCACTAATATTGCTCTTGTATACTTTACTATATATGTTAGTATATGCTTTGATATATTTGTTTTAATTGTGTTAAGTCAGGTAGGTTTAATATAATATTAAGTTTGGGTACAATTTAAATCTCCTAGTCATCTTTTTACATTTTTCTGTAATACTCCTACCTAGTATTTTACAATTGTATGCAAAAGTTTCTTAACAATTACTATCTAAGAGTTATTTCTACTATATTTGTGTTATTATTTTCTAATTTCATTGACAGAAGAGTCAGAAAACCCAATCATATCAGAGCCAACGACCAAAGAATCTGGCAACGACCCTTTTGCTCAGGAGGAGGAGGCCATCCAGGTCAAACCCGATTTGCACCAGGAGGAAGATGGCAGCTTAACTCAGGACACTTGTCTTATTGGAGAGGACGGGGAAATTGGATCTCCACCCCAAGCACCACCCCAAGCACCATCCCAGCCCGTTCGTAAGCCCAGAAAGAGGCGCTTACGTGGGGGCAACCCATGGCGGCTGCGGCTGGACTACCTGGTGGCTTATGGGCCTCAGGGTAAGGGCACGTACTGCATGGTGTGCTCCGAGATTCTGCACGAAACCAAGGTCAGCAGTTTCCGCCGCCACATCCAGGAAACTCACCCCGAGACCACAACACTGAGCAGGGAAGAGAGAGAAGCCATGGCTGCAGCCTGGACCAAAGACTACTCTACTGACGGCACACAGGAGGGCGAGGAGGGTGAGATTTTTAACTTTTAACTGTGTTCTGGTTTTAACCCTGTTCTCCACTAAAGTGAGTAATTTCTGGAATAGGAGGGAGAAAGAAAGCAAAAATTGTTAAGCTATAACATGTAATTCAAGAGCTTATCCCAGTGGTTCTCAACTGGTCTGACTGTGGAGTGGGGCCAAATTTTATCACTGATCATTTAAATGTGACCTGTAAACTTTATGTAGAACCAAAATTATGAATCTACATTATTTGACTCACCTTTATACTATAAGACAATATTAAGGCTTTAACTAGGCTGATTGTTGAAACTGTATTTGACCTGCCCACGACCCACTTCTGGGTCCTGACCAACCATTTGGGAAACACTGTTTTACACTGTAGGTTGTATTATTTTTGGATGATATTTTAGCAATGTTTTATTCCTAGATCTACATCAGTGGTTCTCAAGCTGTGGTACGGGTACCACTGGTGGTACGCCTGGTGTCTCTGGTGGTACGCAGGAGTCTGTGAAATCTTTGTAAGATCCATAACAAATATATAATTTCAAAATGAAGGCTAATTTATTTTAATACAGATTCACTATATATTTTATTATGTAATATAATGATGATAGCAGGGATGCAGAATTAACAGAAGCAATATACTTTATAGGTTTCCTTGATAGTAATAATAATTGTGATATTAATTCAGTGTAAAGTATTATACACAATTTAATTCTTGAGGAGCCAAATGTTTCATGAAATGATACAATATATGTGAATATGCGTACCTTTGTCTTGACCGTAAGTAAGTAGTTACTTGATAGTAGTAATGCTAAATGGGGAAAAAGTAAACAAAATATTATCTAAATAAATGATTATAGTAGTGATAAATACTTGAATGATGATACATGGTGTGAAATGTTTAAGAACCATTGACCCAGACTAACAGTTAATATAAGATAGTAGCATTGTAGTGGCATTTGTTCTAATTTTAGCTCTGATTTGTTCCTTTGGTTGGTGGCGGTCTCTAGAGTCTACCTATATAGTAATTAGATCACCACTGATAATGTCCTGGGAAATGATGATCAGAAATAAGTAGGCGTTATAAAGATGGAGAAATCAACACAATTTCTCTTAATAGTTGTTTATTCTGTGAAATACAATACTGTAGTAATGATAACAACAGTAAAACTGATTATGTACTGCAACCTCTTTTTCACTCTGACTCTCTCTTTTGTTTTACCAGAAATTATTCAGGGCAGTGCTGATGTCCTGGATCCAGATGGGACAAATGAGGACAGCTCCCCAGACGTCCTTACAGCCGGTAAGCGCTTGAAAAAAGAGGAGGATGTGCAAGGGGGGACGGGCAAAGCCACGGCCCCCCGACAGACCCACTACCCCGGGAAGGACCAGCGGCGGAACTACCAAACCCGCTGGAGGACTGACTATCTGATGGACTATGACTGTCGCAGGCATGGCCTCATCTGCATGGTGTGTGGAGCCACTTTGGCCACGCTCAAGGTCAGCACCATAAAAAGACACATCCAGCAGGTGCACCCTCACTCACTGTTCTACAGCCCTGAAGAGAAGCAGCAGGCCCTGGTCAACTACAGCCAGAGTGCTCTGCACTTTAGAAACACCGAAGACTGCTTCTCCCAGGACCATGTGTACAGCGACCCAGCACCCGCCCCAGAATACTGTGGCACTTAAAGGCTCTGAAACCTCAAAACATAGTCTTTTTTTCTCAGTAGGGTTGTAATGGGGATACTAAATACTACAGTGGCCAGGCCAGCAATCCTGAGTCCTTTTAGTATCTTTTTCATCTTTATTTGGCAGAGACACTGTAGACAAACTCTTAATAGGGTAGCCGCTTTACTTTTCTATAAAAAAAAAATTGTGTGATTCAATTTGATTTTTTATTTTTATTTTTATTTTATAACATCCAGCATAAAGAATAAACTGCCTCTGAAATCAAATGGAAAAACATAGAAGCAATTTAGAGAATTGGAACATCGATTCCAGACCTAGGTGACCAAGAAAAAGAATGGGTTCTGGTTATCCAGTCAAGCCAAATAATTTACTATTGGTGCTGCTCAGAGTGGCAGCATCTAACAGTGCATGAATTAAATTAGGGTCAGAACAAAGATTATTTGTACTGCCAGTTGTACTTATTGTTCCATTTTAGAATGTTCCATGTTTGATTTGATGAACCAAAAACAATCACCCTCTGCAACCTACTGAGAAAGAAAATATGACTTTGGGAGGATCTCAATATTTATTAAACTGTTTTTTTTTTTTTTTTTTTTTTTTAACACATGGATGTGAGAGCACTGCTGAGGCTAAAACCTGCAGGTAGCAGCTGCTCTAAATGTTCAGCCTGTTTACATTTAGTTATTTCATTTGGGAATGTTAAAAATGAATACATAATTTATTATGTATTTCATCTGTACATACAATTGTATGTAAATAAATGTGGCAATTACCTATTATCTATTTACTAATAGCTATTAGTCAAAGGCTAATGTGGCTAAATCTAACCTGCCATTGAACAAGCCACAGTGCTCTCAGCTCCAGATGTTAACCTTGTCTATAAGTAGAAAAGGCCATTTATCCATTTTATTTTTTCTAAATAGGCAAAATTAACATGTTTCCTCTCAAGATTTTGAGGTCTATTTATTCAAAGATGCAACTTCACTTTTTTTTTGGGTATTGATAATCAGGGCTGGTATTTGAATGATCCCAGGTCCTGTGCTCTCAGGAACTTAAGAGAAATGTTTTTGTTTTTTGTTTTGTTTTTGTTTTTTAGAATTAGCTAAAGACAACGCAGCACTTTGTCCCTCCCAAATCTAGAAAACCTTAGCTTTCCTTGTGTCCTACAACTGAATGATGTTATTGCTGAAGACAATGAATGGCTCAGAGCGGCCAGTAACACCTATTTAATACTTGTTTACATATTTCTGGTTATCTCCTATTCATTTTGCCAGTCTCGAACAACACATCAGAGCTGCACAGACCAAGTGTACATATTTTACTTTGTACAAGCACTTTGCTGCACCTGTTCTCTACATGTCTGTTTTTCTACTTTGAGCACTCAAGAAAAATGTTTCTTTCTTAAGCTGGTATTAACCATTTTCTTCAATATGGTAGTGCTATTGGTAGTGCTTCATTTTTCATTCACTGTACAAAGTTTATGCAAAAAGCAACATTACTATAACATTTATGACAAAAAAAAATCTAACTCAGGGATTGTGCTTTTACAAAATATAACAAAAAACAAACACTTCAGTCACAGTGAATTAAAGCCAGAATCTATATAGTGAATACATACATGAATTTATTAAAATATTGCTCAAAAAATAGATTGGTTGGTCCAGATGTATTTCCCAAACATTGCAGCGATTTGAAAATGTAGCACCTTAATCTACAATACGACTACCATGTATTGTAGAGAATATTACTTTCATAAAATATTTGGTCATATTTTAATGTTCATTCTGTTATTTTTCCCAGCATTACACATGAGCAAAGCGAACACATATTGCTGCATGAATTCTAATTTATTAGTTCTAGTTTTAATAAAAATATGAAAAAAACGTCCTGTCTCTGGGTGTCATATTTCACTTTAACTAAAAATAGGATCCAACAGAGTACTTAATTATTAAAGATAAAGTCCTTTTTTCCAGTCAAATGAATGATGGCTTTAGTTGAGATTAAATATAAGGCGTTGTGCTAAGATGAGAGGAGACTGTGATGTTTCCTTCTTTTATCTCTTAAACATGGCCGACATGTTTCTGCCCTAAATTATGTTTTGTTTTTTTTTTCAATAAAGTGTTTACAATTTGGCTGTGTCTGGACATTTTTTATTCCACATCTTTGAAAGGTGATGTCTAGGCTTTTATATTTCACTGATATTTTTGCTAATACATTTTTCTTCTGTGGTTTATTTGCCCATGTGAGTTTTACCATGAAGCAGATGGGCTAGAGCAGCAGGAGACTCCACTAGGAGTCACTCCTGTCGGCTTAGAGCATGAAAGTGAGGCAACAGTTCACAGGCTCACCCAAAATTGGTCAACAGCAGATTGAAAAAAAAAAAAAAAAAATTGCCTGGTTTGACGAGTCTTGATTTCTGCGGCAACAATCAGATGGTAGGGTCATAATTCTGATGTAAACAGCATGAAAGCATGGCTATATCCTGCCTTGTACTGCATCAACAGTTCAGGTGGCGTGTAGTGGTGTAATGGTGTATGGGAGGGGTGTCCAAACCTTTTTCATTAAGGGCCACATACAGAAAAATATAGGCAGAGAAGTATGGGCCCCTTTATAAAGATGACGTCTTTCACCTAACCACAAAAGAAATTCTTGTCCCTTTGATGCTCTGCAGTAAGTCATTCCCATTGATATTTTGGCATAGGCTTTATTCCGGATGCCCTTCCTCAACTCCACATTTATCCGGGCTTGGGACCAGCATATAGTATGGCTGGCGCCACCATATCTCGTTTCAGTACACCTTAGGGATGTGATGATGAATATGCACAGGCCAGTCAACATGTGTGTTTGTGTGTGTGTGTGTGTGGGGGGGGTCCTTTTGTCCCTGGCTTCAGAAATGGTCCCTCTTCAGACCTGGATATGCAGCCAATCTGCAGCGCAATTGTCTGATGCTGTTATATAATTGTGGAGTAATTTTTTCTGTACCTAGTTGGATTCTTGAAGAAGGGTAAAATGAGGTCTGTTGCTTTCAGGCTGTAGGCTACAGTCAAGAGGCCAGGCAGTGAATATGCACAAACACAAGACAATCTTCTATCTTTTCAGCTTCTACCTTCTTGAGTTGCCACAGCAAATTATCTGCCTCCTAAGTGTGCAGTGATTCGCATATTAATTTTGGATTTTACGCCATCTTGTCCAGGTTTGGGACCAGCACAAAGATTTAAAAACAGCAGATACCTAATGTATTTTATTCAGATTCCCTACGAGATATAGTGCAGCACAA
Organism: Bostrychus sinensis; assembly: GCA_020698575.1. NCBI lineage: Eukaryota > Metazoa > Chordata > Actinopteri > Gobiiformes > Eleotridae > Bostrychus > Bostrychus sinensis. Next base: position 25,574,628 of record CM036252.1, read on the forward strand.
ATTGGTGTAAACCTGCTATTGGAGTTACTTCCATCAAAGTCAAAGAGGCATCTTCTTCACTTGTGAAGTAGCGCCTAATCACTTTTCTGTATGAGGTCAGCCTGGAGATTTAGGCATGTGCTATTTTTGATGGACTCAACTGTCCTCAAAGCCATTTTTGGTAAGCTTTTTCTCTCCTCCTCTGCTCATTTTTACTGCTGTCTCAAAAGTCACTTGAAATATACTGACTGCAATCAAAATGCACTGTTTGGGAATGTGAATACTAATTTTACTCACAATTGTCATGCACTATGTCATTTGGATAAAATTAGCCTACTGTGGGCTGCACTGTGGCCATGTTTCAGGTAAAAGGAATTGTAGTCTTCCTCAGTTAAGATGCATTGAAACTCAGGCTCATGCATAGTTGTCTACAATTACAGCAAACATGCACTTGTGTTAATGTACTGTACAGGAACACTTATTCAATATTTAGTATAAAAAGATAGATTCTGTTATATAAGACCCCATTGGTTTTATATGGAATCTGCATGTGACCAACTCTTAATGGCTTTAAAAAGTAGTGAAGTCTAAAATTAGATCTCTGTAATCCCCTCCCCACCCAAACAGCATGAAAGACAAATCTTCTTATTTTACATATTTATGTGGACAACTATTATAATCTGCTCATTCACCCCACTGGCAGTGGGGGATTCTGGGTAAACATTTGCTGCACAAATAACAAAAACAAAACCATAATTTGTCCTTTGACGCATTTTTATTAATATCACTTCAACATCAGTACAGAGACCACGAACTTTTTTCCAATTTTCTTTTTTTTTTCTTGTAACATCTTTCCAAAAGCTTTAAATTTTAAACAAAAGTCATAGCTAATACAAAACAGCTGAAGTTAGTGAACACCATCTAGATACCAGTAAAAGTCAAAATAAGACTTGTCAAGACAAAAAAAGACACACGCACTCCTCGCACTCGATGGGAACAAGGGGGCAAAGAGGAGGGTCAAGACATGCTTCAGATGAGTGAGTTTATGCAGATATTACATTACAGAGTCCCAGTAGTTCGCAGTTAGCCTTCAGAGTTGCTATTCATGCATGCTAATTACAACACAGCAGTAGTAGTGAGGCCAGACCACAGCCTCCAGGTAGGATGCATGGAAATTTAAGGTCATTGTATTTAAGAGTAGCATCAAGTGTTAATGCAGCCATTTTGTATTGTTTTGTATTGTTCTGCATTTCAGTAAGTTTCATATTCAAAGTATTGTCGATGACATTATGCAATTATGTGAAAGCCTGAATATGCTAATGATATTAATAGTAGCTATAATTGTGTTTGCCAACTTCTCTATTTATCCAGCTGTTTTCAACCAAATTTCCTACATTTCTTTCTCACAGAGTACTACAAGGACATTAAATGTGCATATTTATAATCCTAAATATGATGCATGATTTTAACATGTTTAAGATAAAATGCATAATTTGGTAATACGATAGTTTAATCTTTATGTGTGTAGCGTATAGCAGGCTTAGGCAGTGTCAGAGTATTTACCGCTAGATAACCATGGCCAACTAAGTGAAGCATCTCCAACCATTATGTTGGTTTACTTTACTTTATCAGTGTGGTGTACAACCAACAATGAAACCAGACATGGTGAGGAGCATGCGTACTAAGAATTGTTGATGATTGGATTCTGCGACTAAGGGGACATCTATGCAAACTCACTTTTGGGAGACAAGACAATGAAATGGACAGTCATCTTACTTCATTCTCTATATTCATCTCTTAAAACATATGTGAAGATGTGGTAGTAGTGCTAATATGACTTACTCAAGAACACCACTGAAACAATCACGATAATTATATAGAACAAAAATCGAGAATATGATACAAAGCCTATATCGAGGGGCATCCAGCTTCAGCTATGACATGCGTCTAATGGCAGTAAAAAGAAATATTGACAAATCTCTAGATGAATATGCACCCCAAAAATCTGCTATGTTCCCAGCTACACTTTATTCACAGGTTCCCTCCCTAATGCTGATACGGCCACAAAAGCATCTGAATCCCAAAGGGGCCAGCCAAAAAATATTTAAATAAATTAACCAACTAGTGAATGAAGAACAACTGTGTAAATGCCCAGTTGTTTAAGCAGACACGGACAGACAGCAGGATTGGAGGACATTTTGGGATTCGAGGCTGTGACCACACATTAGGGAGTGCGCCTTATCTCAAACAAACAGTACAAGCTCCTGTTTAAAATGTAAGCTAACTGACACTACGCCAAGCTAAAAGCTAAGGGTGAAAGCAGCCATTCTATAGTATTATCAGTAATAGTTAGAAGTAGTGAGAAGCATCAAAAAATTTTACAAGTGAATGTGAGACCGCAACACTGTGTGGCTAAAGGGCTGCTGTACGAGCTGGGATATAAAAAGCAAGGCTAATGTGTTCAATACAGCAGAGCCTGTTGTAAGGTGTATATACAAAAAGAAGAGGGTGAACTAGACCAAATTATCACAGCTGGCTCATGTGTTCCAGTCCTTTTATTTCAACCTGCTCAAGGGATTTAGAAAACAAAACATCAGTGCATTGCAGAAACTTATACACAAGTGCCTGTAAAAGGTGAAAAAAACAACAACTTAACAACAGGCCAATCAGTAACAACGAGCCCAAAACCGGCTTCTGACAACCAATAATTGCAGAGCAAGAGCAGGGAAAGACTAGTCACAATAGCATCAAACAGTTACATTTTTTATACATTTTAAATTTTTTTCTGGTCTAGCTTACCCAATCTGTCAACCTTCAGGGAAATGTGTAATTTTAAATACAGACATTCGCTTTTGAGTGACAAACAGCCATCCTCCATCCCCTGCTCACTGTACACAACCAAACCAGCTCATAGATTCAGTCTAGTTCACTCAACCCTGCCTGCTTTCCCCTGTGGGACGCCGGCAGACAGGCCAGGGGTCAGCTGCGGCGTCACATCACTTCCTCACCAGCGATGCACTTCTGTCTGCACAGGCCACAGTTCTTTACCTAATGCTCAAGTTAAGCTGCGCAGTAGTTTTGGAGTGGAGTAGCTCAGATTTCTCTACCTAGCGAGGTTCAGTGGGGCAGGGTGGTGGTTTGTGGTCGGTGGTAGAGAGGGGAGGAGTTAGACTGGGACAGGGCGCGGTGGAGAGGGGTCAGGGCAGGTATGTATGGTAATGTAAATGACAATGATGATGTGAAGGTTTCTGGCTGGAGGTCGGCGATCATTCAGTTTTTGTGCGCTTCATAGCTCCAGGAAGTTTCTCTTGCAATCTGAGAGGAAAAAAGGCTTAAATAAATACAATATCTACAATCTTTAGCCATCAAAGAAACGGACAAAATCATGCATTTTTTCTGTTAATTTTGACATATAATAAAGTGTAGATCTCAACAGATCTTAGTCCCTTCTGCTTAAATGCAACTTTTCTGGACTAAGACAGGGACAACATATTAGTGAAATGGGTGTGAAGGGCTGATAATAAACAGCATGTACTAACTTGGCAATGGTGGAGTTGATTTGAGTGCGAGCCAAGTCGATGTATTGGTCAATCTGGGTCTGCAGAAGAGACAGAAAATCGTTCAGGTCAGAGGTAGTTTAAATATGCTTCAGCACATTCACTGGCCACTTTATTAGTTACATTTGTAGAAACATACAAATTAGAGCCCGACCGATATGGATTTTTTTTAGGCCGATGCCGATATTAGGTAACAAAAAAATACCGATATCCGATACATCGGCCAATACACTTATATATTAGGAAAAAGTATTTTAAAGGATTTTTCTTTCTGTTCTTTTTTACATGAATATGGCTTGTACACCCGAGGCCACTTTATTAGACTAAACATTTTTTAAAGATGTTTAGACCATGGGGAGAACTACAAAATGCATTTAGAATGTTCTATGAGGTTTTATGGCAGAGAAATGAGCAAAATATTTTTACTGCCTTTTTGAGCTTTTCAGGCCATGACAAGGCGATTTGGGCTGTTTACTATGAACTGCAGTATAAAAGCCCAACTCTTTGGAAACACCAGCACGCCCTCTGCCACACAAATAGCAGAAGGACATCATTTGCAAGTAAACAGGTCTTATTCCAGCACTCCAGCACACAGTAAAAATAGTACCGTTTCTATCGGCCCGATTTTGGATTATATCGGCTGAGCTCTAATACAAAGTATTTCCTTTTTCCTGTTACCATTAAAAGAGTTGCAGTGAAAATCCCAATGGTTTAGCACATTCAGAAATAATCAGACAAGCTCCTCTGTCTGCTTTGACGCTTGGTTTGAACTTTAGCTGCTTATCTTGAACATATTCACATTCCTAAAGGCTGTGACTGGCTGCCCTACATTCTGATTATGAATTTGTGTTTCCAAGCAGCGTCTACAAATAATCTGAGAAAGTAGTTGGTATGTGTGTAATGTGTGTGGCTTTAAACCTTCTGCATTGTTGCCAGTCATATTGTGATGACTTCATGTTGACCAGATGGGCCTCAGAAAGCCCTCAGTGTCTGATAAAGCTGCGCTCATCAATGAGCTCACTGCTTTTGGTCCATATGATGTCATAGTACTGTTAGTGTGGATACAAGCTCACAGGGGCACCACACTCACCTTGTTTTTTTCATAGATGGGAGGCACAGCAAAAAGGAGGATATCAGCTGGAGGACAGGAGGAGAAAAATGTCAATATAGACACTTATATACACATTATAGAATATATGTATTCTATACTGGAATTTTAATCTCCTATTACATTTTTTCTTGGTTCAAGCAGTGTATATTATAAGCATTACAGTAAAGTATGAGTATTATTATTATTTAAAAAATTAAAACAATGTAGCTCCTCTGCTATAAACTTTAAACGATTCTGTTGGTTTTAGGTTGTTTCATGATGTTTTATGCCCTAACTAGTTGTTTTTGTTGTGATACATATTCGAGTGTCTGAACCTGAGAAAGATATGCAACAATCAATAGGCCTAGAACTGGTCAGTAAGAAGCAAGCAGAGCCTGATTTGGCCTGATTAAAGACAGAGCGACTGACCAACACTTCCACCCCCATATAGGAGCAGAGGACCTGTCAGCCATGTTGTCAGCCCCGTGCACATCACTCATGTTCACTGTGGCCTTATTCCTCAAAGAAACCATAATTTTCCACTCGTACTTGTATATCAACAAAAATTAAGGTTCCTATTTTTAAGGACAATATTTTAAAGTTATATACACGCTATCAGACATGATTCCATATAAAAACACCACAAAGCTTCTAAAATCCATACTTCTATACTAAATGAGAGCCCTTGTCATATCACATAATGTGATATTGATAACTTCCAATGGTCCTTACCCAGGATGAGGATGGTGATGCCGTTGAAGACTGCCCCTACGTAGGTAAGCAACCACATGACCACAGCCAACTGCACAGAGGGCACACACACAAGGATAGAGATGAGACTTTATTTTAACAATGCACTCTCAACTTGCAAAGGGAGCCAATGTTAGTAAACCATGTGATAGCTATTAAAGAAAGAGTATGTGCCAAATAACTATCGTTTATTGACTTAAAAGCACTTTGTTCCTAAATGTGGCTTGAATAAACTAGACAAAAAAAATTACTATCAACGCCACTCCCTTATTTATTCAAACTAAATATGCAGAAGAAAATGTCAACTATTCAGATGATTTACTCCAGTGAGTAAGCTAAAGCCACACTCCCATGACCCAACCCTTGAGGAGCTGTCACACCACCTCTGCTGGATTCACCTGTTGGTTTTGTTGCACCTGTTCAGGGCAGGGCACAACATGTACCTCATCTTTTCAATTACACAGTTTTCCAGTATTCCATTAAAATCTCCTTATCCAGCATACAGCCTATCAAATTGTTATATGAAACCATGCATTTATTAAATGGTATGATAAATACATTTGATTCTGAGCCTACACATGGTGGTTATTGTTGTTTTGTTACTTTACTCGATTTTTGTCTTTCAGAACAAAGGGGTATTGAAAAGGCAAATTTAGGACTAAAATGATTAGACTGCAGCATGCTCTGGGGCACTAACACTCACACTCAGGACCTCACCTTAAGGGAGTCAACAATGTCCTCAACCAGGAAGAGGCGGCTCAACTGCTTCAGTGCTCGGTTGATATAGGTCAGACTGGAGTCCACGTGCTTGCGGAAAGTCTCAGGGGGGATGCTGACATCCTTTTCTATGAGCGATCTGCAGAAGAAGCAGGACATGAAGGCTTAGCACTGCAGGAGAGGTTCACATCTTTGGTTTGTCTAAAGTTGACTGGAGGGTGGTTATGAAGCAATTTTTTTAGTGTTCTATGAAACACTAATCCACTTAATACGACGCAAATTAGCTGCTACATGGATATTGCTGCTTGCGATTAGTGTTTAGAGAGGCTGAGTGCATTGTAAACTACAAAGATCTGCTACTTCAATCCCCGTTCCTTCCATTCATAGTATACTAGACAACAGACAACATACAATCCCAGATTAGTGACCATGTAAGTAGAGTGTTTTCAGTACATACAGACTGATCAGATATAGTTATTTCTTCTACTATGACCTACTGTATTTTCTCTCTTTTATTGCATTTTTTTCTATTTGGGGCTGATGGTGGGAGGAATCTCATAGAAGCTATGAAGAGGACTTAATGTAGTGCTTTTGTCGAAGCTTTGCCTAAGGCTTTGGCTCCACCATTAAAGGCAGTCTATAAATAACAGGAGACGAGAAGGTCACGCCAGTTGATGCCATGCGTGACCTCCCACTCGCTGGAGCTGGTTGTGGAGTTGGTATGGACAATTATTACATGACACATGAGTGTATGAATTCATGCCATAGCTTAGAGTAAAAATAAATGACATAAGTGAGTAAGTGATAAGATAAACAATAACACACAATGTGCAAATGCCTACTTGAAAGGGTGCCCATCATTGGACTTCTGCACGGCCTGGACCACAGACTTGTAGATGCGGAAGGTGATGGTGACACAGAGCAGAGCCAGCAACAGGTAGGAGACCACACTGATGACGCTGAAGGCCGCCAGCGACAGCAGCAGCAGCATGGACACTCCGAAAACCACTCCCGACTTCTTGGGGTCCCGCCAGTGGATCAGGTCCTTCACTACAGCGGCAGACAAGACAAGTTACTCATACATTGTGGCATTCACTGCAATAAATTTAAGTATATGAGGGAAGTAACAAGTTGACCACAAGTAAGTTCTGTTAACCAGTAGTCCGTTTCAAGTCTTCAGACTTGAGCAGATATTTCATATAGAAAATTTGATTCAGCTTGCAGTGGGGACACTATAATTGGTAACCTTTAATCAGATGTACAGGTTATGTATTCTGTGACATTAGTTGCATCTTAATAAACAATATGATGATAGTAACCAAAGCTAATGTGCAAGGCAAACACCAGAACTAAAGTTTTTTGTGAGGAAAAAAAACTATCACACTAAAAAAAAGCTAATCACCAGAAGTGAAGGTTAAACTAGCTGATGTGTCTTCAGGATATGAAGGTCTAACTCCAGCCCATACACACTTTAACCTAAATCATACATTTCTGCCACCAGGAATAGCCTGACTGCAGAGCATTTGAATGCATGTCCCGAAAGAAGTTGTGCATGCAGAAGTGATTGGCTGTATGGAAGGCAGGCAGTTATGTAATGCTGGAATGGGCTAGCTGGAGTGCCACTCCTTCGCCGAGTGCGGTGGAACAGGGGGTATTTGAAAAAGCCTTGTGTAAATGGTGGCAGAGGCACGTGGAATGGTGCCTTAGGGACCTTCGGCTGCTCCAGAACGTTTAGCTGTAGCACACACTGTAGGTCCTCAGAATCAAACCACAAACTACTTTCCCTTTACATGCAACCTCTATAAACTCATTTTTGATGTCATCGAATGTCTGATGATGTCTGTCGATGTCTGTTTATGAAGCCCTTAGAGGCGACTTTTGTTGTGATACTGGGCTATACAAATAAAACTGAATTGAACTTGAATCAATACTCTGTCTTTAAGTGGGTAGCCTTTCACACAAAGGAAAAAAACATACATGAATTTTGTGATGAGACTAATGTGTTGGCTAAACTTTAAGCAAGAGGTTTTTCAACCAGGGTTAGTCAATGAGATGCTTGAACTGTGCAATATTGAAACATTTTAAATATTGGAACCTTGCAAACCAGGCAAATCAACATTCCACTAGGGATGCTATGGCTCAGCTAACTATTAATGAAACGGAATAAGAAAATGCCACTGACACAATATGGCTTGGTATACTACTAGTAAGGGAAAATTTTAATCTTCCAAATATCACAAAAACACTACACTGAATATTTTTTACAAATAGGAGTTTCGCTTTCCTCAGATTGTTACTCAGCAAACAGCATCTGCTGTACCCAGTATGACAACTGGCACACCCGCTGAAACAAGCTCACCTAACAAACAGCACCCCGCCTAATAACCCCACAGAGCTGTGGAGCAGCACTGCAGACGAACACAAAAATAGCAACAGCTTCTGGCTCCTGGACAGAATGCAACATTACAATGTTTCTTTAAAACAGGCCATTCAATTGTTCTTTCTACTATTGTATGTTACTGTACTAGAAACTATGACACATTAACACCTATCTACACTGCTGCATGGTGTCAAAAGCACCCTGTACATGACTGAAGTGACTGACATTTTCTTCAGGTCCCTTCTGCACTTTTAGTGTTGCCAGAGGCCCCTACACCAACTTCTCATGTGCAGGAGCTAGGATAAAGTATGCAGCACATGTTGATGAACTACTGTGTATTAGGATCTCAGTCTGCATACCAGCCTTTATGTGTGGAATAGAGAATGGGTTAAAGAAGGGAGAGTGCATTCTGAACTGACTGGAGTAACTCTAGTACCATTTAGCACATAGCACTAACCAGCTCTTAATTATGATCACCACACAGAAATATCACTGAAACAGGTGCTTTTAAAAACTGAAAAAAAAAATAGCTGAATATATTAGGTAATGATGTATAAATGATTATTTTAGAACCAAACACACATTTTATAATCTATTTTTATTGTTAATGTGTTTGGGTTTTACAGGTTTTGCCGTTGCTGAAAGAAGATGAAAACATGACACCAGTGACTCTTCAACAAGCCTTTAACAGTTCTTGCAAACCAATACCTGAGCACCATGATTAAACCCCCATCAACTGTCCCACAAGTAAAGCCAAAAACAACAGTTTGGACAAATGCAAAGATTGGCACACTAAGGTCTGAAGAGCTGACTTAATAACTTCCAAGAAATAAACCTGGCTACAGTTTTATTTTACTTATGCATTTCTCCACATACAGCTAAAGTTGAGCTTTATTTGCACTAGGGTGGCCCACCAATATTCTCTTTGTACCCTTGGCCGCTTAAGCATGTGACTTGTTGTATGACTTTATACTACAAATTCAGGAAAAAAATGCAAATTTGGATGTGTTGGCTCACAATATTTTTGCATGCCAGACAGAATCTTTCAAAAACGCAGCAATGTAACAGAGATATTTAGTATTTTTAGAAAATTTAAGAACAGACAGCAAGAGTATAAGAGATGTCTTAAGGTTAGCAGGCCTACTGCTTTCGAAAGAAGAGGTTACCTGATAAGTGAGTTAGTACTGCAGTCAAGACATGCTCAGCAAGATGATATGCTTCGGCAACCCATTCATCGATGGCTTCTACCTCTCTGGCATACATGTTGTCGAGTGCAGGGTTGTTTTGGGAGCATGGGGGTTGAGTATTTGAGGTACAAGGAGGCTGCTGTGTATATGCAAAACTGGGCTCTAGTTTATCCTGTATTGCTGACTGACGTGGTGCCTCCATCTCCTCCTCTTGACTACTTCCAAGCTCCTTGAGAGCACTGATTGTGAGCTTCTCTTGTTCAAGGTCCAGAACCACAGTTGGTGAGGAATGGAAATCTTCAATATTCTTCGAGGTAATTTTATTCTCAGCATGATGGGGTTCTTCACCCTCCCTTGATTTTAGACATTCCCGCATAAACTCCACAAAACTGTCTGCTGGCTCAGAATTTGATGATGGGTCAAGGCCTTCCAGGTCACTCTTTGTCTCTGATATAAGATCAACAGTTTTAGTATACTGTGTCTCAATTTTCTGGTCTTTGATTGAATTCCTGTTGTCATCTAGATCAATGTTTTGGGTTCCATTGTTCACATCTGGTTCTGTGTTACTTATGGGTGCACTGTAGAATATGGAATATGGATCTTGTGGATATAATTTTGAAAAGGTATCCTGATTGGTAAATGCACCATTGTCATTCTTTAGGGTACACTTTTCCTGATCCTTAACAACAACTGGAGTGCTGTTTTGTGCAGTACTTTGTGTATCATCTACTAGAAAGGGATTAGTATAAGGTTGGTCTACGGCACGATCTGGTTCACTGTCTTCACCATCATCTGCAGGAGAAGGTGGTGCGTCATAATCATAATCAAATGATTCTCTGTCATATATATCATCTTGTATGAAGTTGGTTTTGGGATTGCATGTTTCAAGTGGAGATTCTGTGACTTCTGTACTAATCTTTTCATCCACTTTGGGCTTGGTGAAAGATGCTGGATCAGATATCAGACTGATGGGTTTTGCTGCATCAATTGTTTGGTCACCCAGCTCATCATCATGGTCAGAAAAGTCCTTGCCATCAAGCTCCTTATTTGGAGAGTTGTGGAGGTCTTTAGATTGCACCCCGAAGTCATTTGAAGCAGGTTGTGGTTCGTGATCATCTACTTCAAAAGATAGTCCTTCTGCCTTGAGGTCTAGAGGGTACTCTGTGTCTGACTCTACAGGCGAGGATGGTGGCGAGTACCCCTCAATAAATTGATTTTCTACAGGATGTTCTTTGGATACTTCACTGACACTACTTTCTGGAATGGCCTTATCTGAGGTTTTCACATCTTGGTCCTTAACAACCTTATGGTCTTCATCTTCCTCTGCTTCCAGCTCCATCTCTTCTTCGCTATAATTGGGCTCATCTGTCTCAATAACATTGATAGTTGGGACTTGCATAAGCTTCCTCTCAGACTTGGCAGGTGGTGTCTCTTTGTTGTCATTGGGAAGAATAGAAGAGGCAAAAGGAGAATTAACATCTTTTTCAAGATCAAAAGATGAAACTGTAGCTGAAGCAGGGACACCATCCTCTATTACAGTATCATCAGATTCCCCTGAACTGTCCACTTCAATTGCTTCTGGTGGGTCTGAGTCACCTATCAGCTTTGTTTCCTCATTGTGCTTAGTTGAGGACATGGGAGGTGATGCAGATCCAAAACCCGCAGGAGGAGCAGGCGACGCTGGAACTACAGCATCATCATTCTTTTCTTGTTGATTCCACATGTAGGCTGTCGGCAAGAAGCTAAGGTCAAAATCACACTCTTCCTCAGCATATGGATTCTTGGGAACAGTGGAATCATCTTCAACACTTTGAGTTTTAACAGGAGAGTCCATGAAAGCATCTGGGACGCCAGCAAACGAGGCATTAGGTATGATGGAGTCTTTTTCTTGTTTGTAGGAAACATTTTCTTTCATAATGTCACCTGAATGAAAGTCTGGCACTGTAGGTAAATGTGCTTTAATCCATTCTTCATTTTCTTCAAGTTCTTTAAGCTGCTTATAATCTCCAAGTACCTCAAATGGTGAGTCTGGTGACTCTTTATCTGAAGAACTTCCTTTTTTCTGAGCAGTCGTAGTTGTTTTCTCATTTTTCTCAAAGGCAGCTTTTTGAATCTCAATAGAAGAACGTTTGTCAGTGTGACGATCTCTATAGTGTGAGTAACTGTCACTTCGAAAATCAGACTCTTTTTTCTTGGCAGCGAGAGCTTCTAGTGCCTTGATACGCTCTGAAACAGGTGATGTCTTTATGGGTGAGTCTGGCTGCTCGTCTGACTGGCTCCCATAATTTCCAGGTGAGAAAGAGGCAGATTGTGAAGAGAAGTGTAGTGATGTTGTCACATTTTCACTGTTCTTGTCAGAGCCTACAGCTACCTTTTTGCCTGCATCACCAAGTGAGACAGTGAAGAGGAAAGAGAAGGGAGGTCACAGATATAAACACTCTATACCCATGCACTTTATTATTGTTATCTTTGCAGACCAAGCACTCATGCACTGCGCCATGACAGAATATTATGAATGACATACTTAGAGTTGCCATGCAGCAGTTATCCTTAAAATTTATTCAATCTTTGGCATGATGACAAATCTAAATGGTCAAGGGAAGCAGCAAAGAAAACAATATTTTGCTTGACGTGGCCAACTTCAGCTGAGTGCTAAAGCATGCTATAACAAATTTATAGCTAAAAGCAGTTTCTTTTTGAGTGTGCCATTTGAAAACTATTCATTGTCATTGTAAAAACAATACGTATTTGATGTTAAACACTCTTGTTCTAAATTTGAGTCATATTTTTATTTTCCTGAGCCAATAAGACAAAATACCAAACTGACAATAGAGTTGATAAAAATAAATTGGAGCAATCAGTAGAGCACACAGTGCATATACAGCTCACCCACATGGGTTTGAGTCTTGATTCCAACAGTTTACCAAATGTCTCCTCCTGCTCTCTCCCCCATAATTTCCTGTCACTTCTCCACAGTGCTGTCTAATAAGCCTTGAAAGGCCAAAAACTATCTACAAAATATATTTTGTATATATATATATATAAATAAAACATACAACTTACTTCCAAGAGTTTGCAGTGGTGTTTACTAAAAGCACTGTTCAAATATGGCATGCACATAAAAAAAAACAAAAGATGAGTACCATCAACCACCATATAACTTATGTTGTACTACAAGAAAAACATATTATAGGACAGGATCAAATGCTCTCCATTTAGAAATACTGTCCTACCAGTCTTAAAAGCCATTTTCTACTTGATTGCCAACAAACTATGTTTATTGTGTTATAAACCAGCCACTAAATGTGGCTAAGTAAAACACTTGCTTCATCTGAGTATGAATATTACATTGTCAAAATTATTGACACAGTCTGAGCTCCAATTTTTATATATACTTCCCAAGTAAAAAAAACAAAAACACTAAACAATCTAGTCTGCTGTATAATGTAGTTATTATATCCACATCCAAACTCAACCTCCAGGGACCATGAGGAGCTGAGTTACTGGGAGAAGGAAGGTAAAACAAGACAAGAACAAGAGTAGAACATTGTTTTACCTAACCTAGACACTAGACTGAGTGTCTAGGTAGTGTAGGTAACTAGACTTAACTTCTCTCAGCATGTGGCCCCTGGTGATTGGGAAGTCCAAGGATGTTCTTAACAACTGTTTCCAACATCACATGATCTCCATTTCTCTGCTCCAGTGATCATGCTAAGCCTCCATAGCAGAAACCTGGCTGCTATATTAGGGGAAACAGACCAGCTGTTCAGCCTTCACCTCCTAACACCCCATTCTGCTTTTATTATGCAGTCTACTCAAATTGTCCAAAATAGACTGTTAATTTACTATGAAAATGTATAATTGTACCTAATTAGATTTTTTTTTTTACTAAATCAAAATGTCCAGTCAAACCGTACCATGTATATACTTGTAGAGACAAAACCCTCAGTAAGCAGATTTAGTAAGTATGTGTGTTTATCTATAGGTGATCCTTGCCCCACTCCATCTAATGTACAGACTTCTAGACTGGTGCCATACTGACTGCACCACAATGTCCTAGATAGGGGTGTCACCATCGCTACAATAAAAGGCTTTGTTCCAGTTGAGCCACATGAATGGCCCTAACCTGTTCAAAACAGTGTTGTAGTAAAATTCCAGACCAGCCCAAAATATAGCAGGGCACCATCATCAGAACATATGGCGGGGACCAAGTAATCACTTCTGTAGTTCAAATAAAAATTAACAGGCGCGCTTTGAAGTGTGCCTCTAGTCATGGACTGTGAGCCAAATGAGCAGCAGATTTATGTAATCTGTTGTCAGTCTGTAGTTACCCAAGTTATGCAATTGTGAATAAAGTGTTTTTTGTTTGCAGGCTTTTATGCTAGAAATAATAAATATCAACTCAAGACTAACTTTGTTTCTTTTATTTAGAATGTTCAAACTAAATTACTAAATGTCCTTATGTCAAGAGATCTTTCTGGTCAATTTTAAGCATTTCTTTAGTACTGACATTAAATTAGCTTTCCACGACAACAGACACACAAATTACCAGCACATGCTGGCCAAGTTGGTGAGCCCTAATTTTTGGGCTTGCACAGGACCACTATTCTTTCAATAGAAAATTCTGACCTACCTCCAGAGAACACTGGGACAAAAAATGTGTGCTTGGGATGGCAAAAAATGACTGGCAAACTGGCATGAGATGCTACAAGACCTCCTTTGAATTTAAACCTATACACAACAGCAACAACTTCCTGTACTCCCAACACATAATCTTGCTTCTAGACCTGCCTATAAATACTACCTTCAACTAGTGCATCCACCACCTAACACATTTCAAAAGGAATCTCAAGATGAAAAGGCAAAATTTATCAAAGGAAACCTAATAAGTCTATGCAGAGATGTGAAACATGCACAAAGCATAAAGAGCTGCAGCAAGTCGTGAGTTGAGGGCAGCAAGCAGCCATAGGCAATGGCCGTTCAGACCACTGGGCGGTGGATATCTCCAGTGCCACTCATCCTCCGGGGCCGAGCGGGGCTCAGATACTGGGGCAGGCGGAAGGTAGGACCAACCCTCTGGGACATCAATCTCATCCATTTTTAGATTTCAGCTCTGGTGCACATTATGTGAACTTGAACTTCTCTGCTTTCTTAAAATAAAGCTGGCAATCTTGGGATTATCTTGAACCTGTAGCGCTCGTGACCTACATAATGCTCACCAGAGGCAAGCAGTAAAGACTGACACAGATTTTACTGCTGGCAGCTGCAAAGGTTAAGATTTTACAGGCTCTAAATTATGACTTATGATGTTCCAAACACTTCAAATGAAGTAACATGATATACTCAGATTTGACAGGCTGTAGTCAGTAACTAGAGATGCACATTGCAATTTCCCATTACCATGCTTAAACTGCAGTAATGGTAAGGCCATGGATTTGTGCTTTACTAGCTTGGCCAGCCATTATTATTATGTTATTGTTCTTCTGTACAATTAGTCTGGCCCCTGCTGATAAGAAATGGTTTTCCAGGGGGCAGAACAATTAGACGCAAGGCTATTTAAGCATTGGCAATCAGGTAGGTCAGGTAGGATTGACTTCACAAAAAAAAAAACAAATAATAGGTCTGGCTAGCCAGGCTAGTACTTTACATATTGACTGAAATGACCAATCAGTTGCAGCATCAGATTATAATATTGGTCTAAATGAAATGTTTAGGTTTGTATTACTTAAAATTGACAAAAATATTCACTGCATATGCACAGGGGAAAATACAAATACAATTTTCAAAAATTACTTTTTCTTGTTATACATTTCATTCTTTGTGCACATTAAATATTACTATGACCATGACAATGCAGATTTTGTATAACTAAAGCAAGCAAGAGGTGGCCAAGTCTATGGGTCAAGAGCAGGAATGATTTTTAGTTTTAGGCAGAGAGGGTAAAAGTAAAAGCTATTATTTTCATAAGGAATAAAAACCCAAGCTACAATAAAGGCAGTTACTGTTGGGAACAGATGGAGGAACACCAGAGAGCTCTGTAGAAAGAGGGTTTAAGAGTTAGCAGGGCTGGACAAGACTTTCCTGGGGTTGTTCTTGGGCAGTTTGGTTCAGCATATTGTATTGCGAGCAGGTGAGGGGCACTAGAAATAAAGGATGAAGAGTGGCAAGCCAGCAAGAGTGAGAGAAGAGGAGCAGGCGAGCAGCAGAAAGAGAACCAGACACTTGCCTTGAGGAGACTGAATGAGAGATACAGGCGAAGAAGAAAGAAAGGAATCTGAAAACATAAAAAAGGACACAATAATGATCAACTCTTAGCCTAACAGTTAAGAGACAAGACTTATCCAGCCTCTATACACTCAGCAGCTACAGCTATGGACCAGAGTGTTAACCAGAAACATCATGCATAACTATACAACCTATCTGCTAGACAAATTAGCAGACAATTGTGCAAAACAAATACACTTGGCACACAGAAGTGCTCTCCATTCGGCAACCAACAGTCAAGTTTCTTCCAACTGCTACTGCTGTATTGCAGTCCCACTGAAATTATTTCCCACCAAAATGTAAAGCAAAGTTGTAACCACTTTGCTTATTGTTACTCTAGAGATCATACTTATTTTGGTCTTAGTGTTGTTAAAGGTGCAATGCGCATAAGTAAAATTCAACAGACAAGGATATGTCAACCTCTCAGTCCCATTTTTACTGGTTTTGTTTATAACACTAGGAGCTCACAGGCTTTAGAAAAGAAACTGAGCAGTCAGTCTTCACTCTGTAGTATCCCAAAAAAGGCATTAATAATACTGTGAAAAAAGTAACATATCATATATAGTTATTTTAAAATGTAAATATCTATGGCCTCTCTTAGCAGCATTCCAGTTACATTCCTTGTATTTCCAACCATGTTAAACACCAATCTGAGTTTACCGATGGGATCTTTTCACCTAAACCTTCCAAAATCACTGAGCGCAAAACCAATAAAGGCATTTAAAAAAAATAGCACACAAATCTGGTAGTCAGTATTACAGCACCTAGCATACACTGAGCAATTATTCATAGTTTTCACAGTGGCGTCACACCTGGAGGGCAATAACACTGGTTTAACGTTACTCCACTGAGTGCCAGCTGAAGCCGCTGTTTACTCAGATTAGAGCTGTTTCTACAGAATTTCAGAGAAAGCGGACTCAGAAATAAGATGAATGTGGATATGTGCCTCCCCGGGAGGGCGAACAGTGGTAACAATTGCTCTTTAAATGGGTGACATTATTTGCAGCTAACATACAGTATATAAATGAAATTGCCTTAAGCCAGCATTAGCTAATGGCAGTTTGTGCCTGTCTGTCATACACACCTTTTATAATAAAAAAAAAAATGACCTTCCTGTATGCTGATGACCCACCCCGACTGAAAAAACAACTTTTGGTGCATTTTTAAGTTTGGGTGTCTGAAGCCCATCTCTAGCAGCAACCTTGAGTGGTAGCTCAAACAGGGCAGCGGGTGCCTCATACGCATCACAGGTCCCCAGTATTTGTAGTTTTAGTCCATACTGTATTTTGTCCTGAATTGTCATGCTAGCTAAATGCTTTTTTGGCTGCATCTCATCATGTCTACTGCACATAGCCTGACATAGCCTTGTTTTGCCCTCCATGGAACGCAAAAGTCACGTGACTGATGACTAGGAATTGTGGTCCATGGTATATGACTTTAAAGACATAGCCTTTAGCAAGAGTAATTGTGCCTATAAAGAAAATGGCTAAATATTCAGCCACTGGCTAATGTTCGCTACCCTGACAGCAACATTAAACACATGTACTGGAGTCATTCAGTTGCCATTTGCCAAAGCCATAGCTTTATGCAGTTTGTTTTTTGGTTGGTAATGCTGCCAACTCAAGCATTCAAAATGTATTGCTGTCTGCTAAATATCAAGCCTAAAATGAGCCACAAAGTTACCAGAGTTACACAGCACAATCTTTTAGTGTAAACTACTCCCTCATAGAGGTGACTTCCAAAGAGTTAGCCCTGATTCAGGTTTAGAGAGCAAGATGTGACAGGGGGAGGTTTACTCAGGGGGTGCGGTGTCTCCTTTCAGTTAGTGCTCATGGAGTGGTACAGGCCAGGCAGGTTGGGGATGGCGTACCCTTGCCCCGCCACATTTTTTCACTCACATTCATGCAGCTGACTTTTCACATGCCACACCTTTGCTCTTTGACCACAATAGAGGATTGACAACTTATCTGCACACAAGTCAGACTGGTAGCGGAGTAGCCTTAATGTTTGGGTGTGTTAGAAAGTGTGCCGAAATTAACGAGTGATTCATTCACATTTGAACTGAAAGATGAAATCTGTGTGCACAATATTAGAAACACAATACAATATGCCTTAATTATTTTAAATACTGCAATAACCATGTGATCCGCTATATTTGAATAGTCTTTAAATAGCAAAATCCATGTCTGTCTGAACGACCACGATCTCCCAGTAATTAAATTTTTTTCCTGTGACTTTTGACGATGAGTAAGCATACACTACATACATAAATACCTTGTTTTTACTTGTTTAATTGTATCCAATCTTTGTGACCCCACAGAATGATGTGGGCGTGAGTCTGCACAATGCATTTTTATTTTGAAATATAGCAGATTCTCTTCGCTGGTCCTGGATCTGACTTCCTGACTCGATCTTGTCTGTTGAACTTTATGCATGGGGGCTTGCGTATTTCTGTAAATTCAGTAAAATATTAAAAGCCATTGAGCACCATGACACAGAAAAACTATGAAACCATTACTAAGTACGTCAGTTGGTTGATTTGTTTTAATTTAAAGGTTGTGTTCTCTCACAGGTTTTGCTGAGAATGCAAAATTGTGTGTACTACCTATGAACTTAAAAGAATGCTAAAAACATGTAGCGGCCCAGGGCCCTTTTGATGAAAACAGCTGCTTACTGAAGACCGTGAAAAATAAGTACTGACATGCTAAAACACTACACCAAAAAAAAGACAGAAGTTACAAACACTGTTCACATTAGTTCATCAACTAATTTTGGGTAATTCTGTATGTAGTCACAGTGTACATTCCAATTAGCAGTTGATTTGTGTTCAGTCTATCATTGGCCTCAGGCGTTGAGTGCAATCAGTAGTTGTGGCAGTGATTATGATATCGCGGCCAGCCATGAGGATAATTGGACTGCTTCTGAGATTAGAATAAAGTGAGAGCAGAGAAGAGCTGCTGGAATTTACTGTGGGCCTTTATTATACAATACCTGCAGATTCTTTCATCATTAGTTTATAAGATTACATGTTATTGGGTTTGTACAAAATATAAGGTCTGCATATTAGAAGATAAACAAGCTACATGTCGATAATAACAGTTATTCTGCGATAGGGTATATGACATACATCTTTGTTAAATTCTATTTTTTAGAGAAATACAAGACTGTGGACTTACACCTACAGTAGAGGTGAATCAAAACCATAAGCTAAGACCAGAACAAAACTAAATTAGGGACAGAAACATAAGACAGAATCAGGGCAAAATGTGGACTAAACAAGGAGTATGCCAAGTAATGATTTTTTTGCCCATAAAGTGTCCTGTTACAGTACATAAGATCATTTAATCAAGCACGTCTTTGCAACATGGATATGGTAGTTGCTGAAACAGTGCAGCCCTAATAAAGTCCTCTCTGATGTTGGGCAGAGACCAGGTGTGAAGACAACACACTTGACGGATCCTGTAAGGTGGGGGTTGATGCATGAAGTCATGTAAAGTTTAATCAGCTCACAGAACATTATATAGAAGGCAAGAACAGTGCTATCAAACAGTAGCCTGGCCAGCTAGACAAACTCTTCCTATTTTATACAAAGAAGTTAGTCTGGTACCCCGTCGTTTGAGTTTTTTTTTTTTTTCCTATGGGCGGAACAATAACAGGCAGAGTAACGAAGGGCGGGACATAAGCAGCACATCGCTAACCTGTAACAGAACAGGGCATCAGCAAAAGCATGTTGTACAAAGAGTTGTGGTAAAAGTCGTTTTGCCTGAACCTTTACGTCAACTTTACTGCTGTTAAAATGGCAACTAGACAAAGAAAACGCACACAGATGGCTGAACAACAATGCGGACTTCAGCAGAATCAACAGGTGGTGAAGGAAAGCACTAAACACCACTATCATGAGACAAGTAATTAAATTCACTCTGTATAAGACGTGACCTCTTGCTTAAGTTTGATAGATTATCTTATGCATTTGTAAGAACCACTGCAAATAAATGGTTGTGATAGGCCAAATCCAAATCGACTGAGTGGAGACGGTTCGCTGTGGCTGAGTAACCAGACTATCCTGCTTTAGAAGTAGGAGGGGCTGTCTGGCCAGGCTAATCAAACCGTTAGCCCTGGACCGATGATTTTCTCTTTCCTTTCACAAAAATGCATACGACGAGCACACTTTGTGAATAGCCTGAGAGCTTTTAAAGATGGCCGATTTCCTGTACAGATCTGTAGCAACGTGATTTGTGTAATGAGGTCCTCATTTTGAAGTGTGCCACTTCCTCTGTGACTCGTGTCACTTAACAGTTTGTATGTCATAAATTAGGCCCAGTGATAAGATAGAAGCAAGCTGTGGCAAGCAGATCTAGAATGTATTCAAGTATTGATGAAAAATTCCTGCAGCATCATTCACACAGAGCACATAGCCCAGCAGGGCTAGCATTCAGTGTTTTATTGTAGGGCCCAGCCAATATTACAGAGCAGTGGCGCACTGTGCAGCGCATTTGCTGAACAGAGAGGTTTGGTTTTGGTCAATGTTTAGATTATAACTAGTTTGTGAAATAAATAACTCTGTAAGTTTCCAATTTCAATTTGACCCACTTGCCCACGAGTCATAGTGTGCCTCATTGTGTTGGTCACGGTAGATCTGCTGATGTTAGCAAGATAAAATTAACACTGGCTTTTAGCTAAATATTAAAATTCTTTCCTGGCCACTGGGACCACCCAGCCACGTATCGGTGAGATTTGGGTTTAGGATGATATGGGTAGTTCTGAGAAGCCAACTCTGAGTGTTTCGAAGCAGTTTGACTCTTATGGTATGTTCACACCGAAGGTGAATGAGGCATCTGGTGCGAGTGATTTACATGTTAAGTCTATGTAAAGACGGGTTCAAACCCAAATAAAAGTCTTGCAGTGCGAATCACGCGAATAGCGCGGCGGGAATCGCATGAACAGCGCGGCAAGAATGACGCAAATTAGGCACTCGATGAGCAAGTCCTGAGAATAGATGAATAAAGCGAACACTGCAGATTCGCATCCAACGTTCTGTTCACTTAAGTTGAAATATTTGGCGAATATTTGCTGTGCGTTAACCAACCAGGGACCTGCTGTAGCAGTGACATGGTTACATACGACATAACAGGAGGAGATCCCTGCCTCAGAGATCCAGCAAAACAATCATCGAGGATGCCAGAGTGAACCCGGAGCTATTAGCTACAGTCTACAGCAGCTCTTCTACTTTTAAAGACAGGAATCAAAAGTATATATTCCCAAAACAGCCCTGACACAAAGTAGTATAAAAATAAATGTTTGTTTAGGCTCTGTGTGACTGTGCTGTGGTTATAGCTGTGTTATATGTGATACGAGCCTGAGACAGAGCTTTGGACGCAAAGCTGTGGTGTTTGCTTCATTTGCCAATTTGTGGGACTACGTATCTGAACGCATCTTTACTTAGGGGTGCATTCACACCAGCCCTGTTTGGTCCGCTTTAATCGAACTCTAGTTTGTTTGCTCGGAAAGTCCAGTTCGTTTGGGGAGGTGTGAATGCGCATTCGAACTCTGATCCGGACCAAAAAAACGAACTCTGGTCCACCTGAAAAAGTGGGTCTCTGCTCGGTTGAAGTGAACCCTGGTGCGGTTCGATAGCAGATGTGAACGCAAAGCAGACCAAACAGCACTCCAAAACCGGGAAGTGGGCCACACTGGGGGGCTTTGTGGGTCATCACAACCAAAACAAATGCACATGTACAGTGATAATGGGAGAAATGGCTCGTGGTCAGATGTGGAGTGAGGAGATACAAGCCCTGATAGAGATGTGTGACCACTCACAAAATCCACAAAGTTTTCAGGCTAATTATAGGAAAATGGAGGCGCTGGTATTCTCCTGTACATTAGAGCAGTGACGCCAAAAGCTTATATTGTGATTAATTTATTCTACCAGTAATAGGCTAAATAAATTTGGTCCTGCCTCTAACATAGACAGCAGGGATCTGTTGTTGTCTGTCTCTTTGCATCGGTGTAAAAATAACATTCTCCATGATCCGCTGCCTCATCTGCCGCTCAGGCCAAGACCATTGTTGATACTAAGGGTGCTCCGATCGATCGGCCGCCGATCATGATCGGCTGATCATGGCTAAAAATAGAGTGATTGGTAAAATGGGCCGATCAGAAGGGCCGATCAAATTACAATAAACACGCGAGGCTCTCACATTTACTGTCCTGCAACTCCGGTTTGATTAAACAGCAGTAGCGTTATTTTAGCAGTGTTTTTAAGTAAAGCCCTGGTTATAACTAACACACACCTGCCCTGGAGGTGCTGCTTTGTGTCCCCGCTGTGTCCCTGCCTGCTTTAGGAGCGCACGGGACAGAACCGAGGCGCACCAGTGCGTGTATTTGCAAACACCAACGTAAATAGAGCTACAGCTAACCCGCTAACAGTTACGTTAAAAGGATTAAGAAAGTTCAGAGTCTGCCTGTATCTTGTTGCGGAGAAAACTGTGCGTTTTGTGGCTTAAACTGCACCAAATGGCTGCTAATGGAAAAAAGGCAGCCCATGTGTCCGTGTGTCTGAGAGGAGCACCTTTCATCGTTGTCTTCTCTGCTCTCTTTGCACGTTTTCTTCATTCAGACATTGTCAAAACTGGCACTGTGTTTCAACCTGGTTTGGCTGCGCGTTACGCGGACACAGGCGCTGCAACCGCGGACTCGCATTAAAGGAACCAATTAAGAACAGCTGATTTTTACATCAGCGGAGCATTCAAACAAAGCCACAGACACTGGGCACACATTAAAGACCAATAATGCAACAAAACCTCTTCTAAAACAAAAATAAGTAGAATTTTGTTGTTCTTTTATATTTACAAAGGCTACAGTATTTTTCAAATGGAACTAATAATAGCCTGCATTCAATACATTACTACATTGAAGACCACGTGATCGGTATCGGCCATGATCGGTATCGGCCGATCACAGCAGAGGCTGATCGGTGATCGGCCTCAAAAACCCTGATCGGAGCACCCTTAGTTGATACGTATATCTGACACATTTGTAAAAGTCCACACAGAAATCCCAACTCTGTTTGAATCTGCTGCTGCTCTTATTTTACATCATGTGATGGAACAGATAGCTGGTCTTCACTGACCAATAGATGAGCGGGGTTTCCTGTTCTCTGTCTCACCCGTCTTCTCGATGCAGCACCACCACAGGCGAGGGGGAAACACCTTATTCAAGAGGTGTGGTTTGTTTGCCAATGTGCAGGGTGAACGCAAACTGCACCAGCTGAAAAATGCAACAATGTTGCAAATTTAGTCCCCAATCAAACCGAGTCTACTGAACTATTAGGTGTGAAAATGACCATAGACCTGTAAATCACTCGCGCCATACCTCATTCGCATTCGGTGTGAACATACCATTACAGTTCATAAGAAACACTCCAAACTGCCTTTTCACGGCCTGAAAGGCTCAAAACGGCAATAAAAAGATTTTGGTCTTTTCTCTGCCATAGAACCTTATAGAACAAAAAATCCAAATGCGTTTTGTAGTTAACAATGCTCCCCACCCCATTGCCTACAACAACCTTAATTATCAGCTTAAAGAACAATAAGCAGCTTTTTATAACATTTTAAGAAGAAGTTTACACAAGCAGTGTATGTAAACACAAGCAGGAAGAAAAAAATTGCCTTAAAATGCTTTTTCTTAATGTAAAACTGTATTTTATCGGCTATTGGTATTTTTTTATTACCCAATATCGGTATCGGCCTCAAAAATAAATTAAATTAAATCCATATCGGTCAGGCACTAGCTCATACAGCATCAGTCATCTGATGTATGCAGTAAATGTATGCACACTGATTTTAGTCTAGGTCATACTGGATTAAATGACCACTTTATCCCACATACACTGTATCCAAGTATCAAAATAAACTCCTGCGATGTGCTGTGTCATTCAGTGAGTGCACACATCATGTCCAAGAACAAACCTTTGTTATATTCATCATAGAGAGCTACTGAAAATAAAACCTTAAAGGTGTAATTTCTAAATGATACATGTTGGACAGAGAGATAAGGTTTTGTAGTATACTGCAAGAGAGATGCTACAAACTTTGAACAAAAACAAAGCAAAAAACTACTTTTGTGTGCTTCACAACTGTTTTAAGCCTTCATCATATGTGGTGTATTAATGCACGCATGCTAAGCTGTGCTGTGCAGCTGCCCTGTCTGGACAAGAGGATCTGATTACACTGGGGGTCAGGTCTCGGGGCTCAGCAGCAGCTTTGTTCAGCTGAGCTCTGCAATGAACATGATACTGGAGGTCTATGTTTCAATATAAAGGTTCATTTAACAAGACAATAAATTTAATGCAAGTCACTTAACTTGTGCACCTTTATTATTACAATTACAACATACAAGATACATGGTTTCAAGGCACTGTCTACACTGTTAGAGCTGATCAGTCAAAAGTTAATGTTAAAAGTAATCCAAGCAGACAACCTACAATTTCCTTTCATCTTCAAGAGCATCATTACTTTTAACTAAGGAATTTGAAAAGTGTTAAATATCTTGTTCATTGTTTTAGTATGTTTAAGGCTCATGTTTGGGGTGACTCAGCAGTGCAACAATAACTTACTAAGCGGATTTGATGGCTGTTATCTGTCATGGGATGTGTCAAACAGCACATTGTTATTGTCAAATGACAGTTTAGCCAGAGGACAATAGGCTCAGATATTAGTGACTATGCCCTTTCTTTTTGTAATTCATCTGGGATAGTACAGTAACTAATGCAGTAAAACATTCTCTGATTTGATAATGCAGCTAAAGTGTAGCTAATATAATGTTTTACTTAAATAATTGTTCATTATTGCATGTTACATGTTGAATTACGCTATTATACTATTAACACTTGTACGGGACCAACAGTGTTTAACTGTGTCATCTTACTGCGGTTGTGTTTTCTTTTTATCTTCTGTGAACATGTATTCTGCACAGTGTCAGCAATACATTTATGGTTAAAACAAAACTAAAACCTTTACATAAGCTGTCACAGGTACCAAACTAACATACAACATACTGTCATTAAGCAATATTTATGTAATGATTGCAGTCTTGTTCATAAAGCGGAGTTTGAGGCTTTATTATCAAACATAGTTATTACTTATTCCTTGTCTGCTATTTAGCTTCTTAAAATAAATGCATAAACTGTACTTTGTGTCAGTTTAAATTCCCCACTTATTTAAATATAGACACACAGCACTGTATCCATGTTTCTGGATCTCAACTAAATAGCTATAAATAGTATCATGTTCCTAAAAATGTCAAACTCAAATGTAGACCATTACATGTGCAGTGAGACTGAGACGAAGCATCAGAGGATACCATTCCCTGCCAGATGCAGCTCACGCCTAGAACCGCATGCCATTTTCTTGAAAGCCTACCATACCTTTGATTAAAAGTAGTCAACTTTAAAGGATTTTGAAAAGCTTAGCTGGATGTGGAGGCTGGCTACAATCAATCAGGTTCAGATGGGGTACAACAACACTGTCTGATGCTGGAGATGCCACTCCCTGCCTGTAACACAATAAGCTGTCAAGAGGCCCATGCTAGCATCAGTCTGGCACCTCCCTTTGTTACCGATACACCTGTCTGCAATAAAGTTAACTACTAAACGGGTATTATTGGTAATGCTTGGTAGAAATAAAAAACTAGCAAAGCTAGATATGGATAAGCTTGTGTCCTGGGAGGTGGTATCATTTTCAAAACACCAACACCAACACAAACGGGCAGTGCGCCTTTAAGAGGTCCTCCCTTTATTGGCTTCAGCCCAGTAACAATATATCTGCAGTGCTGCGCCGTAACATTTAGTTCTAATACTTATTTTTCTATTTAAATATCTTCATATTAATATTTACTGTGCCGTATGTATTTGGTAATACCAAATACATGCATCACTCAAAACATATGGCGTTATAGCTACATAAACATTGAACAAACAGCATTAGAGGATGTTCTCATTAAATATGTGCCAACAATATACAGTACATTATTCCTATCTAGAAGTTATAACAATGCAAGTGTTAACAGTCAACACAATGTTCCGTTGTATAGCTAGGTGCTAAAGCCACACCAGGATTTAATGTCTAAACTCCGGCTCACTGACGCTGATAGAGGCGATTTTAAAATGAGAAATCTAATTTTACACGGATTTTCTTTAATGTTGCCAAACCCAATGTCGTGTATCGGGTCTGACCAAGCCACATATGAAGCCGTGTGTCCGCATGTCCACCACCACAGGTGTTTCCTATATTGGCTAAAACAAGCTTAACCAACATGTAGCCTACAGGCCGTCAGTAAAAGCGATGGCCAAAAAAAGTGACCATAACTATTGGTTTCTCTGACAATACGCCTTAAAAATCAATTAAAAGGTTCATGATATATAAATAGTTCAAGTTCACATTTAGCTTGCTATTTCTTACCGGACAGCTTTGAGTCTTTGGCAGCAGAATTGTGTCCATCGGCAAACCCTTGCGACGATGATATCTGGGCGGATTGAGTCGTTGAATCCATTTTATTGTAGCTTCAAAACGGCTGCAAAAAAGTGGTTAAATGCTCTGGTTACAACTGTGTTTATTTATGCGTATAGTGTCCGCTGAACGACGAAAACTCGTCTGACTTTCCTCAAATTTCCCCAAGAGCGAGACTTTGCTCCGCACCTAAACGCACCGTCCGAGCACTGAGAAAAGCGCGGAGATGGAGGGAGACAAGGCGGACTTTGGAGGAGGGGAAAACATGTCGGCTGGGGAGGCGTTTAGTGTCTCCACTGGCGCTCAGATATTTAAACTCCCTGATCACAAAAGGGCTTTTTGTGTTCAAATACAACGCCTTCACGATTTGTTTGATTGTCTCATTTTGCCTGTATTGTCTTAACATACACCAAAGCATATTTTATTCACGTTTATGTCTGTCATTTGCGCATTTTGTTATATTATTGACCAAACATGAAATACATATATTCAACAGACAGCAAGTAAAGGCAACAAAAGGAATATTCCTGAATTCCGCCTAAAGACATTATTTCCTATAAACAAAAGCCGGTATTGTATTTGAACTTTGAGTATTAGGTTTGATCACCTGTTAAAAACATAAATATTCAAATTAGTATTTATATTGTTATTGAACAAAAATTTTAGTACACCCCAATGAGACCGTTGTTTTACATCCTCTGAATTATGAATCATTTACAACCTCTGAATTATGCAGTATAATCGTAGCATTCATCACGGCATATGCTGTCATACTACAGCTTGTTTTCCATTATGTAAGATTCACCTTTGTTCTATTTTAAACCTGGTCACAACGGCATCACAGTGCCCTCTGTCGGTAGCCTGTGCCGACAAATATCTCGTGAACTATATTTCCCAGCATGCACCGAGGAAAAGCAAGCGCAAATGCAGTTGATCTCCAACTCACTGGATGCAGTCAGATGACTTACCGTTGAGAAGCACATGGTTGTGAGATCTGCGGTGTTACGCAAACTCGGGGGCTCGTTGCGTACGTCAAAAGACTCTCGAACAGACTGAACTGCGCGGCAAAAGAAGGGGAAACAAACAAAAACATGTGGTAGGGGATGTGAGAAACGGGTATGTAATTTTCCATATAGAAGTCAAATTCAGCGTCGGTAATACTTCTGAGGTTCTTCCCGGGCCCAGGGTTTTGTGGTATTGTTGTAGCGAAAGAGTTGGATAGAAAGCAATGGCCAAAAGAGATGAGTTTAGCTAACTAGCAATTCGTTAGCTTATTAGCGGCTGCTGATACTAGCCTCCATTCAATGTATTCACTACGATTTTTCAGCACATTTTCTACTGCTCTGCCTCTCACTAATGATTCATCTTACTTGTTTAATTAGCTTTACTTTCATTTAATTAATTAAGGCCTTTGGTTGGACCGAAAAGAAAACAATAATAATTGTATAATATATAGTAAACAATTATTATTTTCATTAAACTTTATCGATCGGTGCTAAAACCGATGAAGCGCTGGTGAAATTTTAGCTGTTTAAATACGTAATAGGTGTGAATAATGCTTCGGTTAATGTGTACATTGAAAATACGCAGTCAGCTATAGAAGTGCCCCGCCCACCTCAGCGCCATATAACTAACCCAAGCCTATGTTCAAAGCATTGATGTAACCATTACGTAACCTGGCTGGTGTGTGGGTCAATGTCCACTTGTACAAAAGATGATTTATCATTTACAGTCAAATATTATTGGTTGGAATAAAACCAAAATATAAACAAATTATTGTTATTGAATTTACAACATATTACCTACTGCTTATAACTACATTGCCATTATGTGCCCAATTAGTCATATAAAATAGTTTTGCCACATAATAATTAACTACGGAAACATTTATACATACATATTTTTCTAATTTAAAAAATTATACATTTTTTCATATATTGTAATATTGCTCTGGGTGTGTCTGCTCTGTTACTAATGTCCATTGAATTAAAATGGAAAAAAAAAAAAAGATAATAAAAAGTATTATATTAGTATTGCACTAAATGTTTTGTTTGGTTGCTTCCTGCAGGTGAGGATAAACCACACTCTTTGACCTTGTGAGTGACAGCAAACATCATGGGTTTGCACTCAGCCCAAAAGAAGCACTTTCCCCTGCGCGGGATTGATGGGGTGGTCCAGTTGTTTGAATATGAGCTCTCCAAGTCTGAGCCAGACCTTGCACTCCTCTCTCTGGTCTTGGGTTTTGTAGAGCACTTTTTGGCTGTGAACAGGGTTATTCCCATAAATGTACCTGGAGTTCGCTTCGAACCCCTAGAACCAGACTGTCCAAACTCATGCTTTCCAACAGTTGAGGTGGGAATGATTTCTGCCCTGTACGAGCGCTTCACTGCCCAGATCCGTGGTGCTGTGGATCTGTCCCAGTACCGGAGAACTGCTGCAGGCTCCAGTAGAGAACTGGTCAAGAAAGTGTCAGACGTCATTTGGAACAGTCTAAGCCGCTCTTATTTTAAAGACAGGGCTCACATTCAGTCACTCTTCAGTCTCATCACTGGTAGGATTCCTTTGTACATCTAGGAGCTTCTTGATCTTACACTATGCTTACTTAAACACAAAATATTTATAACAGGTACCAAACTGGACAGCTCTGGGGTGGCATTTGCAGTGGTGGCAGCTTGTCAAGTTCTAGGTCTGAAGGATGTCCATCTGGCCTTGTCTGAGGATCATGCATGGGTGATCTTTGGTAAGAATGGTGAGGAGACAGCGGAGGTGACGTGGCACGGAAAAGGAAACGAAGACCGCAGAGGGCAAACTGTTACAGCAGGAGTCAATGAGAAGGTAAAACCTCAATCCTACATGTTGAATTGAATTGTAACGTGGTGCTATGGTGTTAAGTATAATCTAATGCTGTGCAGAAACCTTAGTATTTAAAATGTTTTGTGCTTTTGTCTGTTGCACAGAGCTGGTTGTACTTGAAGGGCTCCTATATGAAATGTGACAGAAATATGGAGGTGGCCTTTATGGTTTGTGCCATTAACCCTTCACTGGACCTGCACACAGATAGCTCAGAGCTGCTGCGGCTTCAACAGGTAATGCTTACAATTGGCAGGTAGTGTGTTGAATATACTGATATAAGCCTACATAACCCCCCATATGTTGTGGAGTAAGTTTAAAATGTCTTTGAAACCTAATTCTACACTAAATGTATAAATCATTAGAATGACAATAACACATTATTCATATTCACTCTTTCCCACATCTCTAAAACCCCTTCAATTAATATAAGTAATAAGTTATTTTTTAGAAAGCCAAAGAGTAACTTTTCTTTATTTATTTTTAATAGAAACTCCTCTGGCTGCTGTACGATAGAGGTGACCTAGACCGGTGAGTTGGCATATTAAGTCAATTAGTGGTCAACGGTTTCTAAAAGATCTTATGTCTAAATGTTCTTTTTTTGTATTCTCATCTTGACTAGATATCCAATGGCCATGGGTACACTAGCAGACCTTGAAGACCAGGATCCCATCCCGGGAAAGGGGAACCCCTTGAATATCCACCTTAGGGTACATTTACACCACCACTACAATAAAAGGGCAGGCATTAAGTAAGGGATTTGCTAAATAAAGACTTTACTTGTTTGTGTCTTCTGCAGGCTGTGAGTTCTTCCCAGAAGCACTATAACAACGAGCACATTTACCCGTACATGTACTTGGCCGGGTTCCACTACAGACACAGGAATGTACGCGAGGCTTTGAAGGCTTGGGCTGAGGCGGCCCAGGTCATGCAGGAGTGAGTCACTGGATTTTTTAACAGTTCATAATGTGGCTTTGATTTATTTTTGAAAGTATTAAAAGTATACTTAGTAATAATGATTTTGTGAAGTAAAATTACAATTCAAAATGTGCATAATGACAACGGTATACAAATTCACGGTATTCCCATTGTTTTTTTTTTTACTGTATTTTGTGGAGGTCAAATTGATAGAAAGACAACTACAACTTTCTTGTATCTAAACATGTAAACAATTCCTAAAGCCGCAATGCCTGAAAACCTAATATGCCATTGACTGAATGTTGGCAAGAAATGTAAACCAACAGCAAACTGAAGCACCCCTTATTTGTGAGAGCATTGTTTTTAATCATGTGATTGGCCAAAGCTGCTGAAATGCACTGAACATTCAAATCCTTGATAATATAAAGTATAGTCTGTATTGAGGTTTTGTCTTTCACAGAAGATAAAATAATGCTATCAAGTCAATTTTCAATAAAAAAGGAAAAAGTCACTATTCACTAAAACTATGCTATTGTACTTTTCAACAGACTGCCAGCAGATGGCACTAATTGTGCATCAGTGTGATTGGCGATCAGATAAATGCCTACCAAACAGTTTTTTTTTTATCTAAACTATATAGTAATTGAAAATGGTATTTATGGTAAGTGATTAAATTGAGTTTTAGCACTCTCCTCATGTTTGGAAATAAAACCCTTATCAGTTTATATGGGTGTGGTGCTAGAGGAAGTGTCCAGCTTGGCACCCTTATATATCAGTTTGTTTTCTACCCCCTCCCTTTTAACACAATGTCCATGAGCAAGACTAAAAATATCAGTCTGACCAAAAGACACATTCCCTCCACAGCTAGAGGCTTCCTTTTCCTGTCCCCCTTTGTCCCTCTTCTACAAAACCTATCTTCATGGTGGACTCATGTAACCTATTCAGATCCACTTGTTTTGTTTTCATATGTTTGTTTTTGCATTATTCTGATCCTTTTACACCACTTTTTTGGTCCTTCACATTGTCCCATTGCCTCATTAATATTGTAAGCTAAGATATATTAAGTTTCTACTCAATTACACTTCACGTCTAAAGTAATAGTGGTCATTATTCAGTCATTATTCAGTGTCCTGTTCTCTCTCCCGCAGCTATAACTATTTTCGTGAAGATGAGGAGATCTATAAGGAGTTCTTTGACATTGCCAATGACGTCATTCCCACCCTGCTGAAGGAGACAGCTGCTGCTGCTGAGAGCGCTGGAGAGGGGGGCGAGGAGGGAGAAGGAGCAGACAAGGTGAGGAGGACCATATTGTCAAAATACAAAATATTAAATGCAATAACAAGTTCTGATCTTGCAGTGTAATTTATTTACATTGCAAGAACAGAATCTGCAATAAATTTAGCAGATCTTATTTCTTCAAGTAAAAATTTGCAGCTCTAACACTTAAAAAATATGTTAACAAATCTAGCTCATTTGAACAATTTTAAAGGGACGCCTACACTACTAAATATTTTTCCAAATAGAATATTGTGAAAGAACAAGACCTTAATATTAATTGATGACCTTATGAAGTTTTTAATAGATGAATGTACTAGCAAGCTGTTGGTCTATAAGGCTTGTAAAACACTGAATTTATGGTAGCCTGCTGGAACAATGAGTGTTGTTTATTGCTTACACAGAGGAATGCAAAACACGAGTTTGCATATTTAAGTGTAGCGCTGTTCGCTTCACATTTTCATCTAACCTATTCTAGGCATCATACTATTTATTTTATTTTTCACTGAAAATGTTTCTGTCCCTCTTTCAGGAGAAGCAGGAGACAGCTCTGCAGGACCCAGAATGCTTTGCTCACCTGCTGCGTTTCTATGATGGAATCTGTAAATGGGAGGAGGGCAGCCCCACACCAGTGCTCCATGTGGGCTGGGCCACCTACCTGGTGCAGTCTCTCAGCCGCTTTGATGCTCAGGTGAGTAACCAGAACCTGCCTTTGAACTTCTCATAAACTAAAAATAAGGATGTTGTTTCTGAAATGAAGGAAAATGATGGAAGTCATGGAAACTGTAATACTTTGTCTCCTTTGCTTTTGACAGTATAGCTGGATTCTATTTCCTTAAGATTTGTTGCTACTTTAATTGAGATTTATTGAGTAATGAAAAGAGAGCCTGCTGATTGAAAACATATTCTTTAATAGCTTGTAGTTAAGGAATTAAAATGATTATACTGGAAGTAGTATCTACACATGGACAGAACAAGTCCACGTATTTGAAATGGTGTTTGTGGTAGCATGCTAAACAGAAAAAAAATACACAAAGCTGTAGTAAGAGCCAACATATGCTGCCTAACCAGTGCTGGTTAAGTCAGCCTGGTTTTAAATTGCTCTAGTGATTGGACAGATCTGACGTGCTGGCTGTGCCACAACTTTAGACTAACCATTAAAAAGGCTCCATCAGTCCTTTAGCGACACATGGCCATTAACTATTACTGATTTTTTTTTTTTTATTACTGATGATTTTAGATTATTTATAATCTAGGAAACACTGTCTAAAATCTTTGTTGCTCCCATTGCCAGGTGCGTCAGAAGATATCTATCATCACCAAAGAGCTTGAGTCCCAGGATGAGGATGACCAGTCCAGTGACAACCCAGGCGAGGGCCGCAGACGAGTACCCAGAAGAGAGTCCAAACCAGATGAGCCCGGTTCCTCTCCTCCCCCTGCTCCACCTACCTCTCCCCCATCCCAACCAGCTCCAACAGCCCAGCCTAAGAAAGTAGGAGAGGGTGGGGGTCGGCGGCGCTCCTCCCAGGGTCTTCGGTCTGGGGACAGTGAAGGAAAGCCCAAGTCCCCCAGCCCGGACCCGACTCTTTCACCCCAGCAGCAGCAGCACCAGACACCCCCCACCTCCTCGGCTGGGCCGGTGGTTGCATTTCAGAGCGAGAAGATGAAGGGCATGAAGGAGCTGCTGTGTGCGGCCAAAGTGAACTCCAGCGCCATCAAGCTACAGCTCACAGCGCAGTCCCAGGTCCAGATGAAGAGGCAGAAGAGTACTCCACCAGGGGACTACTCCATGTCTTTCTTAAAACGCCAGCGTAAATCTCTGTAGACCCGTACAGTACTGTGAACTCAAGAAACACCCATTGTTTCTTAAACTTTTATCAGTGTTTTCAATCATACATCATTTCAGTCAATATTCTTTAACTTTCTACCAACAGCATATCAACTTGCATTTTTGTAAGCAGTAGCCAGGGAAAAGTCTTCTTGGTAATCTGCCTCTTTTATTTAGTAGTAGTTAGGGCTGCACAATATGAAAAACACTGCACTGAATATTGCAATTAAAGATTTTGCCTTTTAATAATTTATTTTAATAAATAAAATAAATGGCTCTGTGCTAACTTCTATAGAGCAAAGATAGCATATTAAAGATAAAATCCTGAATGTTTGATTTTATTGCTCTGTTTTGACAATTATATTGACAGGCAAAGAGAAAATTCCATGTGGAAGACCCATATTATTCAAAAATAAGTTACAGATGGATATTGCAGTTTGTGATTTGCTATATATTGTGCAGCCCTAGCAGTAGTAATATTAGTAATTTATTTAATTGGCAGCCAATTGCACACTCTTATCAAGTTTTTGTTCTATTCCATGTGTCTGAAGTTAGAGTTGAAGAGACGAGGACAGCCAGCAGCATACTCCTGTCAGTTGTGTAAATATCAGTTTGTAGTGTATGGACGTGTGGACGAATGAAGCCTTGAAAGTGATTGATTTAGAATAGTTACTGTGTAACATTGTCCACTTCTGTTCTATCTACAGCTTTTTTCTGCTATAGCTCTATGTTGCCTTACTTCGCCTTTGTCATTTTCTAAAGTAGGTGGCCACTAGTTTTGACAATTGCTAGCTAGGCCTGTTTCTAATGACTAGAGAAAAAAATAGAAAGACCATGCACTGTTGAAAGGAGGCCACACTTAGACAGCTCACTGACTTGTGGTTTTTGTTCTTGTTTTTGTATCTGCAAAGAATAAAGATCAGATTCATTAAGTAATACAATGTGAGTGTATCTGGTGAGTGGCTTTTCATGGGACCTTTAAAAGATTTTTCAACATATAGAGCCAAGAAAGTATGTCTTGGGTATAGATCACTTCTATTAGATTTCCTCTGTGCACCACCAGCACAAAAGGATCTGACATACAAGAAGCAAGGTGTGAAACAATAATAGTAGCAGGCATTACAAGGAAAAGACTGCACAAGGAAATGCTGCCGAAACTGAAGTGTCACCCAGGAATTTTTGCAATGCCACCGAAACAAGAGAAAATAGGCTAGTGACAGGCTCTTTGTGCACAAGGAGTGGCCTAATGGGTTATAAATATTAAGGTGGGATAGGCAATTTTGTTGTATGTGCCTAGAAACAAGAAAACAAATAAGTAAAAAAGAAAAAGTTCTTGTAGTTTAATTTTGCTTTTAAAGTGATACTAAAGATGAGCCCTATTGATTTTTTTTTACTGTACTCAAAATGCACTGCAGAAGCATAATAGGGAGAAATAGCAGTATGGCGGATTGTTTGCAATTGGTACACATTTGACTTTCTGTGTGTCTGGACATTTTAGCCAGAAATACAGCACATAAATACAGAATGTCATAATGTTTGATTCCCACCTGCACTATCCTTATATTGTGCGTACTCACATACGCACCACTCTTAGAACCAGTATTGACATAGGATCAGTCAGTAGTAGAAATAATGCGACATAAACAGTCCTGAGGAGCCAGTGGCCATTGTTGTATTGTTCCCTTCACCTGCAGCCAAACCAGCGCGCTCATGGGCACATTTTTTACAGTGTGGGAGGTGTTTGCTCATGCGTGTTGCACTCCAGCGCTAGTCCGGACTGTTTGCGCTCTCCGGGTTGTAGTGTGCTGCTGCTGTTGGCGTGGAGTTGTGTACTCGTGTGGGTGAACAGCGTGTACCCATCCTGATCGATACGGAGCTTTTTAACAAGCCCTAATTCGTTCCTGTCTCCTCTCGGTCAGCCTCAGGGCCGTTCCCGCTGCGTTCGCCTCCGGTCACAACAGCTGGGATGTACGAGTGAGACCCCCGCCAGGCTGGACCACTGCACCCAGAGGTGTCTCCAGACATGGACAGGATAGGGGTGTCGTTCCTGGACCCCTTGGATGATTACGAGTTAATTCATCGCATCGGGTGCGGCACCTATGGAGATGTTTTCAAGGTGAGTGGGATATTCACCTCAGTATGATGTGAGACAAAAGACAGCGCTCAGAAGGACGTGTTAGTTCATGAACCTTCTCACTGCACTCACTTCCTTTAGTACACTAAACTTCATTGTTGCATAAACCTTTGTGGTTTGGCCAACAGCTCTAGAGAGCTGATAAGACTGAAGAAATATAAATTACACTGTTATTTAATTAACCACGTTTTAGACCCCAGCCTGTTGCATCTCTTCTACATGCAGAGACGTAGCGCTTGAGGAGTTCATGTCAGAACAACCTGTGTCTTATGCATCCTGCAGAACATTTGCATTGTTTTTTTGCTTTTTAAAACTTCCTAGATAACATTAGTGCTTATTTATCTATTTACTTATTTATGGGAACTATGGCACACTTTGACTCCTCTTTCCCATCACCATTTTTACATCTATATATTCTGAGCCAAATACTGAGAATAAATTACTGTTCATCATAATAACAATTGTCATATTTCATGTATTAATCCTAGTTTAAGGACAGTAGGGTTTTGGATCAGTACTCTACATCTGCATCTATTTCCATGGTTGCCACAGTAACAATAAGCACTTCAATTATAGCTACAGTTGACATAAGGCTGATGTGATTTTGTGCTATAATAAGCATAAAGACTGTGAATGTTGATGGTAACAGTTTTGTGTTTCCATCAACATGTTACAGTTGTATATTCAGTTATTTAATTTTATAGCAAATGTGAAGAAAACTGTAAACAAAGATATGTGCCAATATATGAAATATATTGTCAATAGGGATACTGAATACTAATATATTGTAGTATTTTGAGCTAAAGTATAGTATGGTACTACTTACCAGTACTACTATTTCTACAACTAGTAATACTACTATTACTTTTATTTTTCCCACCACTACTTCTAGCTCTACTACAACTACTTCTTTTCTGACTGCTACTATTTTTACTCTACCATGTCTTCTACTACTACCACTACTGCTGCTGCTGCTACTACTAAGTTTCCCACCACCACCACCACTACAATAAGTACTACTTGTACTGATAATACTGTTGCAACTAGTTTTATCACAATTACAACTTTACAGATGTCAACGACATGCTACTAAGATCATGTTTTGCAAAATTATTTTGTTTATTCATTACTTTCTCAGTCTAGTCAAAATTGATATATTCAGTGTCTATGGCACATAACACTGTGCAAGGCAACAAATACACATCACTGCAGCATTACAATGAGTGCCCTACATAAAATGTACTTTTACTGCTATGAAACACAAGACTTAAATCAGATCGTACTATGTAGAATTGCAGTAGCTAGAGGAAACAGTGCAAATGTATCAGACAATTGCAAATTCACCTCCCACTGCGGCAGTCGTGATGGACATGTGACTGAGTGGGTCTACAGTGGAGACCCCTTGTACTGGAGCAGCTGAGAGCACTTCACTAAGTGCCCACTTATGTGTAAATTACATGTGTGTCCCGGTCTGTCCTCACTTAGTCTTACAATATTGGAGTTATTTTAACACAACCTATACTTTTAGTTTTGGTGCTGGGACGCAAGTTGTTTATTTGCTTGTTGAAATAATATTACGTATTATGCTGTAAAATACTACTGACAATAAAATTCTCCCTGATTTAAGTATTTTTGATGTTTCAAGTATACTATAGTGCACACTTTACTTGATTCTCAGTGCTCACGTGTCAGTCAGCAATATACTGTATACACCAGCAAGATTTGTGCAACAAGATTGGAGCATATTCAGTCACACACTCTGTAATCAAATGTCAGTGTCTTGCTGTGTATGAAGTCGCACCTGTGGCTATTATGACCGAAAATGTACTGCATGTCGCTGTTTGTCAATAGATTTAAATGCCTACTTTTTATGCTGAACCTTTCTTACTGAAATATTTTAGACAGGAGTAAGTTTAATTTCTTCAATTTGATTTTAGGCTACATAGAATGTACCCTGTTGGAGAGTTGAAAGACAGGTGAGCAAATGTCTTGCCTTATTAGTATAACATCCAGTTTGCAATGACTTTGTTGAATACCTGTACTATTAAGAATATAAAAAAAAAATAATTTGAAGTTTGGAGAATTGCCTACTTATCATGTTTATTTCACCAATGTTTACAATAAGTTGAATTACAGTTTGAAATATTTCTTTGTGGTCCAATTAATTGTGATAGATTGTACAGCCCCAATTTAACATAATAATCAAACTTGTTTCTGAGCCTAGTGTCCCATGCATATGTATTAATAAAAGATTAATATGATGAAAGATATTGGAATATACATTTTTTTTATTTATATCTCAAAAACTGTTGAACTGCACTACAAGTCATACACTTGTCAAGCTTAAACAATACTATTTCCCCTCAAATGTTGCCAGACTTTCTGTATAGGTTGTTTGTGGCCAAGTGACATTTTTATAAATAATGACACAACAGGAATCGGGACTATTAATATCACTGACATTTGGTTTCACTCTTCCTTATTTGGCACTGAATCGTATCAAATCTGGAAAATGGCAGGCTAAAAATATTCCTCATGCTGCTTAAATGAATAGTAGAGGTTGCTTTTACTATGTGTTTCTATGGATCCTTTTTCCAACTCATTCAGAATGGAGTTATCTGATACAGTCCAAACAAGGCAAGCGCTTTATCCAAGAGTCCTTTTTCGGCATATGATCAAAGTACAGTAGAACTTCCTTCCTCTATCACATATGTAACTCCATGTTATTTCAGGCTCCACTAGATGCAAAAACCATATAAGACGTAACTATCAGTGTAGTCACAGGAAGCGCTATGCTGGGACAGGAAAGAAAACAGGAAGTAAATGCAGCGAAGCAGATTGTTTTGAGGTGAGCTGTATGTCTCATTGGTTGCTGTTCTGTTTGTTGTGGACATGTGACGTCAGAGGCCCGGGTGAATGGGGATGACTGATGTGCTCAGGAAGAATGAAGGAAGTAACCAACTGTAGAGCTGCTAATGCTACATCCACATCTGGGTCCGCACGCTGTCAAGTTTTGTTTTTGGTTCAATATCACTTAAAAGGGCATTGTGTAAAATGTGTTTGTACACAATTGAACACAATGGAGCACATCAGTCAAAAGGATTTTTTCTAAAGGGTGTAATCATTTCAAAATATCACTAATTGCAACAGCCTATCTTAGAAAAACAAACCTGAGATGTGGGATACAAAGTATACAAACTCAGCACTGCTGGAAGAGAAGCACATTAGAGTGCAACACGCATTCAGGAACCAAATAGATTTTGTTTCCATCTTTTCAGATCAGGTCATATTCTCTTTATATTATTTCTGCATGGTTTGTACATAGACAACAGTGTGTCCCTGCAGGGATACCATAGGTGTAGGACAAAGTAATGCGGAATACCAGCAAAACCTAAACACCACACCTTTAAGGACATCTTTGTTTTTAGGAAGAAGCCAACACCAAAAAGTTTATGTGAGTCTGGATGTGCAGATGTTCTTTCAGCTGAGCTTCTAGTCTATAACTATTCTGGCTTAACATTTAGATTTATGTTGTCTCTATCTCACAATGGTACTGAATAATCCTAAAAAAAATCTCTGTATCCAGAAATAAAAGTAGTCACTCATCCTTGGTCCATTATTGACTGAAGTTTCATCAAACTATACTATATATATATACTATATCTTGCTAACAGTCAAACAAACCAACCTACTCTCTTGGCATCTGCAATAATGTGGATAGATAAATCGGTTGTTGTCTGTTGTTTTTGCTAGTGTTGAAGAACATGACTCCTTGGTGTTTGTGACAAGACCAATGAAAATGCACATAACCTATGACATAATTTTACAGATACTACATTCATCTTCTAACAGTGCCTTACAGGTACTGTAGAGTTAGATGGCCTGCAATCAATGTGTGCTCTGATACTTAGCCTACAAATATTCAATCCATTCGTTCTGCAATTCTATTCCTTTATTGGCGTTTCTGGAAGGAGCTCTTAATACAGATTTACTATTTGTCTCTGTTGTAAAAAGAAGGTTAAAAAGAAGGGAAAACACCAACCATAACTAAGTATAGGTCCTTCATTGTCAGGATAGCTGTTGGATATGTGCCCAGGTTTTGTCATCTTGATGGAGGAACAGTGGCAATGGTCCAAGGTTTCCATATAAGACGCTGTGTAAGAGTCAGCAAAAAGACTTACTTAAGGATGGCTGCTTCAGTAGCTCAGATGCTAAATTATCTTGATTTTTGCCATGTCTTAAAAGGGACAGAAGCCACAATAAGTCTTGATAATTACCTGCTTTTACTGTTGGGAATGATGAACCATGCGTCCATAATGACATGCTTCTTCCACTTCTTTAACTTTAAGTGTGACCAGGTAGTATAGCAGCTGGAGCCAGAGATATTGCCTCTATAGTGAAAAAAAAAAAAAAAAAGATTTTACATAGATTTTTGTCTTTTAGGCTCGTAACATCAGGACGTCTGAACTGGCAGCTATCAAGATTGTCAAGCTGGACCCAGGTATGCTAACACTCAAATTAACAAACAACATGCTAACAATAGTTATTTTCTGAAAGATCTGTCACATCTGTTTACTAGTCTAGGCCCTTTACTGCATGTCTTTTTAGGAATAGGGGACATTCCTTGGTTGCAAAACACATTTTAAGAGAAATTATTAAGCTTCAAGAAAAACATAGTCTTAACTCATTCATGTATAATGTGTCTTTATATGAACATGCATGTGCACTGTCTCACATAGACTTGTGTGTCTAGGAGATGACATCACGTCCATCCAGCAGGAGATCACCATGATGAAGGAGTGCAAACATAAAAACATTGTGGCCTATTTTGGCAGCTACCACAGGTGTGTTTTCCAAAGTTGTTTTATGTTACTTTCTGCTATATGAAAAAGAGATCCAGGGAGTAGAAAATTGCACTTTGTATACAGATAATAAAATTTTGAATTGCAGAACTTCAGAAATATTTGACCTGTGTAGCTATGTGGAATTTTTCCTACACTGCCTCATTCCTCTCCCACTTTAGATGATTGGCATAGCACATAAGAGATAAATTATGGTCTATTTTGTTGGGTTTTTGGACCTAAATGTTGTCTGTTTCTTATTAAGGAACACAAAATTATGGATCTGCATGGAGTATTGTGGAGGAGGATCTCTTCAGGATATTTACCATGGTACCTAAACACTTACAGTAGCCTATTACTCCATTATGAAGACAAAATAACTACATATTTATTTATTGATGTCTAGAGGGTTTCATTTGACTCAACATTTGGAGCACTGTCACCTGTGTATCTGTTTATTGTTCAGCAAATTTGGATTTCAAGATTACCAACTAGATCTGCTATGTTACCTTGGTCATTAGTCTCTAACATGTATAGGGTGACCAGAGTTTTGGATCCAAAAACTGGGACACATACTTTTTTTATTAATCCTGGTGCATTTAAACTCCCCAAATGACAACAAGTGTCCAAAAGCCATACAATTTTCTGTCATGTAATGAAGTACATGGTGCTAGGGCTTAAGTTCTACATTTTAATGGAAATTTATTTTAAGCATTTGGATTAATGATTTTAAGTGTCCTATGCTTTTCTATTGGTTAAAATAGGGACAACTGGCATATGGTTTGTTGCAAACTGGGACATATCAGTGTTTCTACAGATATGTCTTGGGACATGGGACAAGGAGCCTAAAGCTGGGACTGTCCCTGTTAAATAAGGATGTCTGGTCACCCTACACATGTAGCATTTCCAAAGTATAAGACATAGAAGTTTGTGTAAAATTCTCTAGTGTAACTGTTCTTGGAAATCATTTACAATTCCACAAATGTTTTATCAAGTTCACAATGTATAAGTCCATTATCAGTTGCTACAGTAAGAGTCCTAATGCTAAACTAAAGCTAAAAGTAAAAATGGTTGATCAAATTTGTTAGGTCTAGCTAAGCTAAAGCTAGGTAAAACTAATTGTACTTTTTGTAGATTATTGTTGTTCCCATATACACCCAGGAACCAACAGTGGGTCATCAAAGGTTTTTATTTTATTTTTATTTTTTTACCAAAGTCATATATTTTAGATCAGTTTAATAACGTTTTATAGGTTTTATAAAAAAAGATACTAAAGGGAAACAACATAGCCAAATAAAAAAAATGTAAATTGGCCTAAATATATAACTTAGAAAAATTAAAGAAACCCATTACAAATATGACCAAACAGCAGTAGAAGTTTGGAAACCACTGTTGTTGTTGTTATTATTATTGTTTTTGTTGTTGTTGTTGTTATAACAATGGTTTATTATTTTACTGTTTACACAAGTTAGCTTTGTAGTTGTTTTGAAGGAGCTAGCCCCACAAGCTAGCAGTCAAGGCTAATGGTTTTTTGGAGTGTTTACATCCCAAGAAACTCTCTAAGCGAGACTACAAAGGCACTGTTTGTCAGTGAAAGACATGTAATTAGCTTAAGCAAAAGACTTGGAGAAATGAACTCTGATGAGCCAGCATTTATCTCTTTTAGACCCATACCTGCAGGCTCTTTGTGCTTCTCACTGTGAGCTATTAATCACTGTGGTCTGTTCCAGTGACGGGGCCATTAAAGGAGAAACAGATAGCGTTCGTGTGCCGAGAAACCCTTCAGGTAAAACTTCTTTATGGGTGCTACATTGTTAAACCTCTAGGCATTTTGCTGCAGATTTGTTGACCAAATGACTCATGTTTTTTTCCAGCAATAGAAGAGCTAAATAGTACTTGAACTAGCCAGACAACTAAATACAGACTACACTTGTGGTAAATGGTACTGCCTAACACAGCAGGCCATAACAAAACATGCTGAACTTTGTGCATTTGTTGCTAAATATACAGTATTATTCTAGTAGCTGTAGTAGCTGTTCTAAACGCATTTAAA
The DNA here is from genome assembly GCA_020698575.1 of Bostrychus sinensis. Lineage (NCBI taxonomy): Eukaryota > Metazoa > Chordata > Actinopteri > Gobiiformes > Eleotridae > Bostrychus > Bostrychus sinensis. The sequence continues at coordinate 25,616,956 of CM036252.1, forward strand.
TGTGTAGAAAATGCCAAATCTGCATTAAGTAAGAAAAAGCTTTTGTTGCAGTCTACTATTGATTTCTCTACATTGGGACAGCAGATTTGGAGCTCATCCCGTTTTGCTTTAGGGCTTGTGAGACAAAAAGACAAATATTTAAACACCGTTTCACATTAAACTCTCAGATTTTCAATACCAGATTACAAGTTGCCATATCTTGTCTTTCAGGTATGTGATCACTTGATCCAATGCATTTAAAGGTCTTGCTCACTCAAATCAATTGTTGGAAATTTAATTTGAAAGAATCATCTATAGGTGCCTTATTATTTCTTGAGTGATCAAATCAAAGAAGGCATTTAGTAGGGTGGCCTTTCATGGACAAACAAATTACTAAAGCAAATACATACTGACAGATCTGGACAGAACAGTCATCTAAGAAGTTATAAAAGTACAAAATCCATTCAACTCTACATAGAAAATCTCTAGTTGATGCAAAGTTTTGGATTTGGTAGTAAATCTGGTGTCTTAAAAAATGGTTAAGCTGAATTAATAAGGCATAATTATATGTAAGGAATGAATGGTGGTAGTTTTGTGGTTAGCTCTCCTGCCTCTTTAGGTACTCCTGTCAGCTGTGTGTGTAGGTGAATTAGTGAATCAAAATTTCCCATAGTAAATGAATGTGAGACTGAATGGTAGTCTTTAGATATCAGCCCTGTAATCAACTGGCTATTGTCCAGGCCAGGGTGTACCCCACCTCAGGCCCATAGTTTCTGGTATGCTGCCACCCACAACCAATAACAATGGTTATATTGTGTTTTCTGTCCAGGGTTTGTATCATCTCCATGAAACTGGCAAAATGCACCGAGACATTAAGGTAAAACAGTATCAAAGATAAAGCATACAAATATGAGAATATCATTATTTTGTGCCATTAAAAAATAACCCAAGTGTCTGTCCTTTGTACAGGGCGCCAACATCCTTCTAACAGAACGAGGAGATGTGAAACTAGGTCAGCACTGATAGGAGACACATCTAAGTATCCTAAGTTTTATCGGGTTGTGATACTTTTGGCTCTTTGAAATGTGCCAGGTGTTCTGTAGTATTTTGCATTTGACCTTCAGCTATAAGACTGACACCTATTGTAACCCAGTTTGTTTCTTTGTTATTAGCTGACTTCGGAGTGGCAGCAGAGATCAGTGCCTCTGTCGCCAAGAGGAAGTCTTTTATAGGAACACCCTACTGGTAATATGAATATTTATATAAAGTTTGAAGTGCCAGGAAAAGTCATAGTTGATACCCGTCTGTTGAATACACAAACATATTACTATGACTTAGTAAATGTAAATTAATCGAGACATTTTCTATTAATCAATATAAAAGATTTTCTCTAGCTCATTATTTTAGTGTACATGTCAAATTTTTCAATAGCATAATGATTGATAACAAAGGTCTTGAAGCTAGAATCCATAGTAAAATATGTTCTTGATCTTTACTTCTGGTTTATTGGCCTGTTATTATATGCTCATTTGCTCACTATGTTTTTAGCGCCAGCTTGGGGCTTGTTTTGCTGCTTCGCTCTCCTAAGCACAGAGTAAATGACCCACAGATATTAAACAGTGCTGATATCACAGTTTTGGCAAACATACACACACACACACACCCTTCAATTACAATAATCATCAAAACATAATCCCACTGTTTCAGTGTTTTGTTGCCATGTCCTCAGTTTATTAACTGCCAAATGCCTATTTGGTTAAGGCCATGGGATTATGTCATTGCATGACCCTCGGGGTAATTTTACTAGGGAACTGGCAACTTGTCTAAGGGTGTGATGCAATATCTACTTTTCATATTTTAGGACAAACCTTACTTTAAAAATTTTGTTATTGTTGCTAAATTTTTGATGATAATTGTCTAATCAGGATGGCTCCAGAGGTAGCTGCAGTGGAGAAGAAAGGCGGCTACAACCACCTGTGTGATATCTGGGCAGTGGGTATCACGGCCATCGAGCTGGCAGAGCTGCAGCCCCCCATGTTCGACCTCCACCCAATGAGGTTAGTCAGCACTGCTTCAGCCATATGTGAACAAGCCCTATCATAGTCCCCACTCATGAACAGCGGACACTTGTATTATGTAACTCTCAGCTGGAATGCATTTAATCATAGAATATGAATGTAAACTACAGAGACAGTCTGTGCAACAGTGACATTTAAAACTGTTTTGCAGAGCACTGATGTTAATGTCCAAGAGCAACTTCCAGCCTCCAAAACTAAAAGACAAAACAAAATGGTAAGTTCTAAATCCATAGTGTTAGCTGGAACTATGCCATTTTTATTATTAGGTTTTATGGCTGTATTGTGTTCTCTGTGCAGGTCAACAGGCTTCCAAAGCTTTGTGAAGATGGCGCTCATAAAAAACCCACGGAAAAGGCCCTCAGCTGAGACTCTACTGCAGGTGGATCTCAGTGGCTTGTTTTTAATGGCTTTGTGCCACCATCTCTATACCAATAAAATTTTCAAAGCACTTAGACGTCCTATAATGCATGAGTATGTACATACATGAGAGCGAATGTTTAGTCATCTAACAGCATAATGTTGGAGGAATGACCTGTTAATAAACAGTTATTATTTAGGCTTTTATTATCAAGAATTATGAAGTATGAATGAACGTTTTTTAGACTGGGATTTGAGCAATCACAAGCTTGGAAATGAGAAAAGAGTCATGAATTGGGGACGCACCCGTTTGCTGTTTTATCTTCACCCCAACATTGAATTAATAGCTGCCAATAATATGAGAAAGTTTATTTGCTCGAGTGTTATTGGGACTATAGCTTCATCTGCAGTGCTTACAGAGCAAAACATATATAATATATAAGATGTTGAATCAGTGAGATGAAAATACAATAATTGTGATATTGCGCTGGTCTAATGCCAGAAGCAACTCAGATGTTTTAGGTAAGCTAAAAACTTCATTTTGATGTTGTATTTTGCAGTGGCTGGAAAGTTGAATGTGTTATTAAATTTTGTGTTATATAGCTTTTGATATATTGGTGTTTTTGTATTACTCTTTTTGTTCAGCATCCGTTTGTGACCCAGCTGCTGACGAGGAACCTAATCATTGAGCTGCTGGACTTGGCCAGTAATCCTGAGCTTTACAACAGCCACTCTCATAGTCTGGATGAAAACGATCTGGAGGTACAACATAACAGTAGAAAACTCTCAATTTTTATTTGTTCTTGCTGTATTGTACTGTATAAATGTGTTTTTGTTGGCAGGTTGAGGAAGAGGCTCCAGACAAGATCCAGTCAGCGGGGAAGCACCTGGCTGTGGAAAGGACCTTGTCTGAGGAACAATGTAAGGTCACACACACGCATACTGTACACTTATGACTAACAGAAAGAGGTTTCAGGAAATATCTTTGTGGGGCTGCAGTAAAAATAAGCAGGTGGTACATTCTCAATACATAGTTAAATGTAAAAAGTACTTGTTCTTAACAAGCATCGCTGGGAGTATGCACACCTAAAACCAGTGTGCCCACTGTAGTACTGCCACACCACTGGCCCTTTCTAGATAAAGGTTGTTATTGGATGGGTAGGATTTAATTAGGTGGAAATAGGCTTGAATGGACCCTCTTCAGTTTGCTAAGAGTTGAATGAGTCTGCCTCGATCAGGCTGCAAAACCTCCTAATAAAGAGCCTAAGACTGTGATAATACTTTGTTGAGTATATACATGTATCTGTTGATAGGAAGTTGGTAGGCAATAGTGCTGCTTAATGTCAGCAGTGTTAATAATTTTGCAGCATTTATTAAAGATATCTAAAAATAAATCTTATTCACAGTAAATCACTTCAAGTGTTAGCCTTTCTTATGTGTTATTTCATTTTTGGCAGTTGTACAAGCCATATTGTCATTTCATGTTTGTCACAGTGAGGTACAGGTGTAACATGTTTGTAGGGTTTGTTTATGACTCGACTGCTGTAACTGGAGGAAGTTGTGGTCAGTGTGTGAAGGATTTGTTGCATTTAGCTGGCCAGAGTGTGAAGCAGAAATACTGTATCAAAAAGACTAGAGTAGATGATATTAACACTCGAAGGCTATAATTTCATCCATGATTCTAGTAGTTTAAATGACGAGCCATGCATTGCTGACCTCAAATCTGGAGTGTTGCCTTGTGGACTACAGTAAAATGAAGTCACCCAGGCCAGTGCATAGAAGTGGTACTGTCCCTCACATACCAGTGGCATGTTTGGTGCCATCCTGTGACGCAGCCCTCATCCCACATGTATGGACGCCTCCCCAGGACAAAAGCGGGCTCACTAAGGGCCCATTGTTCTCATTCATATTATGGAGATGTAGCACTGAATACAGGGTTTGGCTGTAAATAATAAGACAATAAGGCCACTCTTGTATTTTATATGAGTACATAGGCACACTTTTAGTTCATATGCAGGGAATACTTTCATTGTTGGCCATCAAAATAAAAGTAAAGACTATTTCTGGCTTTATGCAGTGCTTAGAAATCTTACCTAATCAGCTCATACAAAGGGGCACACACTGTAATGGAATTTGCCACAGGTCTCGGCAAGTTGACTTTCAAAAATGAGGTATGCACCATCGCTATGATTTTTATATAAACATTTAGATTTTCATGTGATGAGACTGTCATTTCCTCTTTCGATTTCACTAGTTACAACCATGAGTGTCAACTATGTGATTACTGTCAGAACAGCTTTCTTCAGAACATAAAAAGACATTCTCTTTCACTACATTGTAGTAATTATGTTTTGATTTACAAGACACCTTTACAGTCTTCAACTAATGTTAGAATGACTTTAAGAAAATGAGCCAGTTGTCAAGACTATGAGGCTTATAAGGTTTTTATTGTGAGATTCCATCTTTCTATAGAGGGCTCTAATAGTTTAAGAGCTGAACATATCACATGAAATGAATGTGTATATTTTTGAAATTTTACATTGAAGGCTTACCCAGAAAATATATTACATTTTCCTTTTTTTAATTCTCTACCTGATCTCTGATTTAAGTTAATTTTCCAGGAGGAGGAACAAAAAAAATCTAGCTACAGCTGCATCTGAATCCAACTGCACAACCAATCAGAATTCATTGGGCAACATGGGAATATACGGTATATTAGATAATGGTCAGATATAATCTTTAAAACAGAGGCGTTTCAGACCTGTTTTATTTTGTTGACCTTTGTTTTGCAATATGGACAATTGATTTAGAAGTTTGCTTGTAGCTGGATAAAGAATGTACATGATCATTTCACTGCAGTATCACAAGGATACTCTCTTGTAATTTGTACATGATACCACAATATCACATTACTGTGTTGGCAGTTAATTCAGTTAGTAACAACTCCACTATGAGCCTGTTGCAGCTAACCCTCAATATTGATGCTGCTGTGTTAAGTGCCTAATGTAGCTAATGCTATTTAGTTGAGAGTGGCTGCTAAATCTATTCAATTTTTCAATGTGTATTTGTTCTCTTTTTTTTCTTTTTTTTTCTCTGCAGTTGACCAGGTAAAGTTCAGGCCTCCTTTACGGAAAGTCACAGAGCCATATCCTGATATGGTGAGTCATTATTCAGCTACACGACTTTAGTCACATATACTCTATTGTTAAAAAGCACTAGTAGGCCACTTTATTATTTTTAAATATGATGCCCCATTTGATATATAATGCATTTTCCATGTAAGGTGTCTGAGACTGTGACCTATTTTGATGGTCTTTTGAGCAGGGCTCCTATGATGACGACTGGAGTCTGTCTGGAGATGAAGACAATTCACCGTAAGACAATGATTTTTTGCGCATTAAAATATGAAATATCCAATTGTGCTAAGGGCTGTTGTTAAATGGTCACTTCAGTTTTTTACATGGTATAATTTCTATATAAATATTGTCCTCCATTTAGTAAATCAGAAATTCTCTATACGTCTTTAGTTGGATATTGTGTAATTGTAAATAGATGTTTGAAGAAACAGTCAAGAGTAATTAAATAAGTTTTGTATTACATTAACTCTTCCCATATAAAGATACTAAGGAGTACTATAAGTAAAAAATACATAAATTATTCATGAACAATTTAGCAAACAAGCATACTAAATTAATGATTCTGTAACAATGACACATAACATGTATTTCTCTATAATACCTTTATTTTCCGTGTATATACATAGAATATGTCCTACAATAAACAACAATGTTTTTATAGAATATAAAATTTCTCCTCTTGTGTTATGTGAACTTCAGCAACTGAAAAACCTACATTTCTAATTGAGTAGATGACAGACAATACAACCTAGAGGAGTACTGAGAAAGTTGCACTAGTGGAGCTGGTTCCTTCCCGTCCCATTGTTAGTAGTGAGCCCGGCCCGTAGTCAGATAAACAGAGGTCTTCCTGTTGCAGGAGCCTGCTGGAATGTGTGGAGCAAGCTCTGCAGCTGAGGTAGGACTCGGCCGCCACCCCTCCAGCCGCTAACCCCAGTGTGCCCCCTCTCTTGGACCCCTCCCCTCCCGACCCCTTCATGCCACTTGTGTCATTTGAAATCCAATTGCTTCTCGTGGTGATGAGCTAATCAGTGGGTCTCTGCTAATCAGCTGGGTGTGGAGATGATTTAGTAAATGATAGACTGGCTTTAGTCTCCAGCTTTTAGTGCTTACAGTATGTCTGCTTTATATTGTGTTGTGTTCTGTTGGATTTTGTTTCTGCTACTGTGCTGCTGACATTTTTTTTTCTTTGGTCCATCTTTGTGCCATCATTTATTATAATACCTTGAATTTCTATACCGTATCAGAGTGTGAATGATCCCTTCTGCCGTCTTGTCTTTCAGGAGTTTAACCATTAGGAGAGCGCCCTCTACTGACGTAAGTGGTCAAATGAAACGTCACTGCAATTATAGTAATTTTCCCAAAGGATTGAGACTGGCTGTCTCTGCAAATTAAAGCCACGTTTCTCACACCGTGTTTTCCACATTTAGCAAAGTCAGTCACCCTCAAAGATGAAGTGATAAGTAACCCATCCTATTAAATTTTAAATTGTAGCATTGCACGCAAAGCTCAAAATATAAATCTAAAACAAAAGGTCTTAAATATTATGTCGCTTTAAATCCACAGCTTTCTTTCTGACAAAGGCTATGGCTTTGCTTCTTGTTACAAAGCCATGCATTCAAGTAATATTTAAGAAGTGAGTGAGGATGAAGAGATGTTAATCTATATTGAAACAAATTAGTAGTAGTAGAGTATCAGTGGATGCCATAGCTGTGTACATGCTCAGAAAGAGTTGTGGATTTGCAGTCTGTTCTTTTGCCACCAGCTGTCACAAATAAGACCCACTCCACTTTTGACATTATGTTCAGTGATGGAAATGTATATCACAACTGGGTCTCGTCCTGGTGGTAGTGGTGGTAGTATTTCTAACATGATAGATTGTCATATTCAGTTTCTAGGTAGTAATTACTTTGCTGTACCCTCTTTATCAGGGTGGTAGGAAGAGTGGCCTTTTTAGCCCGACTACAGCCTCCCTGCCTGCCTTCAGCTCCTTATCCACCCACACTGACGACCAGGATCTTACGCTTAGACCTAGTTGTACTCTGGGCCCTGATGCCGCTATAAACAATGACTGCAGCACTACAACAGGTAGCATCATTGTTAGGTCTGAAATTTGAGGCATTTTCCTCTCATTTTCCCTGCATTCACATCATAAGCCACTGTTTTATTTCAGGTTTGGCCCGGTGCTCTGCCACACAGGACATCCGACAGCGCTGCAGTGACCCGTGCCTACCCGCAGGGGACGTTCTACCCACAGAGAAGAAGCCCGTGGCTGTTTCACCTCCAAAGAGAGACACCCCTCTATCACCTGAGTGGAGCACACTAAGGAAAAAGGCTGAGGACTCTGTAAGTTCACCTCCAATAATAACAAGTGTGTGCTGTTGGCTAACACAATAACTTTCTAATGGGTTTGCTTTGATTTTTCAAAAGTCTGTGTGGAAAATGCAGACGTTCATGATTTGATGTGACTTATGTGTGGTTTGTATCATCCCCATGTTTTGTTAGAGAGCTGATTGTCATGGACTTCCTCCTACCCCTCAAGTCCATGTAAGTGTGACATCTAACAGCATGCTAACCAGTCACAATTCTCTGATTGCTAACTTGTTAAAGGGGTTTTAGTTTACTATGTTGATCATGGTCATAGGAAATAGCTTGTGTAAATGTCACTTTCTGGAGAGTTTGTAAGTCAAAGTGAAAGCAACCATAAAAAAAATGAATGAATGTTAATACCTATAGAGATGTGTCCAAAATATAAACAGCTACTGTAACAGCTACTATAACATAACACGGTATAGTTGGGATAATGACTAATAATAGCTACATAGTTTACCATTTGATGCCACATGTGGGAAGGAGGCCAATGAATACTTATGGAGAGTTGCACAAAACAGGAGTGAATGTAGTGATTAACTTTCTGTGCTGTTTCCTCAAGATGGGAGCCTGCTTCACCAAAGTCTTCAATGGCTGTCCTCTCAAAATAAACTGTGCAGTGACTTGGATTTTCCCCAAGACAAGAGGTAAAGCCACTCTACTCCACCATTTTGAGACATTCCCTTTGTAGCATGTAAAAATAAATCTATATACAGTAAAAGCCATAATGTTATATAAATAGGGTAGGATATATTGTTAATATCTATTTTTCCTTTTTAGACCAGTATCTAATTCTTGGAGCAGAGGAAGGCATCTACATACTCAACCTTAATGAACTTCATGAAGATACACTAGAGAAGGTATGGACAAGCAAGCAAGCCCTTTTTAGTGAGACATACACTGTACATGCTACAGAAAGATATTAAGAAATAAAAAAATATTGCACTGTGAAATGGTACAGGCGAGGTTAAGGTGACATTGCAGTAAAAAGAAAGAAATATACCACAACAAAAACACTACATGAAAGTGCTTATTATAATAGAAAATAATCTGTTTTGACTGTCCTCCGTCAGCTGCTGCCTCAGAGATGCACATGGCTGTATGTCATGAACAACGTGCTCATGACTGTATCAGGTAACTGCAGCTATTGTTAAAAACTAAATTGAAAAAAATCATTGCTTAAATTAAGCCTTTGTACTTTGTGTCCTGCAGGGAAATCATCGCAGCTTTGCTCCCACAGTCTGACTGCTCTGTTTGAACAGAGAGGCACTGAGAATGTGCACAAGAGGCCCAGCACTCTGTCACTCAGCACTAACCGCTTCACTGAGAAGAACAGCCACAGGTAATGGGAAAAGATGTGTGATGTGTTCTTGTTTTTGAGGGAAATTGTTAAATCACCTAATAGCATGTGTTAGGGCTAAAGCTTTGGCCTTTACCAATAATTTGCAACTGGTGGGTTGGGACGCAAAAGTGGGTCATGGGAAGGTTGATCATGCTGCTCTTTATGTTCAATGTACAACTTTTTTAAAGCATAAATGCTCATTTAAGTACATTCAATTGTGAAACTAATTTTAAAAGTAGTAATGTGATAAAACATTTTTTTAAAAAGGCCCCTTGTCAACACACATGACTGCCGAGAATACAGATAATGTAGCTTTTTCAGCTCTTGCTCTGTTTGCTTACACAGAGAAACAGCACAGAAAGAAAGCCATGAATAGAAAATTGAAAAAAGTTAAACATGTATAATAACATTTGCAAAGCATTCACATGATGTTTGACGAGGCTAAGAAAATTTAAAACATGGTCCACAAAACTCTAAGATAGAAGCCTAAGATCAACTCTAAACTTAAGTTTGAAGCCATGTAATTGGTGTTCTGTGGTAGAAAATGGTCAAATACCACTTTTTAAATATAATATATGAAGAAAAGTTAGCAATGTTGTTGTTGGGGGGGTCATGTGGGACTGTGATGGATATAAAGTAGCTTTAAATATTAGAACAAGCTTTGATCATTGTTAGTTGGAAACACTGATGATGTATTCTGTCCGTCTACAGAAAGTTTGCCATATCAGTGAAGATACCTGACACTAAAGGCTGCAGACGATGTAGTGTGGGTAAGACATGCAAAACACATTTAGTTATTTATTATGAATTTATTCATTCAGTCAAATCAGTTTTAATATCGTGTTTGTCTCACCCAGCCAGAAATCCCTATACAGACAGCACTTTTCTGTGTGCGGCTGTTCCCTCTGGGCTGGTCCTTCTGTTGTGGTATGAGCCTCTACAGAAGTTCATGCATTTAAAGGTATGTTGATGCTGCATATTTATAAATGCTCATGCTCATAAATAATTTACTTTAGGCAGTTAGGGAAGGATATACTGTAGGTGCTATAACTACAATTGAGTCGAGTGTTCAAAATAATCAACAAATAAGAAAACACCAAATTTCTGAAATATTCTGGCTATAAGAGTTGACAATCTCTATAGCACTAATGTTGAGTTCATAACTAATAAGAATTTGATTTTATCACATTATTTTGGGATTAAATTATTTGAACAAAAGGAATTCATATTTAAAACGTTTATAGCTAGCTTTTATATATATATTATATTTTTAATATATGCTTTACATTTGAGTATCTGGTCCATCTTGTGGTTTATCTACAATCAGTGTACCATAACAGTGTATATTTTAGTGTTTTTACTTTTTCTGTGTTGTTGCAGCACATAGCTGTGAAGCTGCCAGACAGTCTGTCTATATTCGAGCTGCTGGTCGTGGTGACAGATGAGTTTCCTCAGCTCTGTGTTGGTGTGAGAGACTGCAGTAATGGCAAAAGTGGCCAGGAACTCAAGTTTGATATTATAGAACTGAACGGCGCACCTATCTGTGTACCAGGTAGACACATCCCCAAGGATTTTTTTTTATATTTTAACAAATGCAAATGCCTTTCTCTGCAAAGTTCTATATGAAAAAAAAAAAAATCTGTCTGTCTGTGCAGACGGTGGTGCACTTAAGGCAGGGCAGGTGACCCAACTGGACCGAGACACAGTTCTTATCACGATAGAAAGTAAGTAGCCCCATTCCTAGCTTATTATTAATTATTTGAGGGTGTGCTATTGTATGATTTTACCATTTTATACACTGTAATGTTTATTTTACAGAAATTGTTAAGATTGTGAATTTGAAGGGGAAACCATCCAAAGACCTAGCTGCGGAAATGCAATTTGACTTTCCTATTGAAACTCTAGGTGAGACATTTTAAGCAGCATATAGTGGAGTAGAACCCAGTTATGTAAGTTAAGTGAGGTAACATATTTTTACAGTTTGCTTACAGGACAGCGTTTTAGCTTTCTGGAAACATGGTCTTAAAGGGAAGAGTTTCCATTCTGGGGAAGTGAGTATTTCTTGCAAAAAGATGGCCAGTACATATTTGTATGTTTTTATTTTTGCAACTATGACAATTCTATGTTTATGCAAAGGTGACACAAGAGATTACAGACGAGAGTCGAGTATTCAGAGTCCTGGGAACAAATAGGTGTGGTAACATGTTTTTATATGTAATTTAAGTGTGCCTGTGAAAATTTGAGAACTGTTAAGTCAGTTAATATTGTTGAAACCACAATATAAACATTATTGTTCACCTGCCCTCTAGCAAACAGTGATTTGTATATTGATTTCATATTATTTTTACACCAGCTGCCCTTCCTGGCTGGTTTTGATCTGGCCCTAGGTTTCAGTAGTGGAGGTTAGTTCAGACAGCTCATTGATTTCTTTAGAAATTGAAATTGTCTTTTTTGGTGTTACACAGGGACATCATTCTTCAGAGCACGCCAACAGATGACCCCTCAGCCCTGAGCAACCTCTACATACTGACTGGACATGAAAGTAGCTACTAAAACCTATCTGCAAGCGACAAAAACATTTATTGTACAACTCCAAGATGTAAAATACCAGCACCGGCAATCCCCAAATATCGACTGATTTTAACAGACTTTTGGAACAGCCTTTTAAATCAGATGAAGACATTAAACTGTACGAAGCTGCTTATTATTGCTCAGTAACAACAACCAATTTTAAACATGCATTCATAAATCAGTTATCAGGTAATGCAGTGAAGATTACATTATGGATGGATACCTAATAGCGTCTTTCAGAAAGAAGGCTAAAGCAGAACAATGTCTAAGTGAGATTTTAAGTGGAGACCGAACAAGAAATGTAAGGCGTTGGTGCCTTCTGGACCTAGTATTTACTCAGATATGCAAGAAAAAAAACTTTCTCTAGGGATATGCGTAAAAACTTGTATTTCAGCACTAATGTCTGTACATTTTTAAGCGCAATAAACCCCACCTGTGTTTTCAGATGCTTTATATGTGATAGAGGTGCTGTTAGGTTTGTTGAATAAACCTTAAAATGACACGGAGTGTAATATCCGCTACAGGGTGCATGAAATTTCTAATAACTAGAATATCTTTATACCATACTCCAATGATACACGTATAATAAGTTGTTGCCAAATAAAATTAATTTAGGAATATCTGTAAAGTTTGAGGTTATTGTAAAGCTAGTCTTTTGATGTTACTGTATATTCTAAAAACAGTACAGAAAAGTGTACATTTTTTGTTCAAAGGGACAATATGTAATATTGTATTTCTTTTTGCTAACATATTCTGAACTGTAAATACTAAGAAATAGTACTCTGATGATCCTAAATATAGTACTTTGTGTGATTTGGACTCATTTTACAGATGACGCATGCTATACTACTTTATACCACTAGATGGTGTCCTGAACCACATCAAGGCTCTGTCAGATACAAACTAAAAACTAGATTAAAACTTAAATTAGTGAATTGGTGACACAAATCAAACTACAGAAGAAGCGTGGTCATTCATAACCCTACACATACATTTTTTCTTAAAGGGGTGCAAGTGGTTGAGGTAAGGAGTCAAATAACCAGATCTACTTTGTACTTGAAACAAATATATGATAGTATATGATGAGCAACAGCGCTGATGGGATGAGTTTCTATCTATGCCTCTTTGGATTACATCTGGGACCTTTCCAGTCAGCATATGGCAACACGGCAGGGAGACATCCTACTGATCATTGCGGTCTAATTAATGTTTGCGATAGCTAATTGTTGATCCCACATATTTGTCTGATACACTTCACAGTGTCCTCGGAACTAAACATACAGTCTAGATTCTGGACTAATATGTAGCCTTTGTTACCGTTACATTAGAGTATTGTTTGTGTGTAATATTTGGTATTTATGAAGAGATGAATAAATGTATAATTTTAATAGAGGTTTGTGTGAGATATTTATATGTACCCTGCTTTGAAACTCTTTGTTTTATACATTAAATACATGAATGAATCCATTACTCTGTTGACTACCTGTTGAAGCTGTGTGGAGGCCCCACAGCCCACAACCCCTCCAAACGCTACGTTTTTGACGTAAAACGTAACATAATTTGCTGCGCACCGGAGATTCAACGTAAACTAGCTGTGTTCAATCGCCATTTCATTCGTCAAGAATTTTTGATACTGGGAGGTAAAAACTTAATTGCTATATACTTTGCTTTGTATTGTAAGATGGAGTAATTTGTAATATTCACGAAAGGCGTAATGATTGGTTCTGCACTGCTCGTAATATGGTTCTATGATGTTTAAGCCGAAAGGCTAGTTAGCAGCAACGTGGTTAGCCTAGCCATCGCATTTTGTTTTTTGCAAAGAGGCACTCTGTTTCTGTAAAACGAAACCAACACAAACTAAAGCTGAAACTAATTTATTTATTCTGTTTGTATAGTTGCCTTTTTTGCGAGCGTGATTGAAGGATAAGGTCCACCAACTAAAGAAAATCTCAGTCCTCCATCAATACACTCCCAGCTAATAAAATGAATTAAAAGTAAATACGAAGTTAAAGACACCATGTTAAAAGAAAACACTTGGCTCTGTATTAGCTTATGACTGTGTTGTGAACATCTGTCCATTACGGTATAATTACAGTGCGCTAATTTAGCTGGCAACAAGAGAATAAACAAAGTTTGGCTGTTGATTTATTGGCTTATCTCATCCATGTTGAACAACAAAGAAATATAACTTTTTAAGATGACTAGGATAAATCTCAGACCTTCCTTTTTTTTATTTTTATTCATTGTACTTTTGGTTGACTTTTTATTATTAGAGCGTAACAATGTTTTGTTATGTTGTTTTTCTTCTTTTCAAACAGCACAATGGTGAAAATATTTATTGGGAATTTAGCAGCAGAAACCACACCAGATGAACTTCGCTCCCTTTTCTCTCAATATGGGAAAATTTCTGAATGCGACATTGTTAAGAATTATGGCTTTGTGCACATGGATGACAAAGCTGAGGCTGAAGAAGCCATTCGTAACCTTCATCATTATGACCTCAATGGCCAGCCTATGAATGTGGAGCTGAGTCGCGGCAAGTCAAGAGGATCTACCAAGCTCCATGTTGGCAACATAGCCTGCACCAACCAGGAACTAAGGGCCAAATTTGAAGAGTATGGTGCCGTCTTGGAGTGTGACATAGTTAAAAACTATGCTTTTGTTCACATGGAGAGAATGGAAGATGCCATGGAAGCCATTAATAATTTAGACAACACTGCTTTTAAAGGTGAACTTTGGGGCAGGGGTTTTCTAATTTTATTGATACTGTGTCAGCAATATGTTTTGTTTTTTGTAAACTCCCAGGTAAGTTTGGCTATTCTGCAGGTAAGTAAAGACACAACTATTTTGTGTAAATGGTAGGACAAAGTTGTCACAAATTAAATGGTTGTTGACTGCCTACATACTGTATATGAACTATGTATTCATCGTCTGCGCTGTTGGGTGGTATTAAAGAAAAATACACGATATAATACCTAAATACCTTTTATTTTCAGACCTCTCACATCAAAAGTTTATGCTGCTTCCCAACAGTTATTTGCATCCCAAATAAATTGCCGACAGCGACAAGCACTTTAAGAGATACTTTACAAAATGGCGACGTGTAAAACATAACATGCTGTCATACATTTACAAAAACAACCAAGCATTTTTATTCTGTTGTTTTACTACTATAGTTATTATTATTATTAGTTTTTAGCAATGTCATATGATGACACTTTGCTATGATGGCCTAAAACGAAGGTCCTCCTCGTTACAAACATTTTCATCGGGCGGTACTTCAGATTGATATAACATTAGCAACTCTGTGCTAACATTATATCAATTTGGCTTTTGCCAGGTAATTGCTTTAAATCCACATATTTGAAGACAGTTATAGTCAGGAACAGTGCAATCCTAGAAAATGCTTGACGTATTCATTTTTCTTCTTATGAGTATGAAACAATGGTCCTGGGCTGGTCACAGGACGAGAAAATGCACCAAAATGCATACATTACAAATATGCTTGCCTTTTAATGTTACGTAATTTGAGGGATTACTGCCTCTCAAAGTAGAAATGTTAAAGGGGAACAATGTAACTTTTTCACCTTAAATAAACCATTTAAGAGTTCATGTGACAGTTAAATGAGGATCAGGATGAATAAACCCCCCTGCATCTCACTCTGGTGTATCTTGATAAAAAACCAGTCTTGCAAGAATGGGACAACATAAATGGTGTCCCTGAAACATTGGGTCTCATGAGAAAGCGGCACGTCTCGGTTAGCCAAACAACAAGCTAGTGAGGGCTTTACTTCTTAGATTTTTGTCATGGCAGAGTGATCAAAAGGCAGAAGATGCCTTTGTACAGATACAAGGAGACAAAAACGAGTCAAGCCAAGCGAGGGGTCACATAGGAGTCAACCGGACTGGGGTTTTTACATAGTGCTTTACTCCTAATGTAGGGGGAGAACTGTAGACCTTTTTTTTTGTACCAAAACAGCGAAGAAACTAGCAAAGTTACATTGTTTCCCTTGAAAATTATTTTTTGTGAAGACATCTTTGATGTTTTTACTGTCTTTTTTTAGGATTGACGAATAAATGCAAAAACAACTCATTGAATCTCGGTAAAGGTTATTTCTGAATTTCTTCTTTTTAAGGCAAACTGATGAGCGTGAAGCTTTCCACTAGTCGGCTACGTACTGCGCCGGGAATGGGAGACCGGGCGAGCTGTTATCGTTGCGGGCAGGAAGGCCACTGGTCCAAAGAATGTCCTCTAGACCAAAATGGCTTCCACAGAAACGGCTCGGGGCCGAGGTCTGAAGGATTCGATGCCCCGAGATTTGCTGGGCGCGGTCGCAACAGGGGTTATAATCCGGGCTTCAGTGGTGAGCCGGAGTTCGGCGGTGGTTATCCTCCTGTACATAGTTCCCGGGGGCCCAGTTACAGGCGTGGTGCGGGCTATGAGAGCTCAGTGAGATATGGTCCGCCTCCAGCGTACGGCGGCGTGCCCGACCAGGGTGTGGCTCGGATGTACAGCAGTGAGGCGGCATACAGGAGCAACGGTTCATACTATGGCGCGGTTCCATCCTACCCGGTTCGACGGTCGGCTTACGAACGGGATCCGTACGGGGTCGTGGACTACTACGAGAGATACAGGGCCAGTTCGTATGATGGCAGTTATTATGAGGAGCGCCGCGCCGTTGCCATGCCTGCTACTCCAACATCTTCATCTTCAGCTATAATAAGGGAACGTCTGCCCCCCTCTAGCCATACTCCCCTTGACCCATACAATATTCCTCCCATCCCCCCTCCACCCGCCCCAGTCTCCTCTTCATATTTAACGCGTGAGCGGAGCCCGATTCGAAGAGTTCCCGAGGCGGACGGGTACCCGTACGAGCGTTCACACCTTTCCTCGGTGCCCAGCCTCCCAAGAAGTTCAACCTATGACCACCCGCGGGATCCCGGTGCACGCTTCGGTTACTAATTCTTGTCCTTTACTGCAGTGAGAAGTGACTGACAGATAGTAGGTAACTCAATCATCAAAAAAAGTCAAGCCAACACTCCGTCCTTTATGACATATCACCTTCAGAATATCCACATTAATTTCCACACTCTATGGTTTTAGGTCACACTGAATGATTGAATGCATTCATAATATGCTATGATTTCATTCCAGTTCAAAATAATGTTATGGTTACCTGCTCTTTTATTGTAATTGTTGTTTCAGTCTTAAGATGGCTTAGTTGAACTATAGAAGTGCAGAATTAGATATTTTTGGAGATTTGTTGGTAAAACCTTAAACAGTGTAAAATACAGTAACTGCAGAGGTTTTTTTGCTATTCAGTAATTGATAATCATATTTTGTGTAAGATGCATGCTTATAAAAATGAGTCATTTCAGGTATTAAATTGATGTTCTATACATAGGTTTTTATTGGCCTGTGTCACTGTAGTTCCTACGTCAGTGATAGTGGTATTTACATTTTATTTTGTGTTATGCTTTAACAATTCCAGTTGTGAGGCCTCTGGAAAATACTTCTTCATAGTGGTGTTTTTGAATTTATGCATCTTTTACAGTCCTTTTTTAATTAAAATTCTTTATTGAACATTTTGTTTTTGCTGTCATCTTTGCTCCACGTATGAAACGTCTACATTACATTTTAAGTTGTTTTTTTTTTTTTTAGCTGTCGCATAGTTTGAAACAAAATAAAACGCATCAAGTGATAACGTTTGTCAACAAGATGGCTATTAATCGGCCCAGTATAACAGTGTAATTGCATAGATAATATTTTATACAAATGTTTATTTCACTGCTAAGCTAAACTAATGAATAATGAATGGGTTTACGGGCAATGTGAGCATAAATTGGTAAGGGCCCATGGCCTATGAGGACGTGACTAGTTTTCACAGCACTTCTTTCGAGTTTACGGTAAAAGGCGAATCAGCCAATGGCACGTGGCATGAGGGGTGGGACTTGCTCGGCGGATGGACCTTTGTGGCTTTTTGATGTGCGCCATTTTGGTTAGGATACCAAAAGTCTCGGTATAAGGAGGTCACTGTTCTCAGACTGTTAATATTTTGATTAATAGTGAGAAGAAGTCATTGAGGAATACTTAAAATGGCCACTGGAGCAAATGCAACTCCACTGGGAAAGTTGCATCCTAGTATCGGCGCAAAACGAGGATTTGATGCCGGGCCTGGTGCGGGCAATGGGCTAATGCCAACACCAGGGCCGCCTGCATCTTTTCCGTCGCTACAAGGTTTTCAGCCCCCTATGCCGAACCCCTCTTTTCCACAGTTTAGCGCAGGGCCTGGCTTTTCTCCTCCGCCACAACAAGGAGGCCCCGGCGGCGGCATGGCTAAACAAGGTAAGATGGTAAAATGTCACCTAAAGTGTTTGTAGAACGCCTCAGCGTATGTTGTTTAGCGCCAGCCGGCTAATGTAGCTAAGTAGCGTGGATTAAAGGCCCCGCATCCATGCGTGGACTTTAGCTCCGAATTAGGAACAATAGCGTCGTGCCTCATGAAGGTTTTGTAACATACATTGTTAAATTTGCAATATACATAAATGGTGCATATCTGGTCTAGGCTTTATCCAACATAATGTAACTGAATTTATTGTGAGGATCTGATGTGCAGTCCCGCTTATGAAGTGACTATCGGACAAAGCCAATTTAATATACATTGGTTGCTCTAATTTTAAGTGCGCGGAAGGTACAAGGAGGCCATCATTAAAGGTTTATAACAGTGTAGTAATAATATTATCACAACTATAACAAATATGGTTATTATAACCATATTTTAGTGTGTTGTATCTTTTATATAAGGTGCAGCCTACAAAATAAGGTCCTTTTGTCTTTGAAGATTTTGGTCAAAAGAAGAGGAAGAAGAGCCGCTGGAGCAGTGAGACACCAGACCAGAAGACGGTCATACCTGGCATGCCCACAGTTATCCCACCTGGACTGACACGAGATCAAGAGAGAGCATATATAGGTAAATATAACAGTTTCTTCCTCTGTAACAAGATGTGTCATATGTTTTATAATTAATATGAATGCATTTTAATGTATACCTATCACAATAACAAGTTTGCGTTTTATCCACATGAAGCACTTGAGGATAAAGGTTACGTTCTGTTTGCTAAACACCAACAGTTGGAGCTCTCTAAAGGCACCGATAAGATAACCTTGTGTTTTAAGTTCCTTAATTCATGATAAAATAATGCATATTTAATTTAATGGTGTCAAACGTCTTAACATGTTCCAACTGTTGATTTTAAGCAGTCCTCTTTAATGAGTGCTGATTATCACATTGTAATGTTAAATGTAAGAGGAAAACTAAAGCAGGTAATGTGGTGTCACTGTGGTCTTAAAGTTTGCATACCATTGGGCACCATTAGCAACAAGAGTTTATACAGATGCTTGCTGTTAATTGTCCTGAGCTACAGGTCACTGCTCACTGTCTTGCCTGAACCCCCCACACATCATCAGTATAATGTTCCTTTGCATGGAGGGCTTACCCATTATGTCCTAACATGCTCAAGTATGTTTCTGTTTTATTATTGAATTAAGTGTGAGCAATGCTGCTTCAATGGCATATCCATCCTACACAAATGACCTTGCATTTGTTCAAACCCTAGAGTTTGGACGCTGCATTTTGAAAACAATTACCTCTGACTGATATTAGCTTTGGCTTTTGATTCATATAATTAGCATGAATTAATTTACTTGTAATGATACATGCCTTCCAGCAGCAGTGTAACACCGACATGCTGCCTTCACAGGCCCACAGTGAAGATGTTAGCCTAGAAAGTCCTTTTGTCAATAACTTACATTGTTATTGATGTTGTTCTTCATTGGTAATGGTTGTTCTTCCTTGGTATGTAAACATTCATTTGTGCCAACCTTTCGCTGTCACTTGTCGTTTCCTTTACTCATTTTGATCCCCTGAAACAATCTGAGGGAAACTCTTTAAGATGAAATCTCTGTGAAGCATTTCACAGGGCCTGTATTCATCTCTAATAATTTAATGACATCAGGCTAATTTCAGAATTCATGATGTGCATGGGATGACTGATATCTTAATTTTTTGTCATTGCTTTTTAAATTTGATTGGTTTCTGACACTGCACCCCTCAGTGTTATATCTGTGGAGTGCAGCAAGTGACTGTTATCATCTGCTTTGTTCTTTAAAAAAAAAAAAAAATCAGTCAGTAATTTGACCGAGTGTGTCCTTGAAATGACCTAAATGTGCTTCACCAACAGACTATAAGACTTGCTTAAACTCAAGTCAGTTTAATCACCAGGCTTATTTGGCAGGTCATTTTAGGATTCACGGTCTTGTCACTGAAAGATAATTTTATGTTAGGGTCACTGATGACTGAAGGATAGTCTGTTTATGCTAATATAAATGACAGTAGAATATATTGCTTTAGAGTTATAATTTTATATGTTTGAATTGAATGCTTATGATCTTTTGTTGTACTTAACTGACTCACCATTTGTCTTTACCTTTTATGAGTTATGATTGAGACTGTGCTCATGTGCAGAGCATTTTCTCTCTGATGTTGCTGTGGTAACCACATTTCTCTCCATCCTTGTTTTTTCTTTCCTAACCTGAATTCTTCCAGTCCAACTGCAGATTGAAGACCTGACTCGTAAACTGCGTACAGGAGACCTGGGAATCCCTGTTAACCCTGAGGACAGGTCGGAAAAAGATTAAACCACAAACAGTAACACTTTCTCTACCTTCTTGACTTTTTGGAAACAGCTGTTTTCAGTTTATATGTGGGTGTTAGACTACTTTTCTGATGCTATATTAGAGTTAGTTGTTACCTGTAGAAATAGTTTTATATAGTATAAATAGTTGCTTTGTTTTAGCCAGTGAGTGCAAAACATGTATAATATATACTAATAAAACTAACAGATTTATTACAAAGAATACACAGACTATTTTTTTATACATAGAGACCAATATAGGCCAACTATAGATATTTAGATACTTTTTTTTTTAGGCATTGTTATACATTTATATCAAATCATGCATTTATTCTCTTGCTGATACCGGATACTCATAGACTCCTTGTAATTCAAGTTCATAAAAGTACAAGAGTGGTCTTTGCGGTTGTCTTAGCTAACACAGTTTTGACCAGTTATCATTCATCTAATCAAGGTCTCTTTGAGTGGCTTTTATAAACGGAAGACATAGTTGTAGCACAGCACCTACTAATGTGATGTTAATCAGTGGTAAGAGACAAGCCATTTTCCCCATCTGTTTGAAGTCTCAGTCTCACATTATATGTAAGACAACTGCACACATGTGTTCTATGCTTCCTCCACAAATTAGCTTAGCTGCTACTATCACAGCAAAATGTCCCTGCTCACAAAAGTGTTTATGATGGAGCCATTTATTAATGTGACTTACAGAACCAGTATTTTACTGCTTTCTTTTTTTTTTTTACCATATAAACTTAATTCTCTAGGGTCAACTACCGTCTGTCCCTCGCCACTGACCACAGCTCTTTTTATTTTACAAATGGAAGGACTTCCTGTAAAAGAGGAATTGGGCCTTAGGATTTTCCCTGATGCATAAAACATTTTTCAACTGATAGTTTATTTGTCAAGATCATATCTCTATATAATCTATAAATATCCAATATCCTGTTGCATTTGTCTTGCATTTCTCTTATTCAGATCTAGCTTTAGGCTCTCATTAACTCATTGCTTGTTTGTAATTTTCTTATTAATATTGAGAATGTGTTTTATAGAATATTTGACTCCTTAGCCTCACTTAGATTAATATAGTCCTTCAAATGTGGACAGTACATTACATTTTCCTTTTAATTAAATGATTGCCACCAATTAACAAAATGATGTTAGGGATGAATAGGTTATATTGTAGACATATCAGTTGATGTTTAATGGTGGGTTTCGGTTTCCTATCATGTGGCTTCAAGCACTCTCACCCAGGGGAAAGGGGGTCTTCCTTTGGGTCTGTTGGACTTCAGAAGAAAACTGCCAGGACAGCATTGGCCAACTCACAATAGTCTCTATATATTCCTGCAGGAAGTGGGTTTTCTGAAGAGTGTGTGAAGTTGACCTTTGCTAGTTAGAGTCCCTGTCGTTTGCACATTGTACAGTTTCTCATCATAATCAGACATTTCCACAGCAACCAATAGGTTGATTGCAGCTGCAGCATTCATAGTCACTGCCCAGTCTAATGTGACCTAAACAACTGGGGGTGTTTCAGGTTGTCTCCGCTGGAAGAGTAACAGGAAAGACCTTTTTTCTTAACTCTTGGAAACATTTGAGCTCTCTGATGGGAGAGCTTAGGAAAAGGTGGATCTAATCATAATTCCTTTTCTCTAACCCAAATTAGCCCTCGTCAACCTAACCCTTTTTCACGCACAGAGCCTCTGTAACGCAGCAACACAGGTTTTCAGCGTCCAAGGGGAGGTCCGGACCTCTTCCGCCACATCAGCATCAAGAAACGCTCAAAGCCGGCATTTCTACTTAGGGATGCAAATTTTGCTTAATTTCTTTTTCTTACCTCCAACTTTTCCTCTCCTGCAGGCCAGTAATCCTGTATGCAGGTTTAGTATTGGCCATGTATTTTTATGATGCCCCCTCAGATCACTGGCTAAATTCCGAACTGTACTTCTACTGCCCCTTTTCTACACTTAATAGAGTGTGAAGGGCTGTAGCTCTTTAAAATGTCAGTGCTGATTTTTTTTTTTTTTTTTTTTTTTTTTTTTTTTTTAAATAGTAATTTACTTTGCGTTGCCCTTGCACTGGCCCCATTAGTAACACAGTCTGTCTGAAGACAGACATGGAGAAATGAGAGTACAGATTAAGTAATGTTTTAGACTATTTGCAGTTATTGAGGCCTAGTTAGCTATAGGTGTCTTTATGATTGTGTGGTTATTAACAGTTTCACTTCTAACTGGTGTTGATGAATTCTATCTTGTCTTTTGTCTGCCACCACTCACAGGTCACCCTCTCCAGAGCCCATCTACAACAGCGAGGGCAAGAGGTTAAACACCCGTGAGTATCGAACACGGAAGAAGATCGAAGAGGAGCGTCATTCCCTCATCACTGAGATGCTGGCACTTAACCCTGACTTTAAACCACCTGCAGATTATAAGTATGATCACATTTTATATGTATGGCTTAGTTTTATCGCTTATCATAAATGGTAATAATGTCCTGAAAGGAAGAATTACAATAAAATGTTGGCAAAACTATTGTTGTTTTTGTCTGTGTTGCAGGCCTCCTGCCACCAGAGTTAGTGACAAAGTTATGATTCCTCAAGATGAATACCCTGAAATCAACTTTGTAGGCCTGCTTATTGGGCCACGGTGAGTGAACGCGATGGCACCATGAGGGTAATGAAGGATTCTGTAACTCTGCAAACTAACACTCAATCTTTTTTCTTTGAACAGAGGCAACACTCTAAAAAACATTGAGAAGGAGTGTTGTGCTAAGATTATGATCCGTGGAAAAGGCTCTGTGAAGGAGGGGAAGGTTGGCAGAAAGGATGGGCAGATGCTGCCAGGGGAAGATGAGCCTCTTCATGCCCTGGTCACTGCCAACACGATGGAGAACGTTAAGAAGGCAGTAGAGCAGGTGAACATACTTCTTACTACACAAGTATTGGCTGTAATTGTGCAACCTAATACATGAATATTGTGCATTTTTATTTGAAAGATCCGCAACATCCTTAAACAAGGCATTGAGACTCCTGAAGATCAGAATGATCTGCGCAAGATGCAGCTGAGAGAACTAGCCAGACTTAATGGGACATTGCGAGAAGATGACAACAGGTTAGTGCTGCAGATTCACTAGTGAGGTAACACCTCAAGTTTTGATTTAATAATGCCATGACATTTGTTTTTGCAGGATTCTTCGTCCATGGCAGAACTCTGAGCCTCGCAGCATCACAAACACTACTTTGTGTACCAAATGTGGTGGAGCAGGTCACATCTCATCTGACTGCAAATACTCTAGGTACTGAGTACAAGTTGTATGATTAACACTGAACTTATGGTGCCATGATGGAGATGTAACATGTGCTTCTGTTTTTTCTAGCACTTTTGCTGCTCATAGAGCCACAGGAGGAGAGCCACCCCAGTCCGCTCAGGACAAAGCTCGCATGGACAAAGAGTACCTGTCCCTCATGGCCGAGCTGGGAGAAGCACCTGTCCCCTCATCTGGAGGAGGGCATGCCAGTCCCCCAGGAGGAGCACCTCGGCCTGCAGGACCCAACAACAACCAGCCTCCTTCTGTAAACTCTCTTTTGTACAACTATGATCCTTATCTTGTATGACCCATTAGTAACATTTTTGTTATGTGTGCTCTTGCAGAACCGGCCTCCATGGATGAACTCTGGACCAGGAGAAAACAGGAACTTTCATGGCATGCCTGGTGGGCCTGGTGGACCCGGAGGACCACACAGCTTTCCTCCTCCCATGCCCAACATGGGGGGACCTCCTATGCCCCCAAACCCTAATGGAATGCCTCCTCCATGGATGCAACCCCCTCCTCCACCAATGGGCCATGGTCCAGGGCCTCATGGACACCCCATGGGTGAGTACTGAAGCTTGGCTGTTATTTTGTTGTTTAAAATTCTTAAAAAGGTGGACCAGGTTAAAATGTGTCTCAACTTTGTAGGTCTACTTCCTCCACCAATGGGCATGATGCCACCTCCACCTCCTCCCCCTGGCAACCAGCCGCCTCCTCCCCCTTCTGGACCTCTTCCACCATGGCAACAGCAGGCTCCGCCCCCACCTCCAACCAGCAGCATGGCTACCAGTTCCCCAATGCCCTGGCAACAGAGTAAGAACACAAAAGCTGGACCCAAATCTATTCACCCACAGCACATAGACTTAGCCCCCCATAGCAGCCATAATGTCGCTACATGGGCACGCTGTTTAGTTAGCTTAGTGATGACATGCAAAATAAAGGACAGCAAGTCTACAACTATTGTGATTTCAATCTTTTTTTTTTCTTTTTTTTTTTTCACTTATCAGCTAGTATCAGCGTTTATAGATGGCTCAATTATAAAATGTATAGTTTCCTCAAAGTTGATACTTCTGATGATACTTCTTAATAAACAATTAAAGCTTAAACTAAAATTAACCTCTGTCTGGGTCTGTCTGCAGATACCACCACCACGTCCAGCCCTGGCACAGGCAGCCTTCCGCCATGGCAACAGCCCCAGCAAACCGCAGCCTCTGGAGCCCAGCCCCCACCCCCCATGGGTAGCCCATCCATGGTCCCACCACCTCCTGGGGTACAGCCCCCATTGCCCCCAGGTGCACCACCTCCTCCCCCTCCACCTCCTCCAGGCTCCTCAGGCATGATGTACGCCCCTCCGCCACCCCCACCACCCATGGACCCTAATTTTGTCACCATGATGGGGATGGGAGTACCAGGCATGCCTCCATTCGGTATGCCCCCTGCACCGCCTCCTCCCCCACCCCAGAGTTAAGCCTGCCATTGAAGAGTCCTTCACCTGCACTATGATGTTCAGCAGATACTCAATAGACTGTGATTGACAAAGCTTTATGTCTGCTCACACTATCATTAACAGTGCTTTATTTTTATTCAACCTTAATATTGTGAATACGTATCATACACATGGATACAAACCCAACAGGTCTCAGCCACATGTTCAGCAGTGCTACCAAGTATTGTCATGTACTTATTTAAATTAATTGGATTCACTTGTATTCAAAAAGAACATGCATGATGAACAACTTGAGCCATCTGTCACAACTTTATATTCCCCCCAAATGTTGGCTTTGATTTGAATAAGATTAATATTTTTGTAAAATGAGATGTGAATTGTATCTTAGTTCTGTCAGAAACTCTTTTTGTAGTACTGTTGTGAGATTATTTTTTTTTTTTTTTCAAAAGCTCGCATTGGTATTTAATGTTTGTTTTGTTTTTTTCTTTGAATATTGCAGCCTCTCATTTGTACGTTTGAAAAGGATACTTGGTCTATGTAAACCAAGACTCTGGCGCTACTTGAATGATAGATTTAGTTTATCTTTTTCTTATCTCCTTCAACTCTTTTGAGAAGCTGTGTGCAGTGTCTGTGTAGCTTCTTGAAGGACTAAAATCACATTGTCCTACAGTTAGAGAAGAGAAATGTTAGTTTTAATGTTTCAGGAGTTGGTCTGTATTATGACAATGCTTTGAATGAATAGCTGTTGATCTTGCTTGGTTAATATTAAACTCATCCATTTCAATTATTGTTGATTGTTACTTGATTTTTCAGAACAAGATATAAAACATACATTAAAAATAGCATCATAACAATATGAGTATCTTTAATTCAATATCTTATAGGGTGTGCATTGCATTTGGTCCAGGGGAGGCAAGTTCCTGCATGCAGACAATGTTGGAAATCAATTTGAACAATGTGTTCCTTGGCCACATCTCTCAGTATGGCTCACCCGTTTATGTAAATGGTTTGTGGTGCAGCTGCACCTGCCTCTCATAAATGAATAGATAAAATTTGGCTAAAAACAAAATACCTTTGTTAAAAAGTTTACCAAATGGTTAAATCAACAGTATTTCCACTGAGCATCCCCTAGGATGAAACAAGCAGTTTTAGACAAGATGTTCTTTACTACATAATAAAGCCGCACTCAGTACGGCTCAGTATACACACACGCACACACACACACACACCCCTTATCGGAAGCGAGGAGGTAACAGTATGGAAATAAAAGCTTTTATTAAATTACAAACATATAATTGCATTAACTGATTATCTTATTATGTGTCGCAGCAAACAGGTGGGACTGTAAAAATCATGATGTTCTGAAGTAGTATGGCACAGCAGTAAAAGTGCCAGGACAGATTGATAGATAAAAGTCAAGTCTTTTAATTTGAATTGTATACCGGAAGAGAGGAGCTTGTCGCTTTTGTAGCTTGACCGCGGCTACGTGACATAAAAGGGAGACAGGGCAGTCCATCCCACCGGCTGTTTGCACTCAAGAGGGAGTCGGAAGAGGCAGCTCAGACTCCAGGTGAAGTTACAGTAGTTTCTTTGGGGTGACCGTCAGCGTTAGCATGGCCAAGCCGCTCACCGACCACGACAAGAGGAAGCAGATATCCGTCCGTGGACTGGCGGGAGTAGAAAATGTAGCTGACCTCAAGACTAATTTCAACCGACACCTCCATTTTACTCTGGTGAAGGACCGAAATGTCGCCACCAAAAGAGACTACTACTTTGCCTTGGCCAACACAGTCCGGGACCACCTGGTGGGCCGCTGGATCCGGACCCAGCAGCATTATTACGAGAAGGACCCCAAAGTAAGCGCTGCCGATGCCGCAGTCCAGGACATGCACACACATACACGCTCACACACATGCACACACTCGCGCGCACACACAGCTGAGCGAGGGCCACAGGAGGAGGGAGGGAGGGATGCGGGCTTCATACACTGCAGTATTACAGCTCACGGACGTGCACTACTTTATCTGTGTGCGTGTGAGTGCGTGCGAGTCGACAGCCTCACGGTTTCTGCCACTTGTATTATCCTTTTATAGTAATGTTCGTGCTGTGGTGGTGCTGCTGCTCTCAGTTCAGTGTGCGCGAGTGCGAACTTGAGGGATTCCGGACCACTCTGACGCCTGTTCTGTCTGCTCCAAGCCTCCTGTTACATAAGCTACACATCCGCATCTCTAACCTTCACCTATTCCTCTGTGAATGACGCTGCATCATGACAGCCATTAAAATGTACACGCTGACAAGCTGCAGCCCTCACACCACTTCGTGATATATAGGCTAGACTCAACTGGTTGTTAAAATGGTGATTACGTAACAGTTGTACGTGCCCTGCATCCCCACTGAGCCAGTGCACGGAGTGCATCACAAAATGGCTACATGGTTAAGCCACATTAAGCTACTTTCCCTCCCTAGCCGGATCTCCCAACTGTAATCTTCTATATAAATGCTCATGTCTGTTTACCTTGCCTCATTTGAAGAAGAGTCTTCATTTTATGGTGGACCATTTTAACATTGCAAGTAGTTGCCAGGCAGAAACTCCTCCTCACAATAACAGCTGAACTGCAAATTGCTGTTCCTATGGAGGCTTGGTCTACTAATGATGAGTAGGCCTAATGGAAAAAGTCTTTGTTGACATGGTGACTCAGGCATATTAGTGAAAATTAATTACAAATGGTACACAAGTGGCATATAGATTAGAGGAAAAACTAACCACTGTGTGCTCTACATAACAAAAAACAGCAACTCAACTCTTAAATTTAAAGTTTTATTTTAATTTTGACAGGGAGGTTTTAGATTTTCAAAAATGTCTGTGGCAAGGATCACTTTTAAATGACACAAATTCTCTTTCATCCTGATTTTGTAAGACCATGTCCTTTTACTCCTCAGCATAGTTTTATTATAGCTTTTTGTTCCCACTCTGTGTACTTTGTGTGCCCCAGTTGCGTTGTCAGCAGTACCAAAGGACATGTGCAGCAGGACTTTTCATCTGTAGTCTACAGTAAGACATCACTGTGCTATAATGAAGGCAGACAAGTCACATTGGAGCCTAAAAAATCTCAGGCGCTTTGGTGCACTACAACTTCTACTTGGCTAAAGACCTGGACCATTAATACATTTTAAGTTAATTTACACAACACTCCTACAATAAATAGAAGCTGGAGAGATTTGCTAAAGCTAAGAGTTTAAAACATCAACTTCTACTATAGTTAGGTGGAGAGTAATGGGTTTGTTTTTGGTGTTGGATGCACTCATGTAATATTAAGCTATGAATTTTGCATTGTGTTCAGGCAGCATCAGTGCATCGGAAAAAGCTATACATGTATTGATTTTTAGCAGGCAGCATCTCTGTCCCTCCTCTGTATTTTTTGCTAGCCATTTCCAATGGCACATAGCACATAATGTAAATAACAGTTGCAAATAAAGACTTGGAATTAGCTTAAAGAGATGGCCTAGAACTAAAGAAGTGAGAAAGGTCAGTGATGACAAAACACAGCTGTTTAAACCTGCCATGTAAATACAGCTAATGATTTTCCATTTGTTCTTGTGCATTTTCCTACTTTCCCATCTGTCACGAGATACTTTGTGGGTAGCGCTGCGACATACACTTGGAACCAGTAATAGCCCCAGTTTTGTTGACACGACAGCTGCTGTTCTTTTCAATGGCATGTTGCAGGACTTCAAGTGGAGCGTGTTGTTTTATTATTAGCATCCCCTTGAGAATCAGTGGAATGTCTCAGTAATATATCTTTGTTTTTGATGATCATAAGAAGTTATTGAGTAAATATTTGTGGAATGAAGCGTGACTAAATGAATAATTTAAAAAGAATATCAAGTGTTGGCGACTTGATGTAGTTTTAATGTCTCTCACAGTATGTTTTTCCGCTTCTTGCAGCGAGTCTACTACCTCTCTCTGGAGTTTTACATGGGCCGCACTCTGCAGAACACCATGGTCAACCTGGCTCTGGAGAATGCATGTGATGAAGCCACCTACCAGGTAAGCCAAAAGATCATGTGTAAGGATAACCCCACATATGTGCCAGATAGTACCTTTTAACCTACAAATGAATGTAATTTATGTACCCCACTTACAACCCCTAAATGCTACAAAAAAATGACTTTAACGTAAACACTGCATCATACAAGCATTTAAATTGAGTTTTGGAGAAATAAACTAAATGTATTAATTTATATAGCCTGTACTTAACGGAAGTTGAGGTAGTAGATGCTTAAAGCTATGGTTGCCAAGTAACTATCAAGTGCTGGGGGAAACACTGCCTCTAATTTAGTATTATTAATCATGTTAAATTGAAACATTTTTGAGGCTGTATGGTGGTAAATATGAAATGGGGGAAAAAAAAATATATGAATGTCTTCACAGCTGGGGCTTGATATGGAGGAGCTGCAAGACATTGAAGAAGATGCCGGTCTTGGCAATGGTGGTCTTGGTCGACTAGCAGGTAGGATTCAGAATGGGTTGTGGACACACAATGCTGTGTTTTATGTTTTATGTTTCTCTGGACAGCCCCTCTGATTATATCTCTATTACCCAGCTTGTTTCCTGGACTCCATGGCCACTCTGGGTCTGGCTGCATACGGCTACGGCATCCGCTATGAGTTTGGAATCTTCAACCAGAAAATTGTTAATGGCTGGCAGGTGGGTTAGCTTTGTGGCATAGTATGTAGTGGCTTATTTACAGGAAGGGTTTAATGTTCTTTGAACTCTGAGGTTACTGTGCCTAGCAGCATTGTAATGTATTCACTATCAACATGCCAAATCACAGCGCATGACCTTACCTTCCTCCACTATTTTGGAGCTTACACTAAAACACTGTCCAATGTACTATACTGGATATTGTCTAACCTAATGTACTCAGTGATCGTGTATCCAATTGTCTATGTACAATTGGCTCCAAAAAGTTATAAAAAGCACAAGTTTGGCAGCCATAGTTGTTATGAATATGCAATATCATCATCTGCATGCATGGAAGAGATGTTCACCCTCTAACCCAAAGGTTGGCGGTTTGAGCTCCAGAATTGCAAACTGTCATTGTGTCCTTGGGCAAGATTCTTCACCCACCTTTCCTGCGAATGTGTCAGTGTGACTGTGTTTGGTTGTGGTCTGAGGGTGCGTAGGCACAATGGCAGCTGTGGCTACCAAAGTAGCTTATTGAGTGTAACTGAGAAGTGAATGAATAATGCAACGAAAAATGCTCTGAGTATCTAAAAAGTCACTATATTAATCCAATGCATTATTATTATTATTATTAGGTACTAACTGGGCATTATATAAAGTACCCATGAGAAGTGTAACAGAATTCACCCGACTTTTCATTCACTGTGGGTCATCTCAGGCCAGAGTGTGATTGGTTACCAGTTTTAGAAACATGATCAGACAGTAGGTAGCTGCTTGCATTGGCAACTACACAATGGATTCCTTTGTTGAGGTATTTCAATGAGTGCATAAAATTGGGCCCTTTTAGAAGCTATGGTTATCTAGACAGATGGTATCTAAAACTACACACACTTGTATTTACCATTTTCATCCTTTGCTCCTTTTGGTCACCAGCACAGTAATCCAAACCTGTAGACCAAACACATGGACTGTTGCCAGAGTCTTTTATCTGTCTGTGTGTGCAGGTAGAAGAGGCTGATGATTGGCTGCGTTACGGGAACCCCTGGGAGAAGGCTCGTCCTGAGTACATGCGGCCGGTCCAGTTCTATGGCAGAGTGGAGCACACTGACGAGGGAGCCAAATGGGTTGACACACAGGTAGATAATCATTTTAATAAAAACCATAGAGAAAAACCACGGTGTTTTGCATGGTGTGCAAAGGATGGATCTAGTTACACATAGGCTACTGTGCCTAGCTCGATCACTCTGCCCAATTTTTATTCTGTACAAATGGACTCTAAGTGCAA
This sequence comes from Bostrychus sinensis, assembly GCA_020698575.1. NCBI lineage: Eukaryota > Metazoa > Chordata > Actinopteri > Gobiiformes > Eleotridae > Bostrychus > Bostrychus sinensis. The sequence goes on from CM036252.1 coordinate 25,648,203, forward strand.
TTAGATACAGACCGTACAACCAAAAGGACAGACTGTTTAATTCTCTCCACAAAGGCTTTGTTTATTCAGGCATTGCTTTAGTATGTTTAGTACTAGTATATATCAGACAATAGCCCATGTTCACATAATGCAGAAGACCTTCTCCCACCAAGATGCTAACTCCAGTCACAAGGTGTCAGTAGAGGAACAAATGATTACTTAATTTTTATGATTCCTTGGCAGAGGGCAGAGTTCGGGGCTCTTTAAGCGCAGCTAGCTTAAATATCAGAAATGAAGCATAAAGCCCACACCATTTTGAATAAACGCTTGGGATAGGTGGTATTAGATTAATTTCAGTGGCGGTAGGTTTGAATGGGAAGGGTTTCAGACCAACTTCTGTAGCTGACCAGAATAACACATACCACTGTATACTGTATAGAAGTGTTATTTCACTTTTCTTTAGGTGGTTTTGGCTTTACCATATGATACTCCAGTCCCTGGATACAGAAACAACATCGTCAACACCATGAGACTGTGGTCTGCTAAAGCTCCTTGTGATTTTAACCTTAAAGACTGTAAGTGTAGACCCAAGATTTTCATTTACAAACAAATGGCAAAATCTGCAATATATTTTCTGTCTTTTCCACAGTTAATGTTGGTGGCTACATCCAAGCTGTACTGGACAGGAACTTGGCTGAGAACATCTCCAGAGTCCTCTACCCCAACGATAACGTGAGCATAAGTCTAACCCATAGCACTGCACTGAGGCTAAATATTACTCATTGTATTCAGCGTAAGCATACCTAAACTCTTGCCCTGTTTGTTGTGGCTTTCCTTGTGCCATAGGGTCAAATCCTCACGTAACCTATTACATTGCAGTGTCAGTTTTAATGTCTCCATATTGTTTTTGAATTTCAGTTTTTTGAGGGGAAGGAGCTCCGTCTGAAGCAGGAATACTTTGTTGTAGCAGCCACACTTCAGGACATCATTCGCAGATTCAAGGCGTCCAAGTTTGGCTCCACCGAATTTGTGCGCTTGGACATGTCATCTCTGCCAGACAAGGTACAAGATTTTAACCTTTATTTATTTTTTTTAATTTAGTTCATTTTATCTTTTCATTCAATCACCGAATAGCAAATTATAATAGAAATGATCGGTAACACTTTCTATGAACTCACTGTTCATAAGACGCTATAAACACATTCATAAAGCATCATAAGGCTTTATAATTATTGACATAAGTTGACATAAATATGTATAGATGCTCATAACCACACGTATATGGCATTATAATCTTTTGTTATAGGCGTTTACAACTGAAGGCGACACAGTGTATTATAAAGCGTCTTTGCCCTCATGAGACCAGCAGTGTTGAGGTCAGTATTATAAGGCTTCATAACAGAATCCATGAATAGACCCAAAGCAGCTTATGTGTACTTGTGTCAGAATTCCACATCTTATTCATATATTTTTTGTCAGTGGTTGGATATAGGTTACTCACACTACACAGTTTGTCACAAAAGAAACTTTGTCAATCCGGTCACAAGGGCACATACATAGACTATTGAGAGGGCATGGCAGTCGTTCAAGGCTGATGTGTGGCGTCACCATTCCAACTGAAACACCAAGCAATTAAAACAGTATTTGAAGGTAATTGAATGGGAACACTGGCTCGCAAAAAAGAACATGGGTGGGATACTTGACAGAATACTCCACGACATTAGGAAATGTTATTGATAACTCTACATATTATATGAACTGATGCACAAAAAAGAAATAAAATAAAAAAAACTCTTCCACATAAACAACACATTATTATTTTTTATTCATTGTTTTGTTGTTGTTCTTGACTTGACCGTTTTTGTTCTTTATTAAAAATGCCACGTTTGTTTTCTAAATAAAAAAAAATAACCAGTTTTGCCTTATTTTGTCTTTCATTCACTTTTTAATGTATGAGGGGAAACCCCACTGTACTTACTGTTTATAATGGTGCCCTATGAATTTTTTATGAGTAATTATAAGTTAATCTCACTTTACCTAGTCTATGCAATGGGTGATTGTATTGTAATTAGTGCTTATGAGCAGTAAAATAATATTAATAAATTAATATGAATAAGACGTGGAATTCTGAGACAAGTACACATAAGCTGCTATGGGTCCATTCATGGATTCTGTTACGAAGCCTTATAATACTGACCTCAACACTGCTGGTCTCATGAGGACAAAGACGCTTTATAATACACTGTCACCTTCAGTTGTAAACGCCTATAACAAAGATTATAATGCCATATAAGTGTGGTTGAGTGTCCATACATATACATATACATACATCAATTATAAAGCTTTATAAATGCATTATGCTTTATGAATGTGTTTAGTGTCTTATGAACATCGAGTTCATAGAAAGTGTTACCAAATGGGTTTCAAAAAAGCAAGATCTTGATCCATCTAAGTTTCATTTACCAAGAATTTGAAAGATGAAATTGACGACAGTGTTTCGTGCATACTGAAAGCTTTGGCCAATCACACACTTGCATAAAATGTGCTCTTGAATCAGGGATATGGCCATCATTTGTTGGTTTATACTGCTTGTCAACATTGAATCAATAGCAGCCAAAAATGGAAATATTTCAGTGCTGGCTACATTGTCTGACACAAATGGCAGAAAAAAGAAACATTTATTTATTTTGGAGAAAATGTGAAGCAAAATTAAACTTGAGATGTGGTCCTGAGTTAACAGTGTTCAGTGAGGTGGAGATAATTTTTAGAAGACTGTAATCTAATGCTGAATTTTGTGATAGAAGTTTAAGGTAAACTTGTATGTGGTATGAAATTGGTTCATCTTTATTTCTTCCTTAATGTAGGAAAGGTTGGGGGATGGAAACTGTGAGTGTGACTGCACGAGATGCTTTAAAAAGTTTCCCAATTTGACACTGGAATAAGGATATGAACTTCTATTCTATTTCAAAATGAGTTCACATTGGGGTCAATTGTGAGAAAATACTCAGATTTCACTTTTGTTGCTCAAGGTTCTGTAAACATTCTATTCTTCTCCTGCAGAGATTTAGCTGCTTGTGTAATTTTTTATCATGGCGTTTTTTGTGCTGTTCAGGTTGCTATCCAGCTGAACGACACCCACCCTGCTATGGCCATCCCCGAGCTCATGAGGATCCTGGTGGACATGGAGAAACTCACTTGGGAGAAAGTATGACTGTATCTGAATCCTTGTCTCATATGCAATATATGACAACGTATTTAAAATTAAGTGCTTGATATTTGTCGCCTCAGAGCTGGGACATTGTGGTTCGTACTTGTGCCTACACAAACCATACTGTGCTGCCTGAGGCTCTGGAGCGCTGGCCTGTGGACCTCTTCCAAAACCTGCTCCCTCGTCACCTTGAGATCATCTACGAGATCAACAGGAGGCACCTAGAGGTATGAGTGGAGAGTTTTCTTTAGGCTACTGTCAAAGCCTCACAAAAGGCCCACCATAAACACTTTGGATTGCTCAGGCAGGTTGAGTTTGGTTGCATGGTTGAGTTGCATGGGAGAGGTTCTACACCCACTTCATTTAAAGAAAAAATTGGTGTATACATAAGGGGCAAGATACTAAATGTGATTACTTAGTACCAGGTATGATAGTGCATGGCTGCAAACAAATTTATCAAAGGTATTTACTTTGGAAAAAAGGTTTAGCTTCGGTTTAGCTACTAGTTGGTAGTGAATTTGCATAAGATTTTTGAGTAAGCGTGGACATTTTGTCTTGTAGCGTATTGGTAAGCTTTTCCCTGGAGACTTGGACCGCCTCCGCAGAATGTCTCTGATTGAAGAGGGGCCCGTCAAGAAAATCAACATGGCTCATCTGTGCATTGTCGGATCCCATGCTGTGAATGGAGTGGCTCGCATCCACTCTGAGATCATCAAAGATACAGTGTAAGGACACCTGTCCTCTAAATATTAGCCGTCCATCTATTACATTTTCTATATGACCGTGAAGTTTATTTCTAGACTAAAGAGTCAAATTTTCACCTCACCTCAGCTTCAAGGATTTCTATGAGGTGGACCCTGACAAGTTTCAGAACAAGACCAATGGCATCACCCCCAGGCGCTGGCTGGTCATGTGCAACCCTGGCCTGGCAGACGTTATTGCTGAGGCAAGTTCATCCATTTAGATGGCAGCCTTAATTTGCTTAGACCATAATGTAATGTCTGTGTTGTGAATTATATTACCAACATGCAAAATGTTAAAGGTAGGTATCATTATTATACTGTCTATAAAATAAGAATATATGTGTTTGTTTATTTTTTTCTCCAGAGGATTGGTGAGGACTACATCCGGGACTTGGATCAACTGAAAGACCTTCTGAAGTTTGTGAATGATGATGCTTTCATTCGAGATGTTGCTAAAGTCAAACAAGTAAGTTTTGAAAAACAGTCAAAGAATTGCATTTAATTACATGCACAATTCTTGTTACTAATCACAATGCTTGTAGGAAAACAAGCTGAAGTTTGCTGCCCAACTTGAAGAACATTACAAAGTCCAGATCAACCCCAACTCAATGTTTGATGTTCAAGTGAAGAGGATCCATGAGTACAAGAGACAGCTGCTCAACTGCCTGCACATCATCACACTTTTTAACCGTAGGAACCACTTAAAAATATGTAATTCTATTGTAATATCCACTCTGACGTGTGGTAAATCTTTTTTTTTTTTTTAATCCATATTTGTCCAGGCATAAAGAAGGAGCCAAAAAAGCCTTGGACCCCAAGAACAATAATGATTGGAGGAAAGGTAACCAGTCCAAAGATCCTGGTTTTAAAAACAAAAGTAAAAAAAAAAAAAAAGTACATAATGAAGTGCAGAAAAATCAAAACCTGCTGAAAGGTATTTGGCAAAATGAAGTTTAGCTGTTTTCTTATTCTTTCAGCAAATTACAATAAGTCTTAAGTTTCCTCGTTATAAAGGAGGCTATAGTAAATGCAGATTTGAATGATAGGAAGTTATGACCTCAACACTACACAATGGATTAAAGAATTTTGGCTTATGTGGAAGTTAAGTGTGACCTTCCTCTTATTTAAGATACTGACTTCCTAATGTTTTACAGCAGCATTAACCATATAAATCTGGTCTATAGAAGCTTGTAATTTTTCACACACACTCTTTGTATTTGACACCTGCTTCATATGTGCCTCCAGGCCGCTCCAGGATACCACACTGCCAAAATGATCATCAAGCTCATCACTTCTATTGGAGACATCGTCAACAATGACCCTATTGTTGGAGATCGGCTGAAGGTCATTTTCCTGGAGAACTATCGCGTCACTCTGGCTGAAAAGGGTAATGCTTAAAGGGACAGGAACAGTTTTTTTTCTTGTATTTGAGAGCAACAAAATAGATTTTCATAGATGGAACTTCTCGGTACATACCAAAGCTTAAGCCAATTACATTCTTTCATAAAGAGAAGTCCTGAGTTTGAAATGCACTTGCTTGTTGGTGTACACTGCTGGTCAGCACTGAATAAATGGCTGCCAATGTTACTGAAAAAGCACAGGGCCAGTTAATTCTGAGGATTAATGGATGAGGACTAGCCAAAAAAGTTTTTAGCTTTTAAATATATTTTGTGTTTTTAGGTTAGAGAAGTCCTTTTTAGAATTTCACTTTGTGTCTGCCTAATTATTTGATTACTGATAATCATCATCATCATTCTCTCTGTTTGTAGTCATACCCGCAGCAGATCTGTCGGAGCAGATCTCCACAGCCGGCACTGAGGCCTCCGGCACCGGAAACATGAAGTTTATGCTGAACGGAGCTCTCACAATCGGCACCATGGATGGAGCTAATGTGGAGATGGCAGAGGAGGCCGGGGAAGAGAACCTCTTCATCTTTGGCATGCGGGTACCTGATGTGGAGGCAATGGACAAGAAAGGGTGAGCCTTGAAGTAGCCCGAGAGTGTACAGGAGAACTTGAGATGAATAAACGGGATATGACAGAACTTTTTAAAATGTATGTGGCGTCTTAGTAGAGATATACTCTGTATACTCATGATTGTATATATTTATATTTATTAACATTGCAATATAAGATCAGAAAAGGAGTGGTCAGTTGGTACAAGGAGCAAAATTATATACAAATACAAAGTCCTTGGCTAATGTACTTTGCACTTATGCCCATTCTTCTGTATGCTACAGTAAATGGCTCAGTGAAATTGGTAGTCTTGTACAGTTAATCAAAGATATAAGAAACTGTTTGCTTCTATATCAAAATATGTTTAATATTTAATTACATTTTGCAACCTACATAAAGAATAGAACATTTACAGTCTTAATATGTCTCTTAATATGCACTGTCCACAGATATGATGCCTTGTCTTACTACAATCGTATCCCAGAACTGAAGCAGGCCATGGACCAAATCTCTGGAGGGTTCTTCAGCCCCAACCAACCAGACCTCTTCAAAGACTTGGTCAACATGCTGATGCACCATGACAGGTGAGGTTCAGCAATTGGCAGCGCTCAGACATTCATACAACAAGATTTCTGTCATCTATGAAATTATAAGACCGTTAATAAACTTGTATTTAAGATGTTGTTCTGTGTGTTTTGCAGATTTAAGGTCTTTGCAGACTATGAGGACTACATTAAGTGTCAGGACAAAGTCAGCGCACTTTACAAGGTCAGTATGAGAGCAGCGCATATTGGTGCAGTACTTTGTGAACCAAGTAAATTCCAAACAAATCTATAGAAATATATCTAATGAACTGAAGCTTGAAGATAAATGATGACTGATTGTATCACTGTAATTTTGACCAAATATTGTGTACAGTAATAAAACCAATGTAGCAAGTAAGTGATTCTGAGAAAGACATAATTTTCACTAAATCCATTATTGTGTTATTAGTGTTAGTGTCATCACAACAGCACTTTTTCAGCTTTGGTCTTTCTGGTATCAGTCTGTCAACAAAGAGCATTAGTGTTCCTTCGTAAACAGGTTAGAGTGGCTAAATTTAATTCTAAATGTCATCAATTATTTGTGATTCAATCTGTTACTCACTTCAGTAGACAGTGAGTACATCTTACTACATTGTCTAATCCAGTGGTTCTCTGTGGTACAGAGGCTTCTTCTGGTGGTACTTGGGAGTCTTTTACAGTGCAAGTACTGGTTTAGAGATCTATTTAGTCTTGTTTTAGTTCTTGTTTAGTCCTTATTTAGTAATGCGTTTTTCTGTTAATCCCTTTTTTATTTCATCTATATTTGGTTTGAGAACCACTGGTCTAATCCCACCAACCCCCTTCTTCCAAACACAGATCTGACATATTTAATAGGCTATTCTTTCTATATAACCTAACCAGTGTATTTTAGATATTAAAAAATAAGACGGTGAACACATCATCTTTGAGGAACCACAGCTGTTTTACTGGTGACTCTTATTTTTTTAAACAGAATCCTAAAGAGTGGACCAAGAAGGTGATCAGAAACATCGCTGGTTGTGGTAAATTCTCCAGTGATCGCACCATCTCCCAGTACGCCCGGGAGATCTGGGGCATGGAGCCCACCCTGGACAAAATCGCAGCCCCCGACGACCCACGCTAAACCTCACCCATGTCTGTAGTTGGCTATGATCAAACCACAAGAAATCCTGTAGCTGTTTTCACTGTGTACTGTAGCATTAGTTTTTTGGTTTTGTTTTTTTATTAGTTCTCATGCAATATGTGGGTTTGTTAAGGTTATGTCCACACTAATGCATTTTCATTTTAGAACGGCATTGAAAAGAATGGTTCCAGTCCAGATTTAAACCTTATAATGGTGCTTTCAAATAAGAACGAAACTTGTGTTGCAATCAGCTGTAAACAAGATACTGCAGTTTTTAAAAAGAGGTTTTAGCTTTTGGATAGAGAGTAGAATAAAGATAAATTGTGTTTTTAACTAAATGGAGCTGCAGTTGTATAGACATAACCTTAGAATGTGTAGTTGCTTTTTTTCATTGCATTTTGTCACTTTACCTGTACACCTTACATCCACACTGGCCTTGGAGTTTAGCCTGGATTTCAACTTGGAGGGCCATATTTATTCACCCAAAAATATTTCTAACAATCACTACTGCAGTATCTTAACAGTGGTACTCTAAAGCTCTGCACTGTTAAATCCCAAGCTAAACCCATGTCTTCCATAAACGGCGTCAGAGCAGCACTGTGACCAACATAAATCGTCTGTCTGGCTCTTAATGTTTGAAGACTCCTCCATTTGCTGAATGTATCCATAGTGTGTGTGTGTATCGCATGTACCTGTCATTCTGCTGTGCTGCCCCCCAAAGTGACTTGCAATAGAGATGACTAAGCCCTCTCTAAAAATGGCTGAACAGGCTTGTGTTGTTGTCCTCCATGTAGACCAGTACTGTACTATGATGCCTGCCTGTCTGACTGCTGTGAGCTGCCCATGGAGACTGTCCGTTACACCTGGCCTAACGTTGGTACTTTCAGTCAGTACATTTCATATATATTTAATAAACCACACTCCGTGAACAACTAAACAAGATCTGTGTTTGTTCTGTCAACAGTGGAGATAAGTCAGGTCAAGTAAACAGTAGTCAGAGGTGGGAGAAGTACTGGAGTAAAAGTACTGTTTCTTCAAATTGTGTCATTTAAGTAGAAGTAAAGGTCAACAAAATCACTTGTGTAATATTGTAAAATCTACTGTGATTATTACTATTACTTTAGTGCTACTACTCCTGCTACTTCCACAACTAGTACATTTTCTCTAAAATGTACTCAAGTAAATTAAGTGAAAGAAACTACCAACTTTCCACAAGGTAATGGTTGACAAAGATACAGAAGATGTAGTAAAATATGCTTACCATCATTATTAATAAAAAGACAACTTATTTATTAATTTTCAAATGTATAAAAAGACTTAACTTTACACTTTAAGAACAATTTTGTTGGTGTTCTAACTGAAAACTTTGCATTAAAGATTTTTATATTAATCTTGTTTACAGCCAGCAGAGGGCACTAACACACTGGGTCATTAAACTGGGCAAAGTAAACGTGAACCTAAGCGACAGTACTAAACTGAAAGACAATTTGTTAACCAAACTACTGCACACTACATTTTAATTCAGAAAGTGATACAAAATGAATAGACAGAAATGAGCTTCAAGCAATGTAACCTAAGCTAAATGCTAAAGGAAACTATTACCATTACAGCTCTCTTGAACATTAAAACATTCCAGTCCATTAGCCATGACTTTGTTTTTACCTTCTTCTTTTAACCATGTGAATAATAAGCTGAAAAAGACTGGGCACAATAGAAAATGTAAATTCAAAAACGGTTAGGGTGAGGTTTTCAGCCTGGGTTTTACGTGGGTTCACACAATTGGCTGGAAAATCCCACTGGCCTGTATTTGAATAGTTTTGAATACCAAGTGACAGCTTTGATAAGGCTTGCCAAGTCCTAATTTTAGAACAAAGTATGTAGCCTGCTAGCCTTAGTCCCAGGTTTTGTTCTTAGGCTTGGTTCAGGTTATGAATCCTGTATCCTGTAGAAATTCTATTGTTTCTTAAATTACCTTTCAGCATTTAAAATATTTTGACACTTACCCTGAGTCCATATTGAGTGTATATTATCAGTCGCCATTTCTTATAAATTTTTTTCCCTGGTGATCCTTTCAGTCTTGGCCCCTGTTTTGGCCCCTGTTTTGGCCCCTGTCTTGGCCCCACACTGGCTGGTCCCGCCCACCTCCAGATGATTGACAGGTGTCCATCACAGCACGTCCCCTCCTTCCAATAGCTCTCATATTAGAGGCTGGGGGCTCCCTTAGACCCTGTCACTGTGGTCCACCTGATGCCCCTGTATGACCGGGATGGACTGCCCTCTGTACGGTAAGACCAGCACCATGCTCCCACACTGTTGTTGTGTTATTTGATTTTAATAGGGTTACACTATATAGAAAGGTTAGAAGTTTTAATACTATTTAACAAGAAGAACAAAAATACATAAGAACAATTTAATAATATTCCCTATAATTTATTCTAAATATAAAATGTAGAATTTTAAGTAAATCGTTTATATTGTATTATTTACAGCTACAGCTACTAACAGCTATTCGGCAAACTATAAGTACATGATCACAATAGTCAGGATGCTATAATTATGCATACAGTTGGATTCTAATTATTACTTACATTTTAATATTTGTAAACCATGTATTTCAGGACAATGATGTCAATGACAATGATGGGGTAGCCCAAGGTATTAAAAAGGTATTAAATTAGTTTTTGCAAAAATCAAGGCCTTAAAATGATTAAATCATATGGGCAGGTATTAAATTTAGTTCATCTAGGTCTTTAATTGTCAAATTTGGACATCTAATTCATGTTTTTCAGTGCTTGTCAAAAATATATTTTAGATTAATAATTAGTAAGCAACAAAAGAGAAGTATATCTTTTTTGCGAGTTGTTTGCAACAAATTCTATCAGTAGTGGTTTTACAAATATCTTAAAGTCACCCACTTGAAAGTGCTGTTATTTAGTACTTTCTAAAAAGCTAAGTCTTCTGTTTATATGGCTATGTAATGTTGCAGGCATAGGCATTTGTTGCAAAAAACAGGGTCCTTCCCTGTTAGACTCAATTGCGATTTGATTATTACAAACAGGTGAACTCATAATAGTGTTGAATACTTCCTAACCTTGCCATTAAACATATATAATTAATTATAGCAATAGCATATACTGTATATGTTTTCATATTTGTCTATGTTTAGAGCTGGACCCCTTGGAGGTCCCACCTCTCACTCCCACTAGTAAAGAGGTCCTAAGCCAGGCAGTATGTGCCAGTTTTGCTGGCTTTGTCCAAGAAAGACTCAAGCTTCATCTCCCACAAGGTACCAAGATGTTATATTCTGAGCCAGACGCATAATGTAATTGTTTTGAGACACAGACTTATGTGCAAGTCTTGTATCCAGATCCCATGTTGTGGTCCCAGTGGGAGGTGAACCACTGGTTAGACTGGTGTCAGGCCGAGTTCGGTCTACAGTGTGTGGGTCCACACCTGAGGGAGCTGCAGGGGAGTGAGCTGTGTAGTCTGGACCGGGACACTTTCTTGAGCCTCACTTCGGACTGCACCACTGGAGAGATCCTGTGGGAGCACCTGGACTCTATGAGAAAAGGTCCTGTCCAATACACCATAGTATCAGAGCAAGTCATGGTTGACTTTTTAAGTCACTTCAACAATGTCACTTGAAAAAATGTGTGTGTGTTACCTACATACATTTGTGTCAGATGTAATGTAACTACTTTATAAAATAATGAGTATTACTTTCACTGGACAGGACATTTTTACTTTTTTTCTGTAGTGTAAACAAAGCCAAAACGTGTGAGATTACGATTATTAGTTGTAGAATATGGAATAAACATATATGTGATACGATAACACTGACATTATAGTGACTAGTAAATGTATTTATCTAGAAAATGAATTTGGGAGTCCTTTGTCATATCCTACCAGCACTGTCATATACTGCCAGTCTTCAGAGTGCAAAGGTAACTTCATTATCTTATTTATCTCAAGACACTAATGTAAATTGTTATATACTCTATCTTAACTGGGAATTTATGCAAACAAGAAACATATATTTCATTTTTTTAATCTTCCATTGTTTTCAGAGGACTACTGTGACTTTGAGCATTCAAACAAATCATACCAATATGGTCCACTCGAAAGTTCAGACATCCATACACTGGACTCTATCACTGTCCAGCCTCAAGACTTACAGCAGGTCAAGAGAGAAATGGTGATTGCTCAGCTTCAAAATGTGGGTGAAATAACAGGTAAGACATCCTGAACTAGTTGTGTAAAAAGCAATATGTGTTTGTTTTAAAAACACTCTTTCAACTTTATGAGACAGAGTCAGATGTGGTTTCTCCATGTGAAGTGGTCGGCATTGTAGGCCCTCTGTCCTGGGCTGGTACACTGCACAACACAGAGGACGCAGCAGAAGAAGAAGAAACTGTATTGGAGCAAGTGTTTAACGTCCTCCGGCCACATAGAAGTTTCAAAGAATATGTCGGCAACAAGACAGACTTGGGCAGGGCTGTCATACCTGCAGCCATTCTTGCCGGATATACTGGTGAGTAATATGTATACATAGCATATAGTATACATTGTAGACATAGCTAAATCCAATATACAGGTTTGAAAATGTCTTGTTTTTGACTAGGAAGTGGTCCCATTCAGCTGTGGCAGTTTCTTTTGGAGCTTCTGACTGATCGCACCTGTCAGTCCTGCATTAGCTGGACTGGAGATGGATGGGAGTTCAAGCTGACAGATCCTGATGAGGTATGGCAAGTTTTTTTTTTTTTTACATTAGCTCTCTAGTGGAATTCTAAAACTATATTGTCAACTTTATTCTATACCTGTTAATAAAGGATTTATTTCCAGGTGGCTCTGCTCTGGGGGCGCAGGAAAAACAAGCCTAAGATGAATTATGAAAAGCTGAGCCGCGGTCTTCGCTACTACTACGACAAGAACATTATCCGTAAGACAGCCGGCAAACGTTACGTCTATAGGTTTGTGTGCAACCTGCAGGGGCTGCTGGGATACGAGCCCGGGGAACTGCATGCCATGTTGGACATCAGCTCCAAGTGTCACTAGACAGGAATACAGCAACTTGTCATAGGTGTTTCTGCCATGTCTTTGGAAAATTATGTTGTCACTGTAACTTATATTATTGTGTTATTACCTGCAAATGTTATTTATATTTTTTGGATGGGTATATACAAATTTTATTCTAGAAATGTATGCCGCCCAGACCTCTTCACTCCCTCAGTGAAGTGGGTCTGGAATCCCTCAAACTGTATGATGCTGAAACCAATCAAATTTAATATGTAACCTGTCATAACTTAACGTCAATAAGTTCAAGCTATATGTGATGTTGTATGTCTATCTAGTTATGTTCAAAGGAGGTTTAATCTACAGCCATTTAAAATAACTACAATCACACAACTTCAAACTTAACAATATCAAAAATTATTTTTTAACAGTGGAGGGCAGCAGACAACAGCTGAGTTCCAGTTCAAATGTAATTGGACTTTATAATCAATGTAATTTAGGCATGGAGAAGCCTGTAAAACCTGGTTACCTGCTTTGCAAATATTAAATCGCCCATGAAGTTTGCAGAGATGAACCATATTAGTTTAAATATAGTTCTCAAGTGCTGTCACGTTTGGCCACTTTCTTTGATTCATGAAAATGTTACCAGTACAGTTCATGCACTGCCGGATTATACAGAATTATACTAATATTCATTTCAGTTGGGGCTATTGTTTTGATATAAAGGTTCTCTGACCCTATTTACACACCTATTACACTTCATTTATCTCCCTTTCAGAACTAATGTATTCCACTGAGGAGTGAGGTGGTCTAGGAGATCCCCTACCAGGAGGTGTTTTATCCCACATCAGCTGCTGTTGTTGATAATGGAACCTAGGTGATGTGTTCGCTCTCAGTCACCCAGCTTTTTGTGCTCGACTTAAGAGGTGAAGAAGGCTGGGAGTGGGACACTAGTATAGTGGGCCCCTGCAGAGACACCTAATTTAACATCATTGATATAGAGCTATGAGGCAGTAGGGATCTGTGGTCACTGGTTGGATTAAAAGCACTAATTTCAGTCCAACCTCATACTGTGTGCATTGATGCTGTTGTGATTGTTGTGAACTAGCAGAGAGCGTGAACCTCCACCAAGGCGTTGGTCTTTTGCAATGGAAAAGATATAGTGCCCAGACTTGAATTTAAACTGTGGATCTTGATTAGGGATAACTGTCACAAAGGCCTTACATTGCTCAATCATTAAGAATCCACTGAAACTAATCATTTGCTTCTTTTCTGACCACTTGAGGCTGGTGTCAGGCCCGTTCTTGGAATGGTAAAGTGTACTTTAAACATTACTGTACCCAGACTGTGTTCCAGACAAAAAAACTTTACTGACCCAGACTAATCCAACCAACAAACCATGTCCATGAAAACATAACTAGCCTTGGCAGAAGTAATATGTACTTGTAATTCTTTCCTTTGGCTTTTCCTTTCTGCCTCTGCCTCCAAGTGTGCGGTGGCATAGTTTTTTTTTTTTTTAAATGCTCTATACCTTTTCCATTTATCCATGGATGTGGCACAAAGAGAACAGTGGCTTGTGTGGCTGGATTAGTCACAATTCATCATATGTACTTTGTTACTGCAACAGCGCAGTACATCATCACTGAAGCGTTTTAAAAGAAAGATGAAAGCACCCAGCACACTAGCCCCCATTATACACAGGTCTTTTCACATTCTGCCCTGCGTCGGCCACTCCATTAGTGGTCCAGAGAGGTAAGTGCTGGAAATAATCCCCACACTCTCAACCTGTAGCTTGCCCACTGACCATGTATAATCTGATTGTGGTCATCCATCTCTTATCCAAAGTTTATTTACACATGTTATTATGACTTTGTAAATTATTTGAAGAAAAAGTCTGGGATTCATAGTAAGTGGTTTGTTTAAATGTTGTATTAATGCTATTTGGCTACATACAGTAAAATGTAAAATGTGTGTTCAGCGTGAAAAAAAAAAAAAAGCTAAGCAATTTATTTTACATTGCTGGTAAACTCTCATGATATGACACTAACAAACTAAGGTCAGTAAAATCTATTGCAGAACTCAGCATTTTTACTGACTGTTTGGCAATGTACATTTCCTCCTGGCCTTATAAGCTTCCTCTTTTTTCAACCATCTCGGTCCCAAATGCTTCTCTTTTACATTACAATTACAATAAGCAGTTTATACTGATCTGACAATAAAAAAAAAAAAGGCCAGAAGGAAATGTATATTGCCAAACTGCCAGTAAAAACGCTTTTAGCTCTGCAATAGATTTTACTGACCTTAGTTTGTTTACCAGCAGTGTAAAATAAATCGCTTAGCACTTTTATGAAAACCCCTGTTGTGGATAAAAGCTGCTGGTGCTAATATAATTTGATATTGTCAGACATTAAACACAATTCTGCTCTGCTGCACTGCTAATGCTCTAATAAACCAGATGATGTAAAAACACAGAACTATTGATGTATTGATACTGCATGGCTTGATTAATTTGCACTCATCTATAATGTGTTTTATATCAATACAGAAATTTGAGACAGCAAACTAAGAAGATTATTTAGCATCTATTTTTTTCAATTAGTCTATAAATAAAAAATAAGGGCATAGCAAATGCACTGCTGGTTGTGAATTAAAAGTAGCACCATAAAAAGCGATACAAGTTCAGTGAACAATGAGCACGGCTGAAATGTGTCACTGAGAATAATCCACAAGATGAGAGGCCCTTAATGGACACTCCACTTTAGCAATAAAAACGCAGTTGAGACTTGACAACATACAGCACATGTGGTCTTTGGACTAGTACACCTCTTGAACATTAAATTTGTTTTAGGTGCTGACAAAAGTGTCTCCATCTAGACATAAAGATCACAGAGATTAGTTAAAAATCTAATGTAAGGGCAAACAGCAGCAAAAACAAGAAAGAGATGCAGAATATTTATTATTGCTAACAGGTTATACTGTGTACTATATATGGATTATAAGAGAAGTGTAAAAAGTTTAAGTGTAAAAGTAAGGTGAGTGATGTAATTAAGGTTGCATCTGTCATTGTGATTTCTGTTTTTCCCACTGTTCAGGCGTCAGTGTCTTCTGTTCAAATGCATGGATCTCTTTGAGCTCCTCAGCTAGGCATGTATTGACCATCCTGTGAAAACACAACGCATGCCTACATTTATTGCAAGTATTACTACTGGTGTTAATTTATGGTACTCCTCATTTTGTTTTGTAGTTGCTATTGTTTGGTGTGAATGATACCTGTGCCTCTGTAACAGCGGCTTGCCCTCGAACTGTGGCGACACCACAAGGACTTTATAGCTGGCAGCACATCTGTTAGGGGACGTGTCCTCTACATCCTAAAGACAAGAGAGTCAAATGTTAGTATCACATAGCTACTAAGCTTACCTCATAATCCAGTGGTTCTCAAACAGTGGTTTGGGTACCACTGGTGGTATGTGGGCCTCTTCTTGGGGTTTGAGAATTTAGCCCATTATTAGCCAGATAATAGATAATTCCAGACTCTCTGAGCTATATATATTCTTATACAATTCAGTAAAGAAATCACTGGATTAAAAATTACATTAAGCCAGAGTTTGGCCTTTTTAATTTAAATTTGCTTGCTACAATACATAAAGATGTTTGTTATGCAAAGATATTTACAATGCAACACTCTGTTATACAAAGTAGCCTACTATGTTCTGTATCTACTATCTCATATGGTCTCAACTTAATTCATTAAACTAGATTATATCATTTTTAAGGACAGTAAAATTAAACCAACTGTTAGCCCAATGGTAACAAACTTACCACGTGCACTGCCGCGAGCTCCTTAATGAGTTTGTCCCGAATGTGTTCCGCTGTTATAGCCATTTCAACAACACAGGGCTATTGTAATTATTTTAGAAAATGTTAGAAGAATACATAAATTTTCAAGCTGGTCTCATATGGCAGGCGAACACCGGAAGTGCTTGATTTGGGTTCAGCCCTTACAAAAAAATTAAGCGTTATTTATTATGTCCCCAGTTGATCTGTAACAAAATATTTGCATAAAACTAAACTACTATGAAAAACAATAATACAAAATATATGAGTTGTTAATAAATATTTTAACAGAGAGAGAAGAGAAGAGCCGGGAAATTGACAAGTAAAATATCCAATTACAGAACGGCACTGAGAATTTCGACCAATCACATGTAAAAAAAAAAAAAAAAAAAAAAAAAAAAGTAAAGGCGGGCTATGGCACGTTTGAAGGAACCAATCATAAACGGAAGATCTCCAGGAAGAAAGCCGAATTAAAAATGTAACAATTTTGTGTAAACAATAATGCTGGAGAAATTATTTCATGAAGAGAAAAATTTGTATATTTTTATAACTATACAAAATGAGCTTGAGCATCTTTGTGGCTGTTTTAAGAAAATAATATAATTGAGAAAGTATTATGTCTTAGGCATATGGTTGGACTACTAAAACGGTATTGTTTACATCCTGCCTGGGTGCCGCATAAGTAGAGCTCGCCGCTTTGTATGAAAGCCACCTAATGAATTTAAAGAATCTCACTTTAGATAAATGTTTCTCTGACAATGAAAGAATAGATCAGCCGTCCAGTAAAGTTGTGTTTTAAGGTGTAGTTAGCTGAGCCCGATTCAGCTGCTAAAACAGTCACCTAACATTAAGTATGGTGGTCGAAACGTGTTTAAGTCCTTTCTTAAGCCATTATCGTAGGTAACAATGGTAGTCGAAGTAGAGAGTTTCTATGGTGTATACATGCTGTACTGCACCAATCCTAAATTCAAAGGACGTATCTACATCGGCTTCACTGTGAACCCAGAGAGGAGGATTGGACAGCACAACGCTGGGAGACACCGAGGGGGTGCCAAGAGGACGAGTGGAAGAGGACCATGGTACAGATGAAGCTGAACTCTGCTGCTTTACGAACAATTACTTTGTGGTGTACTTTGAATATTCTTTTCTGTTGTAGGGAAATGGTTCTCATTATACATGGCTTTCCCTCTGACATTGCTGCTTTGAGAGTAAGTATTATTTATTTACATTTTCTTTAATTGATTACTCTTAATTTTCTTTATTGTGTAAAATTATTCTAATATTTTAGACTTTTATTGGAATACAATTACTCTGGGTGGAGTCTGTATATCCTCCCCTCCTGCCTTAATATGGTTTCTCACCAGGTACTCCGGCTTCCTCACACCAAATGGCTCTGAATGGTTGTCTGTCTGTGCAAGTGTCTGTGTCAGCCCTGCGACTAAGTGGCCACTGTCCAGGGTATACCCCGCCTAAGACAAATAGGATGGGCTCCAGTACCCGTGACCCCTAATGGGAAGAAACAGAAAGAATTAAAATATTTTTATAATAAATGCAATATCAAAGTTCTAGTTTGCTTCAAATGGTTTACAGCAGTCCACTGAATTGATATGTTCTATACATTATAGATAAAATCTAAATATTACTTTTATATTACCATCTTATGAACAGACCAATAGCTTTTTCCACATACAAACTGCTCTTCAAAAGCCTAATCTGATATATTCTGATTTGATTATAATAATAAAAAAATATATATAATCATGATTAAGTTAGTACGTTATTAATATAAAGGGGGAAAAAGCCTAATCTTAAGCCACATCCACATGTTTCTTCATAGTTTGAGTGGGCCTGGCAGCATCCTCACTCATCTAGACGGCTGACCCATGTTTCAAGGCGCTCAAGAAAAGAGTCGAGCCTGGAGTTTCACTGGCGTGTAGTGTCCAGTATGCTGCGGGTGGCACCATGGAATCGCCTGCCACTGACTGCCCGCTGGCTCAAACAAGAGTACAGGATGGACTTTGACCCCAGTCTGCAGCCTCCTCTCCACGTCCCTATTGCTTTTGGCTGTGTGCGGGCCAAGAAGAAACCAGCAGGCCTCTCTGGGGAGGAGCAGGAGGAGGTGTATTTGTGCTGTCTCTGCAGAGGAATAGTCAAGGTAAACTTATTTGTGGCTACCTCCAGGGAAAGGCCATATATGATTTTAAAAAGTGTGATCATATTGTTGCAAATAATCAAGATAAGCATTCTGGAAGGATGTTAATAAATCAATCTAAACCAAAAAGACAAGTTTACATTTGTATAGTTACTTATACAGGATTTCCCAGTTTGGAAGGTGCAAAGAATGCAGCTCCTACCTTTATAAAAAATAATATGTATTAAATAAGATTTGACTATGACAAAGAGTTTATAAAATCCTGTGACATTCCCCTTTCCAGAGACCAGAGTTGAATTCCTGACTCCAAATTGCCAATAGTAATTTATAATCATAGATTCTGTTGGTATTAATGTCTCTCCAAGAGTTATTCTACAGGACAAAGTCTGTTTTGGTCTTAACAATGGTCTTTCCTTAGGCATCAGAGAAGCTGAGCTGTTTTCACCCATCATGCAGAATGAAAAGTCATATAACCTGCCTGGCCAAACACTTCCAGAAGTCAGAGCCCACTCACCTTCTTCCTGTGGAAGGGGAGTGTCCTGTTTGTCACAACATGGTGCTGTGGGGGAACCTTATTCGCCACAAACACGGCTGCTTCGGAGACCTGGAGGAGATCATTGCCCCTGCATCTCAGGTAAGGTCTAGATTTATATAATAGAAACCATTAAAAAAATAAAGAAAAAAACAAGGCACTCTTCATACACTTGAAGTTTAAAAAGCCTTTATTTCATGTGGCTTTATGTTTTCAAAATCTTTAAAAACATAGCTTGCTGGGTTAGATTTAGACCCACGTGTAGCGGCCAGCAAACAGCCTTCTTCAGGGTGTCATTTCCAGCCCTCTTTCCCCTATTTATGTGTGTTAATGCACAGCACCTGAATGTAAAGGAAGTGACATCACAGGCATCACAGACTGAGACAAGGTAAAAAAAATTTGGTGCACATATCACACATTATTTAAAGAAGTACAGCAAACATTTTTCAAAGTACAAAAACGCACACACACAGAAAAATGCTTTTTTATTGAATTTTTGAATTTTTTTTTGTACTTTTTTGTACTTTGAAAAATGTTTGCTGTACATCTTTAAATAATGTGCACCAAAAAAATTTATCTCTAGGTGTCTCAGTCTGTGATGTCACTTTCTTTACACTCAAGCGCTGTGCATTAACTCACATAAATAGGGGAAAGAGTGCTTGAAATGACACCCTGAAAAAGGCTGTTTGTTGGCCTCTACACGTGGGTCCAAGTCAAACCCAGCACGCTATGTTTTTGTGATGGTATTGGTAGTAATGGTTGTGCTTGTTTTTTTTTGTTTTGTTTTTTGCCCTATTTCCTCTCACAGAGCCACTGGGCAGATGAGCTGCAGATATGATGAAGAGAACATAAACCCAAGATGTGTCATGTGACCACTTCTGTATTAGTAATAAATCATGTAGTGTCATTTTCTGGTTAATATTGCTTTTCCAAAAAATTATGTGCATACTAAATGTGTTAAACTATGTTATAATATGTCTTAAATAAAACATGTATTTAATAAACATTGTATTTAATATGAGCCATAACTGTCTGATGTAAAATAGTACTGCATGATAGTAATGTATTTTTGAAGTAAGTGGAGGCAGAGGCTGATTCATTTTCGCCTTGGTCCAGCAACCAGAACCTCTGACTTTATTTTTATTTTTTATAGAAATAATGAAGCATTTTATTACAAAAGATGTAAAGGTGTAGATTATAAAAATAATTTCACATGCAAACATACACATAACATAGTGTAAAAAATTCTTAGTTTAGTGTGTTAAGTATCACAGTAGAGAATATTGTAATAACGTCAAAAGTTTTCCAAAAACACATTTTAACAACAAGCTGTGATAGTAAATGTACTGGTAGCTACTAACAGGAAAGGACGTCTACAGAATACTGTTGCTACATTTTGATCTACTAAGAACCACAGGATTATGAGTGCGAAGAAACTTAGACATTTCTATCACTTAATAGTAAACACTGCTCTGGTTGAACAGAATGTTTGTGTTCATCCAGCTCTTCTCTTCACAGTGGGGCTTGAGGGCCTTGTATAGAGATCACCACCTGAAAGTGGAGCAAGATACATTAATATGGTTTAATACAATAATTTAATTTAGATAATCATAATTATGTCCAAAAGAATATAGCCTACACATTTAAATGTTGGTCCCAAAGATTTGCACAATCTGTCAGTGTCTACGTACCTCTCTTGGAGCCGGGGAGCAGCAGTTGACTACCTTACATGTATAAGCCACCAGAGTGAAAGAGATGGCAATGAGAGCAACCTGGAAGACCACTAACTCAGCGTACAGGTGCATATGGGCAGACTGTGGACAGAGGAAGTTTGATAATGCTAATAAAATAAAGAGTGGCACAAGCTCTTATTACACAGGCTTTTGATTGAAAAAGGTTCATATTTTTGTGAAGGAAGTTGTTTGTTGTTATGTTTTCACTGTAGTTGGTTGGTTAGTCTGCTAGATAACTGAACAATTTATGTTTTTCTAAAGTTATCAGTAGTAGCCCAAGGAAGAAATTGAATGAGGAACACTGTCTACATCCACATATTTCTTCAAGGATTGAATACCACTGTGGGATAGGGCCAAACAAGAGGTGGGTAAAGTAACTAACACTTAGTTTTAGTGGATTAACTATCTAGACTGCCTGGCCAAAAAAAGTCACACACTAATATTCCATTGGACCGCCTTTAGCTTTGATTACGGCATGCACTGTGCTGTGGAGCTGTTTCAATAAGCTTCTGCAATCACATTTATTTCCATCCAGCGGTTCATTAATTTTTTGCCAACATTTTGTACTGACGATGGGAGAGTTGCACCACTCCGCAAAGTCTTCTCCAACATTCACAATTGGGTTAAAGGGCCGATATTATGCTGTTTTTGTGTTTTTTAAATTAATTTAGGACACCTCTAGATCAGCATCTTACATTTTGTTGGTCAGAAAACGCAATAATTATTGAAAAACCCCTATTTGAAGAAACTCATCATTTGACACTGTGAGAAACGCTCAGATTAAGTCCCTGTCACTTTAAGAGCCCTCGGCCCAGGTGCTGTCACGCCCCTTCAACATGTGCTGCTGCAACACTGCAGTCCACGGTGGGTTTGTTTGGTTGCTGCGGGGGAGGTGTGAGTTGAACAGTACTG
Source organism: Bostrychus sinensis (assembly GCA_020698575.1). Lineage (NCBI taxonomy): Eukaryota > Metazoa > Chordata > Actinopteri > Gobiiformes > Eleotridae > Bostrychus > Bostrychus sinensis. The sequence goes on from CM036252.1 coordinate 25,669,950, forward strand.
GGCCTTAAGGGGGGAGAGGCATGGTCAGGTGGAAATGGCAGACATCGGTGAAACAAGGCGTTTCTGTCCTTTCAGGAAGTCAGCATAAATAAATAGAGGATTACTCAAACATGCGTTTTTGATGCAGGAACATTAAAACATGGTAGAAAGCTCAGAAAAGTCGATTTTGCATAATAGGGCCTCATGGATTCACACATGGCTAATCCATGTGTGAAAATGATGTCTCATGCTCCCTGAATCACTCTTTGACAATTTGAGTCTGATGAATCCTGGCATTGTCATCTTGGAATCAGCCCGTGCCATCAGGGAAGAAAAAAATCGATAGATGGAAAAACCTGGTCATTGCATAGGCTCCTCACTGCATCAGTTAGGGTTAAATAACTTGTTGCCAGCTGAAACAGAATCACCCATGCAGTAATTATGCAATGGGAGGCTCTTACTATTTGCTTAGATAAATCTAGGTGGTGACTTTTTTTTAATGGCCAGGCAGTGTATATAAGCATTCTGGTTCAATGGATAGAGCATTTACCCCTGAACTTCTAGTCATTTATTTCTCAGTAGAATATCAAATAATAAAATACACTTACCTCAGTTTTGTGGCAGATCTTTCCCATTTCATACGTGTCATTGCTATAAAAATAGTGGCGGCAGTAAAAGGGAAAGTCGTTCATTTTAATAAAGCAGGTGATTAGGTTGAACAGAGCGGCTACACCAGCTACAATCTCCATTCCCATACAGGCTTTGACCTTGAAAAAATGTATTAAGAATTATTATTATTAGTTGGATTATATAGAGGGAACATATGACAGAATTGTGACAATAAAGCAGACAAATGTCTGTTCTGTTTCATCTGAGACCAATCTGTTTTTGTATTTATTCATAATGACATTTTGTGGATTTTAATTTTCACACTTTGCTACACTTGTGTGAAAATATCAGAAAGGCTAAAGCAGGAAATCTTACACTGCTCAATCAACACATTTCTGTGAGCTAGTGATGACTGTGTTTCATACCGTGGGCATGTGGAGGTTTTTTGCAGCTACAGCCACACTTCCTGCAATCAAAATCTGCAAAGTGAACAACACAGAGACTTTGATATGAGAATTTATCATTCTGTTTTTCTATAATGTTTGTCACAGTCCATGTCTCAATGCAGGTAGTAGTTCCTGTCAGTTGATTTTGATAAGACAAGCTGGATGTGGTTCAGACAAAAGTTAAGTGGTATACATAATGTTTAACCGTAACAAGTTACTAATGTCAGCTTTGAAACCATATAGCTGTGTAAACGCTTGTAAACTGTAACTTCTATGTAAGATGTAAGGTGATGCTTTTAGTGCTTACCAAAAGAGATGATATTATGAAAGGTATCTCCACTTCAGCTCTGCTCAAGATATTGGCATAAAGCATGCCTACAAAGCTGGACTGAAAGATGCTCATGCATATTTGGGTGATCTGGACAGGGACAGAGACAACACTGTAATAAGATAAAGAGAGGAGATGGACAAAAGTACTGTATGTAGTGAAAGACCCACCCCCAGTACTTTGGGCTCTCCCTCCAGGTATTTGAGCTTCCTCTGCTCATTCTTCTGGAAAGACACAGACACCAGAGGACTGTGTGATGATCCAGGGTCAGCCTCCATAACTGCAGCCTCTGAAACACACAACATAACAACACATACTCTATCATTATTCTGTTTGTTTAAAAATGGATTATGGCTCTATGGCCAGAGCTATTCTTAGCAAAATCAAGTGCTAGAGACCCCATGTTGTCACTTGGAGGGGAGTGGAATCTGAGAGCCAATCTTGGTCAACAGCTGAAGTTCCCAGAGAAGACTGCCAAACTACAGAAGGCCTTGAAAGATCTAGTGCAGATGGTGGAGCAGGGGAGCTTTTGGCTCTGGCCACGCAAAAAAGACAAGGCGTCAGGGAGAGACGGATCCTAGGACGGCTGCAGGGGGTGGTAGGGAGAAGTGTGTCTGGCAGAAATTCCCAGCAGGTGGTTTCACCTGTGCTTTTATCTAGTAATGTGTATGTTGGTAAAGTAAAGTAAAGTAAAGTAAAGTGCTTTTGTCATTATATGAGGTGTACAGTGAAATTGTATAGATGGTCAGATGGAAGGTTGGTCCTGAGCTGCTGCCACTATGGGCCAACCTGACTCACATGTTTTTAGTGGTATGGAAGAAAACCTGCACAGACCCCGGGAGAACATACAAACTCCACACAGAAAAGCCCTGTCCGGTCCTGGAATTGAACCTTCTGTAACTTATCATTGAAGTAAGGCTATCCATGTTGTTTCTTTTCGGCTTTCCCTTCAGGGGTTGCCACAGTAAATAATCTGCCTCCTAATGTGCAGTGATTCGCATGACACCCTCCCCATTTATCCGGGCTTGATCCGGTTCAAAGGGTACACTGTGTCTGAATTACAAACATGCCATATTTATTAATTTATTTGACTCCTCTTGTTGTTATTCAGGATTTCCCCCATTGTGTATTTTAAATGTTGCTTTGTTTGTCTATTTGTGGTTCGGTTACGCTGCTCTAACAAATTGCCCCTGGTGGAATTAATAAAGTCGTCTGACTCTGAATCTTAACCTAGGCCTGTTGTCTTTCAGTCCTGGTCTTGCAGTGTCATATCATATGAACCTAACAGCCAGCTACAATAAATAAGGACAAAAACAGAGATAAAGTACGAAAATGCCATAAATAACGGGCCGTGCCTCAAAGTACGCAATGGAGTTTGCACACTTTACTGCGCATGATGCGCATCTAAATCTGATGTCAAGGGGTCGTAATGCGCAGTCTTTACCTAACCCTAAACCTTATGGGTTAGGCGTAAATATTAGCTACTGCAGTATTTTACCTGCCATGATGACCTTGCGCGCTGTACGACACTCAGCCAATTCCACTAAACTTATGGCGCGCTGTCCCGTGATTTCAGCCCAGTCCAGTTGTGAAACAAATATTCTCACAGCCCGAGTTCTCGGACTTCCTCTCACTTCGGGGTCAGCTGCTCTCAGGGAGACACGCCATTGGCTGCTGTGAGCAGGATCATGCGGGATCATGTGGGATCATATTGCTTACATTTACATACTATCTCATCATATCATTACACAGTGCATGGAATCAACGAACTGCCAGTAAGAATTGATCACCATATGGACCCTTTGATCATAGGAGGCTCAGATATGGTGAAGAAGCAATTCCTGTTTTGTGGCATAAATAGTTGAGCCTAAAAATAAACACAAACGCGTATATTTAAATTTCACTAGCCTATATGTAATTATAAAGTAATACGGTTTTATTGTCACATCTTATTAATTCAAAGCTAAAGGCTGAGTCAAAGATTTTGTGTCAAAGAAACATCAAAGCTGTGTTATTCTAATCTCAAAATAGATGTGTAGACATACAGTCCAAGTATTCTGTAAAGGGGGGTTCATGTGTATAACTACAACCACCAGCTAAATAATCACATCCAGGGTCTGTCTAAATGTGTGTTTTATTGAGAATATTTCATTCATATATCCCAAAACAGACATGGGCTCTGTCTGTTAATAGTCACTTCTGGTGCGGTCTAAATGAGGAACAGAATTAGAAGCTCTTACATGAACACAGTGTTAATAATACACTCACAGACCAGTTCTTTATTTCTATGGTTGTATCATATCACACACAGCGTCGCCTACTGGACACGAGTGGAGTTGCTTCCTTCATGTTTCAGTAACATCTGTACTGAGACGTGTGTGCCGAGACATTTTTATCAATAAAACAAGTGTAACATAGTAAAAATACTGCTCTTCTTTCATCCAGCTGTCCTCTTCACTGTGGCGCTGGAGGGGCTTGTATAGTGATCACTGGCTGAAAACCAAACAAAACACATTCATTTAGTTTGGATAATCATAATTATGTATCTATCTGTCTGTCTACACACCACTTTTGGAGCCGGGGAGCAGCAGTTGACCACCTTACAGGCATAAGCCACCAGAGAGACAGAGATGGCCAAGAGAGCAACCTGCATAACCACTAACTCAGCAAACAGGTGTGCGTGGGCAGCCTGTGGACAGAGGATGTTTGGTAAAGGATTTTTTAACAATGAAATAAGGAAAGATGTAGACACTTATTATTTACACACTGACACAAACTAACACAATAAAAATAACATGAAAAAACAGGCCAATCATACTTTGTGTTAAGCAAAGAAATACAGTCCCTTCTTTCTGTTTTTTGTGCCCTTTTAAAACAAAAATGCCATTCTGAAATCAAAATATTAAACAAACAGAACAAAAGCTGTTATTTTTTTTCCAGTTTTTATTTACATACATGAATTCTTTGGCCTGCTCTAAAAATGGAGAACACATACCACTTTGGCACCACTGTATTTCACAGCTATAAAGATACAATATAGTGCCCAGACCTGGAGTCAAACCAGGAATCTTCTAGTTCAGGGGTAAATGCTCTTTTAAATGGGGCCAATCTTGCAATTATACAAAAAGGTCCTGGATCCACACAGTGTGCATTTTCTTTCACCAAAATATAATATTTAGTCCCATGACCCATTACTGACCTTTCATAAAAATGTTATCCAAATCCGACCATCATTTTTGGAGTTATCTTGCTACCAAATAAATAATGGCAAAAGAGAACTTCCTTTTCAGAGGTAACAAAGTCCCACTTTTACTTTTGACACAAGGTAATAACTATCAATGTCTTATCTGTCAAACATTTAATGACAGAATATATGAATACTTGCCTCAATTTTTCGGCAGTACCCTCCATCTTCTTCTGTGGTATTGTCATAGTAATAGTAGTAGCAGTAAAAGGGATACTCGTCCATTTGTGTCAGGCAGATGATGAAGTTGAACAGAGAAGCTGCACTGGCTACAATCTCCATTCCAAGACAGGCCTTGATCTGAAGACGACAAACCAAATGACAGCATATTATTAGTTATATTCTATAGAACAGTGGTTCCCAAACTTTTCACAGTCCCGTACCCCTTCAGATCTTGTACTCAGCAGCATTTTCAGTGAGCAACACTATTCACCTTTAAAAAGAAAGAAATCTACCAAACCTGTAGAATGAACACATTACCAAATATTAGTTTGCTGAATACTAGAGATGTATATTTTTTGATAATGTGAGAAGACACCTCATCACTGGATGTTTATTCATTTTCCAGTTTTATAATGATGCAGTCAAACAGTCTGCAAATTATGTTTTAATTTATTTATTTATTTATTTATTTTTTACACGTACCTCCTATGCCTTTAACCACTGCTATAGAAGGAACAGTAAGTGTATAGACAAGTTTTCATTGTCTGTTCTGTCAGTTTCCTTTTGTGACCAATGTGTTTTTGTGTTTCCTCTCATCTCATGACATTGTGTGCCTGTTTAATCTTCACACATCTCTTGACGACATCAGAGGTGCTACAGCAGGAAATCTCACTCCGCTCAACCACATGATGCATACGTTACTCCTGATTTTACTTTGCGTTCTGTCCACTCTGGCTAATTCCAGCAAGCTTACAGTAATTTATACTACTATGCAACGTTACTGAAAAAATATAGATGTTGAAATAAAATCAGATTCATTTCTATTCTGCCTCATGCCTCTCCACACCTTGAGTTGAGACTCCTGCAACACTGCGTAGAATCTTAATGTGTTTATTTCTTTATAAGCTTGTTTTTTTAATTTTACAAACGTACCGTGGGCAGGTGGAGGTTTTTTCCTGCTATGGCCACACTTCCTGCAATCAAAATCTGCAAAGTGAACAACATTGAGACAACGTGAGAACCTTTTAGCATTCTGTTACTGCTGCCACAATTCAGTAGCAACCTGCATCTCTTTACTCAACGCATGGAGGTAAGAAAAGCTTGATCATGTGTTATGTGTCTTTCACTGACAGATATTTTTAAGTTCAACATGAGACTAAATAGTTGTATAACCACTCGTCACCACTGTTTTTTGTATTGGACGTCAGCTGATGTTTATAGTGCTTACCAAAATGGATGAAATGAAGAAAGGCACCTCCCGACCACTCCTGCCCATGTCTTTGATGTATATCATGCTCATACAGCTGGACTGGAAGATGCTCATGCATATTTGGGTGATCTTCACAGGGGCAGAGACAACGCTCAAAGTTAAAAAGATTTACGCTGGTAAAGGAGGAGGACAATAATATGTAGTGTAAGACCCACTCCCAGTACTTTGGGCTCTCCCTCCAGGTATTTGAGCTTCCTCTGCTCATTCTTCTGGAAAGACACAGACACCAGAGGACTGTGTGATGATCCAGGGTCGGCCTCCACCACTGCATCCTCTGAAACACACAACATAACAACACATACTTTATCATTATTCTCAATGTGTTCAACATTTTGTTGTGTGACCTATTAATTGCGTATAATTCATTTTAATGACATAAATACACAGTAAAAATATGTTTAGTGGAACCGATGTAAAATATTCTTTAGACTGTCCAATCATTTTCATTATATGATTAATGTACATGCCTTTTATTGAACTATTCTTCCACTACTGGTCTCAGAGTTGCGTGGACTCAATACTATGTAGCTTAAAGTCCTAAAAAAGTATACTTTTTCTTTCAGTCGTTCCCTCCCAGAGGTTGCCACATCACATTTGTCTGTATGGTACTCCGTCTACTGCACCCTCTTCTCTCACACCAGCTAACTTCAAGCCCTTACATCTATAAATCTCTTCTTTGGTCTTCCTCTAGGCCTCCTGTTTCCTGGCAGGTCTAACCAAAGCATCCTTACACCGTTATATTCACTCTCCCTACTCAACTCAACGACAAGTCAGAATCATCTCAGTCTGATCGCCCTGACTTTATCTTCAGAACATCTAACATGAGCTGTCCGTCTGATGTACGCACTCCCAATCCTATCCACTCTCTTCACTCCTAAACATTTCAACATCTAAGTCATGTTTATGATTCGCATCTTAAATTTAATTGGTGTATAATTTATTGTTTGGGCTGGATGCTCTTCTTCTCTCAACCCTCGAGAAAGTCTGGATTAATGCAGATCTGCAAAAGAGACAAGGACAAAAACAGAGTTTCGTTGGGAAAAAACCCAGAAATAAACCCATGACTCATTACAAAAGTAGAGTCACGTGACTTAAAAAGTTTTGTGGAATCGCGATACAATACTTTAAAACGTTCAGACAAAAATACTAAACAGAGCGTATGCTTGAAAAAAGCGTGCAGTAGTAGTTACAGCATTAGCACTGTCACGCACTGCACATCTGGATTTAATCAAGTCCAGGGGTCGTCATGAGCAGTCTGCTCCACAAAAGCACGCATCTCTTTAGAAATGGTGACTACAGTGTTTACCTGTCATGATTCCCCGTGCGTGCCGTACGTCACCCAACCGCTGCCACTAAAGGCTAAGGCGCCTTGTCCCGTGATTTCACGCCCAAACCAGTTGTGCAACTCTGAGTCAATTTTCTGATCTGTGCGCGTGAATTCCGCCCTGCGCGTGTCCTATGTGCAATCCGAGTCCTGACACTTCCTCTCACTCCGGGGTCAGCTGCTCTCAGGAAGACACGCCATTGGCTACTGTGGACATCACCTTGGGAGCACATTACCTACATTTAAAAGCCAAATACCTTTTTCAGTAATCAGCATACATATTTGAATTTCACTATAGGCCATCTAATTAGTAAAATATGTACATTGATAATAGCATAATTTTATTTATTTATTTATTAACCTTTATTTAACCAGATAAAAGACCAGTTGAGATCAAGATCTCTTTTGCAAGGGTGACCTGACCAAGAGCACACATCCTTATAAATTATAACAAGTTTAACAATAATAAATACACAGTTACATAAGTCAATAACAATAAAACTAGGAGAAAAGCTTACATATTACAGGCAGACTGGGATTTAAAAGTGCAATAGATAAGAACAGAATAACAATTTAGAAACACAAGCAGGACTCTCAAAACACAAAAAGCGTGACAGTTTCAACTCAGTTTGTAGAGTATTCCAGGCAGATGAGGAAGCGTAACTAAAAGCTCTTTTCCCCAAATCAGTCCTAACACGGGGAACAAACAAATTATCAATGTCACATGAACAAAGAGCATGACTGTTTGTCTTTTGAAGGAGAGAGCTTAAATAAGATGGGACAAAGCCAAGAAGAGCCTTATAAATCAGGGTCATCCAATGAGTTTACCTTCGTACCTTCGCATACTCAGAGAAGGCCATTCTGCTTTAGAATACAGTTTACAGTGATGTCTGA